>JBAHVQ010000445.1:25147-54560 GCA_036872915.1 Nanipora kamurai | reverse complement strand
GAAAACGGGTAGATATTACGGGTAAATATGCTGACATCAGCGAAAAATGTAAAACAAGATGGCGCTACCCGTACCCGAACACCGGAACCGGGGTATCTTAACCTCTCTAATATTCTTTTCTGATTCGTTTTCTATGAATGCGTGTTTCACCAGGTAGTAAAGTTTACTCACTGTCCAACTATCTTAACAAGATCTGGGGATCGCATAAGAAGTAACGGTATGTGATAAAACTGCAGACTAATTCTTGTATAATTTCTTAGCGTCATAACTATCAACTGTCGTATTCCATAATATGACGTCATCTAGAGTATGTAAAGATGCTCTTGTTGTCATAGTACAGTGACGTGTGCAGAAGGAATACATCGTGGAGATTACCATGGGACATGTCGATTACGGCAGCAAATTCACGGAGCTTGTTTATGCAAATTCACGGAGCTTGTTTATGCTCGTGCTTTCTTATTTATTCGTTTACTTTTCTGCTTAAAACTATCCTAGAAAAGATTAAACCAAATCATAAACAGTTTATCAGTTGTTTATTCGCTGTTTTTTAATACTTTGTAAAACGTATCTTAATCTTCTTTGATTGTTTTCAAAGCAACTGGGAAATTTTCGTGCCTAAATTTGCAGAAAAACTTGTTGTACGACAAGCACACAACTTTATTTGCCTTGTTTTCATTTAGATGTTTAAATTATTGGTTGTTACTTTACAATTCGCAGTGAACTGATATTTTTTGAGCTCTCTGAATGCAAAAGCGCGAGACGAATATCGCTACGTATTATATATTTGATAAATATTTGTCATCGAAAATGTCAGGCCAGGGTTTTTCAAGTACGGAACCGCCCGTGCGGGCTTGAATCCGACACGTCATTCCGACTCCAAAATCTTCAACCAAACCAAGTTTTTTCACAACAGATGCTAAAAATTTGTTTACTTTCTAGGTAAATTTGGTGGTCTCCAGAACAAGGCGCCGTCATTTGAAAGACTACGTGGTGTTGTCTTTTCGTCACCTTTACCGCTAGCTTATCATACGACGTGTAATCAGCTCGGTAAGTCAGGCAAACATTGGCAAAAACGATAATGCTTTCTGCTATTCCGTTTACGCGATGTTACTCTGAAGCATTGTTTCTGTCAAACTTAATGATACTCAAAATCTTGTCAGTAAAGAATAGTTCGCGATTTGATGTGCTTCACTGAATCATGGACGGAAGCGAGAAGTTAGGAGAGCTCGAAAAAAGCGTAAGAGTTGCTCGAGGCGATAGTGGAAAGCAACTCTAGATTTTGAGTGCTTTCCCATAACTCAGTAGAGCTCGTCAAATCATGAATCATTTCTTTTGCAGCGTAGAGTCCTAGACAAAACAACGGAAAACAAGCTTCATCTCGCTGATTAAAAATTATATTCTCCTTTCCCAAGCCAAACATTTGTAATACAGCCTTTTCTGTTTCGTTTTCCCGTTCTTCGTCGAGAAATGGAGCACGCACGGCAGCCAATCAGAGATGACGTTATATAGCATCTATTTTATGATGCATTATGGTTAAAATGATAAAGAACCAAAACATCACGTGGTCTGAAATAAACAATTTACGTACGAATCTAAGCACGTCTATGTTGCACGCAACGAAGTTGCACAGCTAGTTGTTATGCAGCGTTTGTTAACACAAAGATGAACTATCATCTACCGAAAGCTGGGTAGGTGTTATCATTTAATTTACTAAAGTTTTCCTTTCGCAACAGAACAATTCAAAGCGTACAAGCAAGCTATGATTAAGCATTCTCAAGCTAAAGAGGAATATCAGGTAATTGTTTCGTGGTATACTTGGCACTGAAAATGTTTTATCGTTAGGGGGTTGTTTATCATTAAATGGTTAGATTAGATACTTTTTCTATGGCCGGAGTAGATTTAAGATCCCGAGGACTTTTCCCTTGACGTGTAAAATCGTTTGGCGTTAGCCAGAGTAAAATACTAAAGTCTCCATAGGTCACTGAGGACCTGTACGGCCAAGAAGGAGTTAAGAGATTAGAAACTATCCTTACAAACAAAAAAGAAAAAGAACAACTATCTGTCTTAACCAGTTTCGTGTCCGGTCAAACTGTTTCTCAGTGCGCATGGTGCAAAAGAACACAAGTTCAAGGGTAGTGGCCTTATCGTTTGTTTCGCTCTAATTCTTGCGCTTGCATTACTTACCTGTCGTTGTACTTTTCAGCGCCATCCTCGTCATGTTTGCAATTTTCGTTTTCATATAGGTTCAATTACAGCATGGACAGACGCAAGAGATGAAGAGTAAACATCAAGAATGTCGAGAAGCAGAGCTGCAACTGCGAAGGATTGAAGAACGTCTGGGCATGACACCAGCACAGTACGATATGCCGGCCAGCCCAGCGACCATGCTTCAAAATACGACCAGCTCTAGTTCATCTGGTCGATCTCGTTCTGCGCGGCCGGCCACGAGAGGAACGCCGTCAAGCGTTACCAACAATATAGTCAATGGACAGCATACCTCTTCCACGCCTACTCGAACCAGACGCAGCGCAGCAACTCCTGATGCGTACCTGTTACCCAGCAAACGGCCGAGGAGAGTGTAAACCTGTACATGTTCTGGTTTGGGAACAGCTGGATTCACACGCACATTCATAGTTTCCGACCACGTTGTTATGACACACCTCACGTGGTGTCCCGTTTTAGAAGGATATCGATTATCAAATCCCTGTGTGAGCTCGGCCATTTTGACTGTCTGACCGAAGCCTGATTTGGAACTTATTTTTATACAATATGGGTAACGTTTACGATATACGAGAAATGTTTCATAGGTCGGACTAATCTAAGATAACCACAATTCGGCTTTTTAATATCAATCGGAAATGTTTGTTTTAGAATTTTAATATTTCACTAGTACTTAGCGAGCGAGAAGATGGCCATAAACAGACGTGAGTTTTATCCCTCGAGATTTCTTGCAAGAGAAATTCGTCCAGCAGCTTTGAATATTGAATCATTTCAATGCGGGAAAGAGTGATAAATTGCACAATTGTTGTATACAGAAAACCAGTAACTGCATACAAGTTTTTAATCTGGTTTACCGAGGAGTTTTATTTTCATAATTTAACCCAACATTTATAGGCGGCTAACAAAGTATTCTTACTATCAAGGTATCTAACGTGTAATAACATCAGACGATGTTCACATCATCCGATATCAACGTTAGACAGCATGACGATACCGTTGGTATTATTTTGCGCAGTGCCTTGCAGCAAATTGCTGGTTTGCGCAGATGTATTAATAGTTTAAAGACCACTCACTGTAAATAGCTTTGACATTTTTCCTGCGTTGTCAACTTTTCTTCGCTTGACTAGATGGCTGGATAGCTACTTAACGCTCTTCGCATACATTCTTGGCAACATTTAGAACGCTATGAAGATTTTAGATAAATGTATTTTAGCATTTTTAGAGTTAAGCGTGTCAATTTTGCTGCGGTACAGTTCATAGTGACTAGAATGAGTTGGCTTGTGAATTATTAACATGTTTGAAAACTGATGGTGTGTTGAGTAACCTGGTTATTTTGTGTTTGCTCAGGTAGAATTGCTTTTCCTTTGAAGTTTTGCATGATGATAATTTGATAACTATGTTAAACTTTTAGAACACCACGTTTTATTTTATCGCTAAGCTTTCGACCTGTTTACTCAGGACTTCATCAGTGCTTCAGAGCTTCATTGTACTCAGTTGTTTTTAGTTTTAGTTAATTTAAACTCAACATTAATAAAGGAAAAACAAACGAAACACGTAATTAACCATTACATTAAAAAAAGACTAAAAATTCCTAAATGTTTAAAAACGGAACGTTTTATTCCTGAAGACATCAGTGGGATGAAGATATCTTCTGAACCTAAACGTTTCGTTTTAAATTTTAAGAATTTTTTAGCGTTTTTTTAACGTTATAACTTTGAAGCAAATATTACGATCACATAACGTCACAATTTCCTCTCAAAATACAGTTTAATTCAGAAGTAATTTCGTTTGTTCTTCATCCGATTTCAAAATACCTGTAAATTCGTTAAAAAACACAGCGTGGGCTTGTGTCCGCTGACTGAGTCGCTGAAGGCATTAAATTATAAGAATATATAATTGGACGGCCAACAAATGTTGGTCAAGCTCGTTTCCTCAGAATAACGATTTCTGAGCCCTAGACGGGAATCGAGCCCGCAACCTTCTGATGACCGGCGAGACGCTCTAAACATTGAGCTACCATGACACTCGGATGGTGAGCTAAGGTGCAGCTTCGTCATGTATTGCCTAAGCGGTACATATGATGATAATGATGAAAATACTAAATATTGAACACTAATCTGGTTCATGTGGGAGCTTGGTATGTATCAGACGACCAACGAACGTTCGTCAAGCTCGTAACCTCAGAAAAACGATTACTGAGCCATAATATATGATATATATATCATAATTATAACATGAAAATAAGCAACAACGGGGGACTACGCAACTGTTTCTCGGTGGACGAACGAAGAGAGAATGTTTCCGAAATAGAAGTCGAGACCGAAAAGCAAAAATTGTTTTTGAATTCTATCAGAAATATTTTTCTGCTGCCTTGGGAAGTAAATCCTGTTTCCGCACCAATGTTTCCACGGTTGGGCAAGTGGAGAAACATTCGACGAAACATCGGAATTCTAAAATGTTTCCGCAACAATCGTTCCCTGCTTGCCTAGGCCAGAGTATGATCTAGAAAAATTCCCTGATTAAAATAAAATATAGTGTCTGACTATCAGATGCGAAACTTTCTCGTGACCAAATATTACTCCAAGACAAAGTAGTAACATTTGTATAAAATTTTTATAAGGTATCAAGAGTAAAATATAATTTTTATTCCGTTAGTTTTCCAATTTCTACAATTTAGTTGGATAAAGCATTCGAGCCCAACGTAAGGCTGTGATGATACAAAGACTAGTATGGTTAAAAATCGGCATAGAAATTGAATTTGTGAACAGCGTTCAGAACATTACCAACTAGTGAGTTTATTCAGCTTTGGAAGACACCATCCCGAAACATACAGGGAAATGTTACGGTCACCTCTAGATAGGCCGGTTCTTAAATAAATCTAGCATCCAACACCTCAACTTCTCTGTGTTTGGATACCTGATGAAACACGACTTTCGACTGTATGATATTGCATCTCAAAAGAATCAGTATTTGAGGAGAAAATCGACGTGAAAGTTGGCTTATTTTATGTAATTTCTTCCTCAGATATCCAAACACTGTCTCGGCAGTGATTTCCTTTGTGGTTTTCCCATGAATTAGTAATGAATTTGAGATTTATTGATGAAAAGTTCTATGACAATATAGATGCTGCGTAATAATCAGTCCCTCTCAAATCATGCTCATAATTCCATTATCTTATTGATATTTACATAAAGCAAAGTGTACCGTGTAAACTACAAAGCACATAACCGATGGATAAATGCTATATGATGGAGGGTTCAACACCACCATTTCACACGTGCTACTCGAATGGCCAGTATCGTAGAAAATTATGTTGGCCTAATTCTGCTTCCGAAATACCGCATTTAGCTAAATATATTTTTGACTAAATTAATACAAGTAATAAAACCACATTGTGTAACAAAAACCTCTGTACAACCTTTAATGAAAGTTGTCTCTAGTGTTAGTTCATGAAATGTGATCTTCGACTTCTCTGGGCATAATATCTGAAACTGTTTCCTTATTTTAGACAAAATATCTATGCAACATTTTGGCCTACAACAGGTGGAGAATCAGTGGCTGAACCCAGCAATTCACTGACAGCTAGCCAATTTATGAAACGTAGTCCCGAGCCAGTACCAGCAGTAATAACTTAGAAGTTACAGTAAACATTGTCATGAAAATTCCTTGCTTTTTTTCCTGATGTAAATAGAGTATGTGTTTATTTATTGGTATCAACATTTGTTCGGTTCACAATGTTTGAGCCTTATGTTTCCTTGTTTAATCCATATTTTTCTCTCATTTTCTGCAACTCCTGTTTCTTCTTTTCTTTATCCATTTGTTTGAAGGCCTAAAAATTTAAAAGAATTATGACATTGGCTTTATACCCATAACCATAATATTAATGTAACTGTAGTTATATACATCAGTTTTGATAATTATTAAATAAAATTAAATATGATAATTAAATATGATAATTAATTAAATATGATAATTAATTAAATATGATAATTAATTAAATATGATAATTAATTAAATATGATAATTATTAATATTAATGTAACTGTAGTTATATACATCAGTTTTGTCATCACAATTATTCATGACACATCTGGCACTTTTTCCAGTGAAATATGCTGCCAGTGTGGTACTGGTAGTTAACAGAATTGGGGTGCTTAAAATATTGGAGAACCTGGTTGCTCTTCAGACAGCCACTAGTTTAAATCTAGTTGCCTGAAAAAAATTAGTTGCCCTATTAATCTATATACTTTTGGATAACCATTACAAAAGAAAATGAACAATGTGAGGGATTTGTACTTCAATTCATTAGGTGTATATGCCTATACAAGTTAATTCAGGCAGAAAAAGAAAACGAGAAGACACTATATTTTTGGTAGCTACAATCATATGGATATTCAAATTTTTAATTGCCCGTTGAGCAGGCAGTTAGTAAATTTGATCACCCAAAATAATTTTTAGTTGTCCCAGGATGCTAGGCTGACATTTTGTGTGCCCTGAGAATAAATAATTTTCCAACAGATCTTTGTATTCATAAATCTTTAATAAATTAATGAAAATGCAGCCTTGAAAAAAAGCTAATTTTTGGAAAGAGCTATGAGCTATTTTGGCTACTAACGACAGGAACAGAAAAGGTACTGGAGTAGATTCCTGAGGTAATGGATTCCATTATGGTTAAAAGGTTAAAGTAAACAGTTTGAACCAGGGAGAATTGTTACGTGTTTACGGAAGTTGATCGTCCAGGTTAGTGTAGTCTTGAGAAAGACTGTTGGTGGCTCAGCTGAGTATCACTTGGGGCTTTTGTACCAATATTTTACCCTTAAAATTTCCCCTCTGCCTCTTTAAATAGCCAACTTACCATTTTGCCTGATTTAACCAGTAAATTGAGTAACTGTATGTAATCTTATCCAAAGTTTCACTTCTGATAAAATCAAACTTAATACCCAATTAAAACATGTTTGTCACATGTACACACTTAGGCACTAACAACTGTAATGGACTCAAACTTTACTCAATCACAATTTACTTCAAATTCACTTCCCTGATTTATGATTGTTTATTATTACAAAAAATACCAATAAAAACATGGTATTTATATTCTAGACCTCATACCTTTGTTGGCTGGTAGTATAAAACTACAAGATATCTGTTGCAGACATTAAAGCCTGATAAATGATCACAAGCATTTTTTGCATCAAAAATATCCTCAAAAGCAACATATGCTGTGCCACGAGTGTCTGCTGCATTTCCACTAAAAAAAACAAACAAAATATAAGAACATTATTTATAATGCAACTATAAGTCATAATTTTTGTAGTTCAATAAAGTGTTTGTTGAACACCATGTTAACTCTGTAATTAGGCCTTCACTCTGTTGATTAAGGGCTTGGAAGGGCAGCAAGTTGATGGTCGCTTGCACCATTTGACCAGAACTACATTTCCTTTTGCATGTCAACAAATACAGTCTGATATATGAGCAAACTCAATCTACAGAGCGTAGAGAGTGTAGGTGTTTTCAAGCTTGGACATAAACAATGAAAGGCTCATTCTTCAAGCTTTATGAAAGGTCACAAAAGTTGTGAGTTCCCCAACGGGAATCAAACCCGTGTCTCCCAATTGCCAGTATGGTTGTCTTACCAATAGACAACCATAAGGTAAGACAACTGTAAGACAACTGTACTGGCAATCGGGAAACACGGGTTCAATTCCCATTGGGGAACTCACAACTTTTCTGAGCTTTCATAAAACTTGAAGAATGAGCCTTTTGTTGTTAAATACAAGTCTGAGTTAATGAGTCAAAAGATTGATATGAAACAAATTTATCAGATTTCCTCAAAATGTAGTTGTACTAAAATTAAACATGAAGTAATTTTTTTATAAGAATAAAGAACAAGTTAACCATATTTTCCCTGTCTTTTTTCTTTCATGAGATGCTTTTCATGATGAATATGAGATAGTGCAAACCAGGTACAATATACTCCGCAAATCACTAACCACCAATATAACCAAATTTAAATATTCTATGTGATGAATAGAACAGTATTCATTAGTGATATTAGGTAAGAAATATCACATATTTTGTGGGCTATAAACTGCAACTTTTTTCCAGAGGTAAGTCAATGCAGCTTATATACCAGTATGGTAATAAAATTAATTTTTTCAACATATCTGATTAAATAAAACAGGAATATTACACTTACATTCTAATTTGACGAATAGCCCCATACTTGCCAAAGATATCATACATTTCCTCAGCAGTTATTTTGTAAGGTAAATTTCTGCCCCATGAGAAAAAAAAAAAATCAAGCAATTGGTAAAAGTGTTCACTCAGAACAACAATCATACTCTTTATCCTATACTTAAAAAGAAACAATCAGGAAGATCATGTTGTGTTCACGACAATCAAGTTCTGTTTGGAAAAAACTGAAACAACAATTAAGGGATGCCAGAACTCTTACTTTAGACATATGTTGATAAATAAAGCCTAATTATCCTTGTAATTTTTTTTTATCAGTGGCCTCCTCAAATAATTTTGAATGTTGTTTTCAAAAGTGATCAACCAAAAATTTATTAACTTGCAGCACACTTCTATTACCTATTTAACAATGAACAAGAAAATACAGGAACTCTCCAGCAACAAAGAAGATAATATTGTAAGCAACTGTACTTACAAACCTCATTTAATGAAATTTTGGACAGTCTGCCTGGTTGAGAAAAAACTAACAGCAACGTATTCTGTACCTAAGAGTTACTTTCACAGGTCTTAAACTGCATAATAATTTTCTTCAGCAATTTGGCTAATTTAGCCAGGAAGTTATCAATGTCCAAAACATAGTAATAGGAAATGCACACATAGAGTTACTATGTATTTTTCTAATTCAAATGAGCTCTCTCACTTTCCCTTGTTTGTTGTCATATACAGTTATGAGAATTTAGCAGAATCCTTAGCTATCATTTTGTAATCCCTTTTCTGTTACCAGTACCATTTAATAACCTTATCCTATTTGACGTTAGTTATCCTACAGGCAATAATTGGCGAAGTTAACAGCCATTTTAACATATAATTTTATTTCTGTGAACTCAAAAACTTACCTAACATACAGAATTCTGTTGACCTCGGGAGGCAGACGTACCTATCAACACAGAAACTGAGTAGTTATGTGATAGAAGAAACTGATTCATAATTGCAGGTCTCGTTTAATACTCTGAAACAAGATTTGAGTGACTCAAAACGATTAAATGTCTAATGTAGTAGGAGAAAGACACATTGCTAAGACCAAATTAAGAAACAAAATTCAAATCTAGCAAGTTGAAATCCTAAATACTTACGTTTGTTTTACGAAGGTTCGCTAACGCCATGTTGAAAATCTATTCTTTTCGTCGTATATCCGGGGAATTGAGTTTGCGCAACCAAGTCGTTCCCAATCTACTTAATGTAGAACACGAACTTAAATCAATATCACGTATATTTCCATTATTATCATATCGTGACTTCCGCTTAGGCAGTACATATGACGAACCTGCACCCTGGCTCACCATCTGAGTCGTGGTAGCTCAATGGTTAGAGCGTCTCACCGGTCATCAGAGGGTTACGGGTTCAATTCCCGTTTAGGGATCAGAAATCGTTTTTCTGAGAGAACGAGCTTTGACGAACGCCCACCAGCTGTCTCGTTCCCAATCTCATCGCAGTTTCTTGGAAACAATAATTTGGACGTATTTTATGATAATAATAATGATAATAATGGACGTTCGTCCAGCTCGCTCTCTCAGAAAAACGATTTCTGAGCCCTAGACGGGAATCGAACCCGCAACCCTCTGATGACCGGTGAGGCACTCTAACCATTGAGCTACCAAGATTCACGTGGCGAGCTAAGGTGCAGGTTAACCTGATGGAGCTGGTCGAGCGACAAGCTCAATCCAAAAAGTATTCCTCCGACCAGCTGTCATTAAAAACGCGTGTCTGATCATTTAATTTCCTCTTCTTTTGAATGACCACAGCCATTGTACACAGTTGAAAAGATGTGAACTTGTACACTGCAAACAATAGCACGTGATAGTCTCATGCGGGAGGTGGGGAATCAAAGATCGGACTTATTGTGCCTGTCGTGAGAATTGAGAACGTCATCTTTGCAATTAGATGAATGAAAAATGATGGACGATGAACAGCGCTAGAGAACTAAAGGACTAGCACTGGCTATAACCTTTGGTAAACATGTTGGCGGGCCAGATATAATTTTACCGACCATTTTACCAGACGGTGAAGATATAGGCATGAAAGTGTGGCTGTGCTTGGTCGCAATCCCTGGGTACAATAATGATGCATTTCCTATCACGTGAAGAGAGTTTAAAAACAGGGCCCTGTGAGGTACTCGTGAACTAGAGAGGAGAGGAAGTTGTCACGATGATGATGGAGAGCACAACAAATGGAAAGGAAAATGGAGCTTCTCTTGAAGACGAAAATCCCTTCAAAGACGGCGAGAAAATCGTGGAGGACGTAGAGATACACACCGATACGGATGCCGCTGCTGAAGAAGCGAGAAAGCAGGAAATTCGAAAGCAAATGGAAAAGGTCAGTTGACTAATCTTTACTCGCCCAAAGTGCAACGCAGCAGATTCTTACACCTGATAACGTAATTAAATAAGAAATACAAAATGATTACACCGTTTGTTTAACTCATCCCTCAAACATGTGCAATAATTTTGAAACCTTGGGGATATCGTTGGCTTTATGAAAGTCGTAGGCTTGGCCATAAAATACAACCAAAACGTTATACTAAATTTGAAAAGAATTTCGTTGTATGACTGTCAAATTATCATGTCATCGTGGCATTGTTGAGCTTTTATTTTTTTCAGAGAACGTGCGATTTTGACCGACACCCTTCAATTTAAGTACAGGAATTTCACATAAATATTAAGTAAATTTGTTTGTAGTTTAAGAACTTCATTGAAATAATCCATCGTTTGGTGAATATGAGTTTGTAGAAACCCACAGTATTTATTTAAGTTATTTCAAGAAATTAATTCTTCGTTTTGTTTTCTTTTCATTAATCTGAAGCGCATTTTCACGACAACGACAAATAGATAAATTAATCAGTAGGAAATTAGTGGTTGGGAGTGCGTGCTTAATTGTTTGGGTCTTTTTAACCACAAAACAACAACATCTCACCAGTACAGCATAAAATGAAAGCGGTATGCCAACAGGATTGATTTGAATAAGGTACTATGTTAACATCCAGTGCAATAAAATTTATTTCATGTGAAAGTGGAATATTTTGTAAACTGAACCTTGTTTACTCAAGAATGAGTTCATAATACATTGTCTAACATAACCTGTTAGAAATGTGGAAACAGCCTTACTATTAACCAGTTGATTAACTGTGAATTTATCATTTCATAATAGCCCTACTACCTTTCTCAAACAGTGCCTTTGTCACTGTTTGATAAATCTATGCTAAAATATAACTGTATTTCAGTTACAAGAAGAGATTGCCACCTTGAGGTCTGCATTAGAAAGGAAGGAAAAGCAATATGCTGACTTGAAGAAAGAGCTTGGAATAACTCCTTGGTCTCAACTTCGGGAGGGAATTGGGTCACAAATCAATTATTTACAAAATACAGAAATGTGAGTGTCAAACTACTGTTGTTGATGCAACATGGAAAACCTTTTGTACTTAAAATAGGATTTTATTTTGAACATGAAGGACCACCATGATTTTAGTAAAACTATCATTTGGGAGAGATGTTGGAAGACTGATGCGAAGTGCCCATTATTATGAACACAGAAAATACAAATAGCAGTGTTTTGTTAATTTTACTTGATCAAACAAATGCTGCAAGTGTTTGACCCTTTAATGCTGGGAGTCTGATGTATTTACAGATACATAACCAGTTGCATTTTGTGAGCTTGACAGTGCTTATTCCAAGCCCTGCTTTTTATGTAAAATTTGACATACATTGGTATTCTTAATATAGAACATTTGTTTCTGACATAAAGTATGCTTATTTTGTGTCTTCTTCTGATATTATCTTGGTGGACCTAGGATGAAAAAGACATCTGAGACATTAAAAGGGTGGAATGAAAAAATTGTTCATTCAGAGGCGTAAGTGAATCTAATATTGCATGCGGTTCTTGTTACTTACAAACATATTTTTGCCTTGATTAAGTTCTTTCTCAATATGTTTAAAAACCAATGCCAGTCACTTCTTATACTACACTCCTTGGATGAGAGAATTGATTATGAATTGTTTTATCTATTATTATGAAATCTATGTTTTCTCATGCTTTTGTGATGTTTTGTGTTTCATAACCCGGAGAATGAGGCTTGTCTCATTTGAGTCAACATGACATGCTTGTTGTTTTCAAAATTTAATGCCTTTTCTTAATTATGAATAGGTATAATAAGACCTGTAAAACCCTGTCAGGAGCTAGTGAGGCCACAACAAATGCCTTCAAAACTGCTGGAGCAGCTACAGCAAAGAAAATAGGAGAGTTACGGTAAGACTGCTGATAAGGTAGAGCCGACTACATAAAATAAAGATTGTAAAGCATTCTACAATTGAGATGTGGACAAAAGTTTTTTTTTTAATATCTTTATGACTATCTGCAATTGAATACAGCAATTTAATTGATTTCTGTTTGGGTAGTTTTTATTAAATTTGATTTTTGATTCCTAGACCATTGGATTATCTTTATTTATAATTAATATGGTTACTGAAGATTTACAATGAGAAGGAAGGATTTCATCAAATTTATTTGCTTGAAATTGGAGGCTATAGGGGTACCCATATCTTTTTCTAGAAATGGAAGATATTTGGACCTGATCACTAGTTTTACTTGATAGTAAATGACAATTGCAAATAAACATTCTGGAAAACCAAAAGGGGAAATTGCACTATATTTTAGTATTGAGTTGCAGAGTTTTCAAGAAGTACCTGTGTCAAATGGACAAATGACCTTGGAGATCAGTTACCTTTGATCACTTATCCCTCCAGGGATTTGACCCCCATTGGTAACTGGAACTTGCCCTAACCTATGTCCAAACCCTAACCGGCTAATGCTAACTCTAATCCTGATTCTAACCATCAGCCCAACACAGGCCTTGTGATAAAAGGTGTGTGATTGCTTCCACACACAGTTCAGCCAAGTTACCAGCACTATCAATTGCATCCCTTACATGCAGGCCAAATGATGACTGTGCCTTATCTGAAGAAAAACAAGAAAGTTGTGTCAAGATGACGACAAAATGTTTTAAAACTCACTAAAATTGTCTCTGTTCTTTCGGAGAGTTCTGTAAACTGAAATATTTTGCCATGAGCTTGGTAGCCTTGCATGTTTACATGGTGCATTGGTACTGAGCCTGAATGTTACTTTCCATGTGCAAATTTGCCTAAATTTGCATTCAGAGGAGCGATTTGTCATTTTTAAGAAGTTGTGAGAAGTTTTACATTGTTCCTCACCCTGCAAACAGAGTTACAGTTAGCTTTTTTTCTGATTTACATTACATTAAAATATATGTCTTCCAATAAAATCGGTTTTGGACATACTGTATAAGAATACAAAGTAACTAAACCTTGTTTTCAACAGATAACAATTGACACTAGTAGTACTGCACCACTTGTAACAGAGGAGCTCAATCAAGCACCTGTCCAATTTCAGAAGCTCAAAATATATCAGGCTAACAATAACCCTACCACTTTCCCAAATTTTAAACTTTTTGTAGTAGTGTTGTTCACTCAATAGGGCCAATGTGTAAACTATCATCCATGATTTGAACGACTAGGTTCTGTAAATAGAAGTGAAACCTTATTCTAATATAATTATAGGGATTCAGAGACATTCAAAACATTGGAAAATAAGGTTTCATCAGCAACCAGCTCTATCAAGGTCAGTATTAATTTAACTAAACATTGGTCTTAACCCTCTAACAGCGGACCCCTCTACACTATTTACACCTTAATAAAGCGGACACATAATTTTTTACGATGAGTTTTCCACAGAAAAACCCTCAGTACGGTGGACTGTTAAAAAGCTAATTAGCAGTTAGATTATTTATCTGACTGTTAACCAAACCAAAGCAAAGCTCCAGTGAACTAGTATCTCGTAGCAATTGAGAGCAAAGAATGTAATTGTTTTAGCAGAAACTAATACATTTTTCATAGTTTTTCAAGCTTGTTATCGAACGTGTGGTAAAAAAGTTGTTTTTTGCCGATGAACTCGATTTTATTTCGTTAATCACCGCTACTTGATATCTGTCGAGCTATAGTTATCGAGTAGCTAATCAGATTGTCGCATTTGCAGTAAGTTTCTAATAACAACGGATAGTCAATCGGGGAGATAAAATTCAAACCATTTTCTTCTTGTCATTTCCCACAATGTGTGTTGCAGGTTTACATATACTTGTGTTTATAAATCATTAAGCTTCATAGTTATCCTCTTAAACTTGTTTTGGTGTTCACGAAATTTCGTTCTGTCAAACATTGTCGAGAGCATCTCGTTTTCATTGTCAACGTAAAGAACATTGAACATCAAAAGAGCATCAAAAACTATAAACATTTACTATGTTTTATATCAAGCTGTGTATAAACATGATAAAGCATATAAACCATCTATTTTTTGTCTTTTTGTGCCTAAAAATAGAAAAGCCTCTGTACAGTGGACACCTCGACGCAGCGTACACTTTGTGTTGATCGTAAAGTGTCCGCTAATTAGTGGTTCCAGAAGTGTTAATGGTGGCTTTAACGCTACTTTTATCTCGATCCTATTCACTCGTATATATGTCTGTTGCAGCTACAGAATATTCTAGTTGATTCAAAGTTTACAAAAAATTTAATTTGCGCATGCACTTGAAGGTTATTAACTCATAAAGGTTTTCTGAGCCCCTGACGGCATTCGAACCAGTAACATTCTGGTCGCCGGTGAGATGCACTGGCCATTGAGCTACATGGATTCGGATGGTAGAGCGAAGGTTACTGTTTGTCCTGGTTCGTTGGGGACGTGTGTGCTGCTAACTGCAGTCTCGACAAGTCATGAAGTCCACATCAACTGAGTTAGTAAGCTTGAGGAACGTGTACAATTTCAATCTGCATACATTAAGCTACCACAAACCGCACAACATTTGAAAATATAACGTTTACCGATTTTTGAACAAATATTGCAACCCAGAATGCGTTCTGCGAAGCTCTTCAACATTTAAAGTTCTAGCAATTGTTTATTCCAGTTACTGGATAAAATATTTCAATCTGCAATTTAATTCACCTGAATTTGTCATGTAAATATCTAGATTTCTTTCTCCTAGGGAAAAATGAATAGACCAAAGTCGGATGCTCTGGAAGAAGGAATTGACGAGGTTGATCCAAATTTGTCTACGGAGAAATAAAGAGATAGTACTTAGAAAAACACCCAAAACGTGTGTGAATACGTACACGACTTTATCGGTTAAAGTAAAGGTAATCTGCTTTGGACTTGTAATACTGACGAGTGCCACGATCTTATAATAAATACTGCAAGCAGAGTCCAGTTAGTGATAAAAAGGACTTTGCTGAAATGCTTTAATAGAGAAATGTATGCAAACGAACAGTTTGTTTAGGTCAACACGTGATTCAAGCTGTGGTTGGTAGTGGTAAGCTGTTAATGACAAGGTTCCAATAATCAGGTTTGATTGGGCGTGAAATACAATTGAAAGATATTGCGCATTCTAATGTAATAAAAATAATTTTGATGTGTTTATTATTGAGACTAAGTTAAGGAATAAAACATTACAATTTTCTGCAATGATTATATCGATTACTGACGTACAGAAGTTATTTGTGATTGAAATTATTGTAAAATTGTTATTTAAACGTTTGTATTTAAAGATAGTTTTTTGTTAAAACAAACTGAGTTTCTCGTTATAGGTGGTGTGCACGTTACTGCAATTATAATTTCACCCAACATGGCAAAAATGTCTTTGTCCTTTGAATCTCGAAGGATTGGTTGCACGCCACCTATAGTTTAATCGCGACTCGGGGTTCATCCTCCGATTTCAAACCACCTAGTAGCAGTTGACAACGAGTGACGAACCTCAAGGTATTACGAAGTTGGAGCAACACAAATTAGTGATAAAACTTGTTTTTTGGTTTACAAGTAAAGCAGTTCGAAGGTGTTTTTCTAACGCTAACAGTCAGCTATTTTCCACAAGGTGAATTTTATCATGCGAATGATATGGCTATGCAGTGGCGTGGTATTGAAATTCTGCTTGGTCGTCAGGGCTTTCTACTTCGTGCTTGATATGACCTCTCCAGCTTTCTAGCCGCTTTTACTTTGGCAATCTGGAATGGTCATCTTGTTCTTAGGGAAGGAACTCTTTCTAGCGGTTATTGTGCTTATTTTACGTCGCTACAGACTAAGCTTATGGACGACAAATAATAAACTTGCTTATTTTTGGCGTTTCTGACAGCTTTTTCTTGATCGGTGGTTCTTTCCGATCTCATGTTAATACTTTAAAAAACCTTTTTTTTCTAGTGATCAAAATTCGAACCGGCTTCATTCGACCACGACCGTACCACGAAAACCAACAAAAACGGTAACACGTTCTTGCTCTGCAATCGAGATCTGCGTCAAATTTTAAGAAATAAAATTGCCCTACCTATACAATTTGTTTAAACGCGAAGCGAAGCGAGCGCATAATAGAGACAACATCCCGCTTAGAATGCATTCTAGTGTAACGGAGAAGAGCGAGTTCGTTAACAGTAAACATGACTCGAAGTGTTAAGACCAAAGCTTAACATTCCAAAGAACGATATTAGATACATGTTACTCCGAGTGACGAACCATACCGGGCAAGCAGTGAAAACTCTACTTGGCCCGGCTGGGATTCGAACCCGCGACCTTCAGTTTACTAGTCCGACGCTCCACCCGAGTTCTTCTACATCAGTTATTCCAAAGAACTTAATAAAAAAGTGCTCACAAAGTGATAAGAAGTGAAATACACATATAAGCCATATATTGTTTAATCTCCTGGATTTCATTTATTCTAGTTTACTGCTATTCACAGCAGAAACTGCAAATGAAGTTGGTATCGAACACCAACCAATAAGATTGTTGCTGTTTTATGAATATCAAATGACTTAGCTACTCAGCCTCCCTCCACTTATGCACTCGTTCCGCGTTTGAAAGGATAACGTCAAAGTTGATCACTCTACCAATCACTATTTCAGAATCGTCATCAGGATAATGTGAAACGATAAAATCAAAATTAATTGTGAATTCATCGTTTGTAATAATCATGTCCGCCATAGAAATATGGAGAAGATTGTTGCATACATCGTGAAAAAGATTTAGTGAGGACTGGTAATGACTGTGAAACGGATCTCATCGTCACACTGGGTTTTTTTCCTAAACGCGGTTGGGTGAGCTGTGTCTAAATATCACGTGACAGCTTCGGCTAGTTTGTGACACGTTCTCTTCTCAAAGATGGCCGCACGAGGTAATGAAAAGAGCAATACTTCCAGATTTTTTCTTGTTATTTTACCTTATTTCTCCCGTAAAATCGCACTTTTATAAGTTTTTAGATAACTACCAGACCCTTTCCTTTCAAAGCAAACCGTAAATTAATTTATTCAAGAAGAAAAGGCGAACAGTTCAGACTTAAATGAAATATTGCACTACACTCTACACAATGCATTTCTAGTTTTTTAAGAGACGTATGGATGATAAATTGAAAATCTTGTACTTATAGACTGCTTTTCTAAAACCTTTGACGTTTTTTCTTTCCTATGCAGACCATAAACCTGTAGCAAATAGAACTATAGGCTCGCTAACTTAAATTGGTATTGTAGACAAAACATTAAGAACTACAAAAGGTGTCTCGATGTTAATTTCTAGATGGTACCACATTCTTGGTCTTTCTGGGTTTGTGTATTTTGGGTCACTGTTTAACACCAACAACAGTGCTTACCAATGAAGAACAAAAGAAAATCAAAGACCAGTTAACCAAGAATCTTTTGGCAGGGGATTTGCCAACAACCTACTACACTGTTGCCTCATTGAAACTGTTGAATGTAGATGTACCACAATCTACGGTAACTATCATGAATATGTCGTAGGTAATAACTACACACCAGAACCCATTGTCCAAATACTGTCCAAGTGATATTACAAAAACTAATGCAAAACCTCTATAAAACCAGCACCATGTGTTAAAGTATACAAATTGTTTTCATACCTCCTACTCTTCATATCCAAGTTTCAATGGCATGCATTGCTACATTGCAGAAAAATATGTTGGTGGGGCCAAGTAGAGTTTTCTCTACTTGTCTGGTATGGTTTGTCACTCGGCATAGCATCTAGCATCACTATTCTCTAACCAAGTTCATTCTTCTACTTAAGCTATGTTGGTAAGATGTTTTTAGTAATGCATTATTGATTACTTATTAACTTAGTGTGAGGTCTGTATGGGAAAGTATTTGCCAGAGAATTTCCTAGAGACTGAGCTGTGAACAAGCAAAGTCTGTGCTTAAATTCTGAGGCAAATACTTTCCTGTACAGACTCCACAAACAAGGTTAATAAGGAATTTATTACATGGATCGAAAATATATAAATCAGACAAACTCACATTTAGAGTGCTAACCAGTCTATACAAAAAACTTATTGCACAGCTAGGCAACCAATCAACATGCATCATTTTGTATATAGACTGGAAAACAAACCTTGCCGTATGATAATGAATACTTGTCATTTAAAATATTTAATTTCTTGATTATTGATAGGTCAAGCCTTTTAACCTCAAATATTAAATGATTGATCATCTTTAAATCAATCATTATTAATTTTTTATGTACTTGCAATTATAGTTAATTACTGTTCCCAAAATTAATAAAGGATTTCCTTTTACAGGAAATTTGTAAGTTTGTTTCCGGCGAAGTTGATAGTGGCAGTGTACCATCCATCTATTATGCTACATCACTCAGTAAGCTGATAGGGAATTGCCAGGTTGGTTAATTTTTTCTTTTAAATATACATAGTTCTCATTCTGTGGACTTTTTTCCCTTCTTATTAACAACTATATTTTAACAACAACTCTGTTACCGTAATTAAATGGAAAATAAGACTAACAAAAAGAAGGCTAAATAGACTTATTGTGAAGTTGTTTTTTTTTTTAATCTCAGGTTAAACTAGAAAATGCTCAGTCTGTTTTAACAGCTGCGATCAGTGATAAATCAGACACTAAAACCATCCGTTTTGCTGTTGGAGCACTGATCAACTTGGGTCTTGAAGGTAGGTGGTAGAAATTGATAGGGTTAATAAAAAATACTTCTTATTTGACTTTCAGATTATCCGGACTTTATGTGATGTTCCTGATTGTTGTTAATTAACATAGTCAGTAATGTTGGTAATTTTGATTGACCAAACTCTCAATTATCCAGACATACTGTATTTTTTGGGCAGTTACCTGCATGTTGTATTCCCACACTCACCAAATTTGGCTCTCAAACAAATTTTTGGCAACAGATTATGTATATTAGAAGATTACTTGCGTGTAAACCTTGTCCCTATATACACAGATATCTCCCCAAAAGGCAAACACATTTTTCAATTTCAACTGGCAGCTACTGTACTTACTAAGCAAGACACTCACTTTATTTAGTAATTTGGATGCATTTAAAAGAGGCAGTTTTGAAGGGTTCTCTACAATTTTTAGTTATCTTGATTCTTTTGGAAGAACATTTTCAAAATCTTCATCTTCCTTGTTGATATGGAACAAGTCCAACTGTTCAATTTGCTGCAGAGTTGTTGACTGTCACTGACTTCACCATCATATTCACTAGTGTACAAAAGTGTGTCCATACGAACAATACAAACAAACTTAGATTGCTGATGTTTTGAGAACAGAATGACCAAATCAGATCAATTACTTTAACAGAGTGCAATGAAACATGAGCCTCTGGTTAAGAGCTCTTCTAAGTTACCATCATAGCATGATTACACAAATTTACAAGATCACTTGTGCAAATTGCTTTTCAATGTTTAGCATGAAAAAAACCACCATCACATTTCTCACTCTGTCCTATAACCTGCAGGAGCTTCAAAAAAAAAAAGAAAATCAACAGATAACCCATGAGTAATTGCCCAGAAAATACAGTATTTTGTGTCTCCTGAATTGTCTGGATAATCAAAGTTCTACTGTAGTGTTCTTTGTCTCATATGTTTATCCCATAGAGTATGTCTGGATTAGAGTCTTTCTCACCATTAAACTTTTCTAAGTTTTAGAAAATCATCTCCAGGCTACCGTGTATGCATCTTGTTTTTATAAGAGCTCATGTTAAGTTACTTCTAATTTACTTAACATATAACAGATGCTAGATGAAACATCCCTCCTCCACCAAGCTTTCTAGAACTAAAGAGATTGACTTGACTAATGAGGGATAATATTTCATTTCAAACAAAATATAAAGACTGTAGTTTCAGATTAATGACATTATGTCAATTATTAATAAGGTTGGAGGAATATATCTGTATGCACTTGTTGTGGCAAGGGCATAGGAAGCTGAGGGGCTGTAACCCCCCAATATTATATCTTGCTGATATTAGCTCTCCCTGTATTTTGCCTGACATAGTTTGAGATTAAATGAGAAATAGATCTTTGGCCTAAAAAGTTTAATAGTCCTTTCTAAATACCATGGCACCGAGACACAAGGAATGAGAACCCAACCTTGTACCTAGTGTTTTTTCTGTGCTCCCCTGCAAGAACCATGCTATTTGACCATTTTTCTGACCAGTAGCATGATAATGTGAATGGTCATTTTGATCATCACATGTTAATATAATTTTCTTCATGTAATCTAAATTTTCCCAAGTTCTTCATTTATGACCTTTCAGCCTTTGGGGGAGCATGCCCCAACACCTCAAAGTAGCCTCCCCCAATGTTAAACTGCTTCCTGTGCCCCAGTGTTGTGGTTTCGTAAATATTGTCTTGAATTTATTTTATGCTGAAGTGATTTTTATCATGATCTGAGTTGTTTTTAATGTAACATATAACTGGATAATATTTAGTTGATGCCAAAGCTACCTCAGAAGCACTAAAAAGCATTTTAAAGGCAGAAAGTGAAGAGTTTGTTCCTAGGTAATTTTACTTATGAAATTTTGCATTACAGATTTGTTTAATTTTAAAAGTAACTGTGTAGTTCTAAGAATTACAATACTGTAGTAACTTTTGTGAATAGGCCTTTTGCAGCTAGCCAAAAAAACTCCGAACAATGAAAAACTTGAGAATGTAATATGGGTATAA
Source organism: Nanipora kamurai (assembly GCA_036872915.1). Taxonomy (NCBI): domain Eukaryota; kingdom Metazoa; phylum Cnidaria; class Anthozoa; order Scleralcyonacea; family Helioporidae; genus Nanipora; species Nanipora kamurai. The sequence continues at coordinate 33,078 of JBAHVQ010000445.1, read as the reverse complement.
ATATGGTTGAATATTCTTCCCACATTTAATTCAAGTCACAATCATATACATTTAACGTCCTTCTAAACGTAGACTTATCACTACAGGCATCATTTGAAAGGTCCCAGTAATTTGGCACAAAAATTTTAAACAACCACAAATATTCCCACATTCTCCTATGTTAACATATGTATGAATGAAAGATAAAAATACCACTAGTTGATTTTAAATTTTAAGTTCAAATTATTCAGAAGTTCCATGTAAAACACACAACTGTTTTAAAACATTCTCATACAGACATTTTTTATGGTTAAGCATGGAATAAACCTCTTCATTTTGCATTCCAGTGAAGATTCCCAGAAATAATGCAATTCTTACTTAATTCAAGCATTTGTTAAGTAGGGTTGTTGAAACCTTGTAACTTAAATCAGTGTGTTGCCCTGATGGATTCACTAATCATATCATGTGGCAAAAAAGCAGCAAATCAGTTGTAACAAAAACTAAGAAAGATAGGGGAATCTGGGAAACATTTCCAAATTATTGCTATTGCTGGTTGCAGTTATATTAATTTAAAGTATTACTGATTTTTAAAGTGCTACCAATGCATTGTTTGCTGCATCTCAGCTGTCTGGGGATGTCTCATTTGCCTTTGATACCATTGAGGTGGGTGTTTTTCTTGTTGTATTTAAGGAGGCTAGGGTAATTTTTAATGAGGGACTGGTAACTAAATATGGCTGTGAATGCTTGCATACATAGTGGTCTTGTTGAATTGTTATTCTATCACATCAGCACCATCTGCATCACTACAAACGGGAAGCTTTTGGATTTTTGCTTACATGTATTTCTGTTAAACTTGGTAACTAAAGCAAACAGAGTAAGCTCGACAACATACCTAATTTTTAAAATTTTTCATAAGACAGAATTTTTTAAAATCCACTAAGTCTATTTCAAAAAAATGTGCCTTGACAACCTAGCTTGATATTTTGATACTGTACTCTTTAGTGGAATATCTAACCTCATACAAATTTTCAGAAAAATTCATGAAAGAAATCCAAAGATAATGTATCTTAAATGTGGTAATTGTGAAAATATCCCACCATTCTAAAACTATTATTACCATCTTAACAGTCCAAAATTTTACAATTTGACAATTGTGCTTCTTCTACAGTTAGACATACTTTGTGCTAAATTTACAACTATTTTAAAGATTGAAATGCCCAAAAAATGGAGACTGTACTGATTGCATCCAGTAAGCATAGAAACTGTGGGGACCACCTTAATTGGTACAAAAGATTTTATTCCATAAGAACAAGAGTTGTGATTGACAAAGCAGTTAATGTTCCTGGTTAAATTTCATGAATAACTTATATTTATTGGTGATCCATTAAATTCTGTAATTTCTATAGGATGCTGTTGCTCAAGCTGATGAAATTGGTGACACCTATTTGCAGGTATTTTTTCCATCACAGCATTGAGAAAAAATTTTCCTTCTTACCATCTGTCCTTTCTTTGTTTCCTTCCTTCCTTCCTTCCTTCCTTCTTTCCTTCCCTCCCTCCTTCCTTCCTTCCCTCCCTCCCTCCTTCCTTCATTACTTACTTTCTTACTTACTTACTCTCTTCTTTTTTTCTTTCTTTCGTTCTTTCTTTCTTTCTTCCTTCCTGTCTTTCTTTCCTTCTTTCCATCTTTCCTTCTGTCCTTTTTTTCTCCTTTTTCCCTTCTCTTCTTCCACCCACTTTCCTTTCTTACTTCCTTTTCTTTCATCCTTTCCTTTCAGAGGTGACTCCTGTTTTCTACCATGTGTAATTATTGTACCTTGGTAACCCAGTAAGACATATTTGATTACTCTGATAGTGTTAACATCTTCCTGAACTACATCCCAGAGTCACAGAATGTTATAAAACCTTGTTTTAGTTTGAGGGTGGATTGAAAGTCAATGGTGACTTCATCACTGGAGTTTATAAGTTGGCTGAACATATGAAGAAAGCACCAACTATTACAGAGGTGAGTTACAGAGGTAGGTTAAAAAAAAAGCATGCATTAATGATACTTATTTTTGGTCAAGAAAGAGAACATCAAGATTATCTTAAAAATTACTAGACCCCAGTATTTACAAGGCCTGCTACTCTCATCATCACCGACATCTTTTTCCTTAACTGAGATTTCTGATATTTTGTAGCATCAAGCAATAAAGTTTACAAACTACCTGCTGTCACGAAAATATGTTCAAAGTGCTCAAGACACATTCTACTTGCTTAGTTCTCTCACTACATTGTCAAACAATCAGGTAAACATAAGTAAGAACTTCTATCTCATATTCAAAACCTTGTTTTCTGATTCTCAAATAATATGCAGTTAATAGCTATAAGACACTAAGGGGGTCAGAGGTAATGGTTCATATGAACCTTTTCACTCATGAGCTGAGTGAAATTGTCTGTGTCTAGCTGGAATGAATAAAGAGGTACTTTATGCATGTAACACTTGGAATGAACAGATTAAAAAGTGTCTGTCTTAAGTGGAGTAGTCTAAGAGATAAACAAAAACAAGATAGCAGACAAAAACAGTAAATAGCTTGGATAGGGTTGAGTTTTCATTACAGAAGATTCTGATCTCACGTAAAAACTTGATTGACTTGTATTCTTGATGGAATCACATTTGCTTCAAATCCTGCTGTGACCTATGATCTGAAGTAGATGTACCCCCTCCCAAACATTATCTTGGAAGTCATGGATTTAATCCTTGGTGGCTTTTTAAAATGCTTTTCAGACATTGTAACCTTGAGAAATTGTCGATATATTACTGAGATTGTCCATTACCTCTGTATGACCTCACTCACTATGCGTTGTCTTCTGTTTAGTTCCACATCCCTGTTATTTCACTACTTCATGGTTCTGCAGCCATTTCTCAAGACAACAAGCTTGTAAAGGTAAATATGTTTCAGATATGCTACTAAGGTTGCCTAAGTTGGACGAATGTTAGGTGAGTGTTTGGAGGGTAAAGAAAAAAACCCAGAACCCTTCAAAAGCTTTTTAACCTTGGGAGTTTCTCTAGCTGTTCACAAGCTTGCCCTTGCCCCAGTAAAAATGTTGCCCCACCTATTTTTAATCATTGCATATCACAGGGAAGACGGGTTGCATTTCTCATAAGAGAAAGGATGTCGCTTTAATTTATGCTACCGTTAAAATATGGCTGCTATCCATTTATTACAGAATCATCTTCAGAGTAACGTTAGGAGAAAATGTCATGATTGACCAATACTGTGAAAGCCAATTTGAAAAATTGAGTTGACTTGAGCGGGATTCAAACGTAAATGTTCGCGTTTCCAGAGCGCTGGTCTAGCAGTTTAGCTGGACATAGTTTATTCTCATGGGTAAACTTTAAGTAGTCGCAAACATCTCTTGCTCGGGAATCGAACCCGCAACCTTCTGATGACCGGTTAGATCAGAAGGTCGCGGGTTCGATTCCCGCCTGAGACTCAGACGTCGTTTTTCTTAGGAAACGAGCTTGACGAACGTTTGTTGATCGTCTCATTCTATGTTTAAAAATTGACAAACAACCATCAGATACAACTTGGTACTGTGTTGTAATAGCATCTCGTTTTTTAAAGCTTTCAAAATTTTGGAAAATAAAGAAGTAAATTGCAGCTTAGTGTGTTAATTTTTTTCGAACCTTGTATGGTTATAGTAGCGAGGGTTTAAAAGAGAATTTTTGAACTTTTTACTTTTTTATTTGCATGTTACACACATACTACGTTTGTCTGCATTATCTGTTACAGGTTCGTGTGACAAATACCCTTGACAAAGTTTTCAGGAAAATGACCGTGGTGGCGGAGTCTGTGGTGGGAAAAAATGACGAGGAACTTTGTAGCAAAAAGCAATTCACAGAGGAGAAAGACTAGTTAGTACTAGTGTCCCTTTTTTCCTTGTTTAGTTGCAATTATAATAATCTATCTGCCAAAGTTGATGTTATTGCCAATTATATAGTGAATTTCGGACAAAACTTTTATTCCTAGTTTTCCAACTTCGATATTTTTCAAAAATGGTTTTAGCATTCAATTTATGTTTATTAGTCAAAGTAATGCTTGAGTTTCTTCTTTAACCTTTCGTGTCCGGTAGCGCACATTTTTGAGCGACCTTTGCTTGCATAAATTATCTGCCAGAAAAATAGAAAACAATAAACTTAAATGGGTAGGTTTTGACTTGAAACATTTGCACACACTCTGGGGAGCAATTTTTGGAAAAAAAACCTGAGACACTAAAGGTTAAACATGGTTTCCGTTAGAGAGATTTTTCAAAACCAAGAATAGTTTTCATCAATTCAAAAATATACTGGTCAGTATTGGAACAAAAAAATAGTAAAACTAAAAGTGATGGAGAAGATCGTAGAAAGACATTGAATTTCAAATGCCGTAAAGAGTGCGAGCTCTGGTATTTGAATGGCAAGTATTTTGTGCTGATGTTTATCCTTTCTCCTACATCTCTTTACGATAGTCTTTTCTGATTAGATTTGCCCTTTGTTCTGATAAACCAAAATTTCGTTGTTTCTTCGCAGTTATCAACTTGATGTAATGAGTTTCAATCCATCCGCTGGCTTCTACAAAGCAGACCTAAGGTAAACATAATGCAAAAGTTGTGTACAGCCTTTGACCCCCTTTTAGAGACTGCGTCTATGGTCTGAAGAAGATACCGTCGACAATTATCTCGCTAGTTCGTACTATATCGTGAAAATAACTAACTTGAACTAATGATATAAAAGTAGAGTGCTGCGTCGGCAGTATTGGATGGCTTGTAGATAATCAAAAGGTTTGGGAAACGGCCGGAACTTAAGAATGGTTAAACTAACGTTTCGAGCAAAGGCCCTTCGTAAGAACAGAGTTTACGAAAGGTGCAACGCCGACACCAGTAAACAAAGTGCTTTAAATTCTACGGCTGTGACGGAAAATCGTACATACTTACCTTAGGATGTTCTTTTTCTTTCTGGCAAACGCTTACAAGCAGTTCTGGTCAGTTAATTGACGTTTGTCGTTTTATACAGCCCAAAACTCTTCGTATCTGAAGAGTCTGCGTCGCCTGTAAAACGTATAAATGATCTTCCTCACGTCTTGTGTGGAGCCAGGACGGCATGAAGAATACTCTAGGAACAACAAATTATTCATTTCTTTTGTCTTGGAAGAGAAATCTTATTGTAAGGCCGCGTCGTCCTCAACGTTGGCGTCCTATTTTCGTAAACTCCATTGTAAACAGATCAGTGCCCGGTCGCCTCATTTTTTTTACTAATCTGGACTTACCTGAGATTTGAACGCAAATTGTATCGACTTTTCCCCCAATTTTCCCACGAATATTGTACCCTTTTCAGAACTTAAAATTTCGTGTTTTTGATTATTTAGTGTAAAACCAGGCCAGCCTGACAAACGGCTGATTGGTCTGACAGGAGCCAAGGTTTGTGCGCTTGTTTGTTTTCTCGCTTGATTTTCATTTACTGTCCTTGTTTTTGCTGGTTGTTGCTGACGGAGAAGGCTTCTTCGCCACCGAGCGTCCAGCAGGACGATAGAAGAAATGAGTGTTTGATAAGAAATATATGCTCTTTTGGAACTAAGGAATTATTTTCTTGTTTCGATACTCTGATCCAAATATAATAGATTTTGTTTTAGATTTTAAAAAGTACACAACAGAACAGTGGAGGTCAGCCCCAGCAGTGAGTCATAGGTAATCAGGACAAATAACAAAGGCAAACATGATCCGTAACCGCTGCAGGTCACGTGCTTCTTTTGAATTTCTTCGTGATTACCCTTGATTCTGTTCTGGGGCCGAACTCCTCCATAGTATAAAATTCAGTCTAGACGAGCCTTTTTAACGTTTTGAATAAAACTGTTAAGTATTTCGTGTATGAAACGACAAAACCAAACAAGCTACGCAAACTTAAGTAGACTTTTGGCTACAAAGTTTGTTTATCTGAATAATCCTATCCGAACACGAGTATAAAGCCGAGGCTAACCGTTCCAACATTGTTGTACGATATCAGGAAACGAAGCATGTTAACAAATGCAACTTTCCACCCACACGAGAGCATGACACACAGTCACAATGATTTGTTGTTCGTAGAGTGCTGGACAAATTTTTTGACATTTGTTATAACATTGTTCGCCACCTGATGTTGTCCAACAATGTTGAAACGATTAGCTCGGCCTTTAGCCCATCAGCGTCCGCTACGATACATGTTATTAAATTAAACAGAGACCGAAGGTTTCTTGTTTGAAGCCTAAACTTTTTAGGATTTAAAGTTTGAACCTAAGGACTGCAAAATAAAACAGTTGGTACAGGAAATAGCATGGTGTATGGTGCAATAAGGGAAAAAACGTAAGCGAGTGAATTCATCGAAGGCTATCAAAATAGGTCTGGTCCGAAGGACGAGTGCTGCTTAGGGTCTTTGAAAAACCTCACGAGAACGTATTCTCTTCAAATTGCATGGGAAACCACCCTGATACTTACCAGTTCAAACTGGAACATGTTTCAGACAATATCGTCGAAGCATGTTTGCTTGCTGTACTTCTTTTTTCGAAAATTTATTTTTCCTGCCAAATATCTGGCTTCGTTTTGATTGGTTCCATAAAATTTCGGATGATTACCCAAATTTGCACTGCGATTAAAGAAATTAGTATGGTTAAGGATTAACTGCACTGAAATCAGCCCATTATTGTCTTGAAACGTTTTCCTGTATGTTATTATGTTAGCAATCATAGGGTAATCATAGTTCTTGCTGCTGTTTTTGATGTAGTTGTAAGATTTGTTTCGAAATCATTTGTTTAATCCTTTCAGCTATCGTTCAAAGTCGTCACCAAGGCTTCAGTCGAAGACGTTTCGATCTCGGTGGTCGATAAAGATCATTCATCCCTTGTTCAGTCCGTGAGGTTGGTGAATGGAAAATCGTCATTAACCTTTTAAAACTTTGGATGGATGTTACGTTTGTATCATCTGATTTGTGGAAAGGTGACGCAAATTTGTTAACAGCCGTTTTCTTTGCTAGTGTCAGTTATCCCAAGAGCCTTAACAAAGTTTTGGAGGCAGATTATCACCAAATGGTCGCCATGACATTTTCTCTGAAAGACCAGTCGTCTGGTGAACTAATGGCGGCTCATCAAGTAAGACTGTGTTTAAACTTAAACCTGCATGGCTTGTACGTTATTTTAACTGATCATCGTGAAATGTACTTGGGTGGTGCAAGTCTTGAACGTTTTTTGAATTTCTTAGTGACAGATGTTTTGCCAAAGTGGTCTCAGTCACTATATTTGAAGTTGTTAAATCGTTCACTTAATTTGCAGTTTTGAAAAAAAAAATATTAAAAACGACAGACTAAACATTTTCCAAATATTATGTTTGTGTTTTTGTAGACGTTTGTGAGACTCACTAACGCCAAAACTAATCAAGAGATTATTTTTGTGGCTGAACCAGAGCCAACTAAGATTTATAAATTTGATTTGGTAAGTATTCCGTTCGGTAAGGTAGCTCTGTGGAAATGAAAACTAACAATCTTACGTCCTCCAAAACCATAATGGTCCTTAAATTTGCATTTCAGAAAATTGAGTACTCAGAAGTCCTAAAATCTTTTAAAAATCTCCCCGAGTTCATGAAAAGTCCTTAAATTTCATTTTTCTGCTGTCTCTTAATGAAACTGGAATTTATTCTTAAAACGACTGGTCTAAGAATAGATTTGGTTAAGAGCCTGTTTACATGATCCGGGTTAGCCGGGACGGGATGGTAGCTGAGATAATTTTGATGTTTTGAAATAAGTCAATCCGTGTAAAAGAAAAGCGAGGAAGTGTTGCAAGAAACTAGGATGTCGCTGATCAGAGTCTTAAGTTGAAAATTATATCCTTGTCCCTATTAAAACGAGCTTTCGTTTAAGTCAATTTGAAGTATATGACTATATGCTGTAGAAATAAACTCCAGTTGGCATA
>JBAHVQ010000445.1:0-25047 GCA_036872915.1 Nanipora kamurai | reverse complement strand
ATAGATAGATAGATAGATATATATGGATTCAAGTATCAGATTACAAGTAGGATATAGAATTTAAACCTAAAAAACCATATGGGTGTTTTGCCTTTGACTGGAAAAAGCGCTCTGTTTCAACCTTGTTAAGTATTCTTGTGCATAAACACAAAGTTAGAACTTATCATCCTGTTTCTCGATCAGACTTTAAAATACTATCCTCATCAACTTCCAATTTTGAACTCTTAATCAGGGAAAATCTTCTTATTTCTAAACTTAACCCCCAGTCTTAACAATGACATAAACTCAGTTCCTCTTTCTTTCATTTTAACGAGTTATTGACTAGTTCTCTTAATCATGAACCTTGCGTGTTTATGAACTTTAATCTCTTACTGACTGTTTCTGAAATAAGATCGTTATCTTAGTTACATAAACATTGTTTATCTTTGACAACTCGTATTGACTCGCCTAAATTTTAACTTTTTTGGGTTTAAACTAGTTATTCTTCGTGCGATCTTACATCATAATCTTTGAACTTGTCATGTCGTGCCGTACAGTTATTTGCTGGGCGCTTATATTCATTTTAAATTACGTTTTCCGCCTGGCATATCTTTCGCCGCAATTTTGATGTTAACTTCACTCCCGTATCCACGCTTTCGGCTGTATCACCCCTATGATTCTTCACCTCCCTAACTAATCATTTTCTATTTTCCTAATCTTGAAAGATACTTTAAGCGCACCTCCTGCAAATAATTCAAATTACTCTGAAGATGTTTTATGATTAGTGTATGAAACGTCAGTAATTAAAATTTTACTATAACTCTTACTTGAGTCCTGTTTGAATAGTGTGAACGATAAATCTTATCAAAATTATTTCCTGGATTAAACATAGAAAACCACAGGAGACCTTCAAACCATTAGCGCGCCCAAAAAAACAAGTGCTTTGAATATAAACCCAAAAGAAGTAATTTGAAATAACAGTAATATGAAATATAGAGTTCTGCGTCGGCAATTTTGAATGAAGTAGAAAAATTAGTTAGTGCTTGAAAAACCTGCATTTCTACTATGGAATAACATAAGCCCAGGGGCATATATTCTGAAGTGCAGGTAAGTATTCGTCTACGTATGCATGCGTGTATGTATGTATGTGGATATGTGAGTGATTACGTGCGTGCGTGGTTGCATGCACGGATGTGTGTAGGTATTGCCGATCTCTACATCACTCCCCAAAAGTCCGCCATCTTGGTATTTCATAAGCCCTCCTCAACCAATCATATGCAAGATGTGTTTCATGAAATCAAAAGGGGCGTGGGGCCAAACTCGATAGAATAGTGAGTTTAGTGAATTTATAACGTTTTGAATGCTGAAAACATTTGTCGGTAAACCGAAAATTTGACTAAGTTCGGACATCTTTTACAAGCTTCCCATCGGAAGATAATTCTGACTAGTATTACTCGTCGGAACTCCTCGGATGACACACCAAGATGGCGCCGGTGAATTGATGACACTTTTGGCCATACAAAATTATCAGAGACCCGCAGTCCAGTGATATAGAGGTCAGTGGTAGTTATGTGTATATAAACATACATGTACCTGTATTCGCACGGTTACCCACAAAGTTACAGCAACCACTTCAATACAGATTTCCGTCAGTCTCATTAAGCTATTCACTAGAATCTTGTAAATTCAGGGAAATGCCTAAAAATATACCTTCCTCGAGAACCAACCTTCCGCTGGGATTTTCCCACACACCCTAAAGGCAGTATGTCAGTATACTGCACCTGAGACGTAAATGCTACCCTGAGAGATGATTGCCAGCCGTAGAAGCACAGGACAGTGGCAGAACTCGCAGGATATTTTCTCTTTTTACCCGAAATGGGATCTATAGTGCCGTTCTTCCCCCCAATTTATTGTCCCCAACTTTGATCACATCGTCACATTCCTTTGCTCTCGAGATGCTGTTACGTCAATTGTACTCATCTGCAGTTTAAATGACTCATTTGTCTAAATTCAGTTAGCTTTTTACATCTAAATTTGATTCTCTTGGTTAGTGGATATTTCCTGAAAACCGCACGATTTTCCTTTCTTTCAGTAGCCATATCTTTCCAAAGAACTCTTCAGGGAACAGACAATCAGGCCCCTGGTCATGCCAAACCAATATTCCTGAAAAGATTAAACGCATTCTTTTACAACTGGAACTACTTTAGAAAGCGGATATGTGGAATCAATAATGACATATTTAGCCAATGTAAACCTTTCGAGACATGCACCAGTTTAGTAATACGCAGAGCAATGCTCTGTCTTGATTACAATGAAGGCAATAAACACCGAATGTCAAGTTACTAGATTGCAACATCAATTTCCAACGGGCGTGGTATTGGTAATAGATAATAAGTGCCTTCGTTACAGCACGTCCTTTGCACCCTTAAATCTCTGCCAACGTTGCGTGTTTGAATTTCTTGGCAAAGTTAAATCCTTTTGCTATCCGAATAGATTACGATAGTACATCTTGTTTGATTATTCTTTATCATGCTCGAGGTTTTGCAATGATTAGTAGTTGAAAGCCCGCCCCAAAGGAAATAATTACACAATCACCACAGGTCTATACCTACATTGAAGAGCAACTCCAACCCATTGTGTTTTAATTATAATTTTATAAGTAAGCCCTCAACATTTCGTTGGTGTGATGAGTTTTGAAGCGTCACATTCTTGTATTTTATACTGAAGCACCAGTCAGCAGAAGGGTTGAGTCTGCAAATGCTTCACGTTATTTCCGTAGATTGTATGACATTTCATACCAAACAAAAGTGCTGTCAGCTTTAAAACCTTTTGAGAATTATCATCGAGTTATTCCAATCAAGTACAAACATGCAATAAACTGTTAAACAAGTCACGGGCACTGTAAAACGGAACTCAAAGGTTGGGTGATCTTTCCCACAAGGTTTTATAAACCCACAATGTAAATTTAGCCTCATCACAGTGGGCAATGGTATAGAAGCCTATATATGGATTTAAATTTGACAACCATAGGCATTAATCCAGTTTCTATGGACGAAAACACTTCACAAGGTGAGAGTTTTCTCAAGCTTCGTATGTGACGTCACAAGAAACGACGGAAAACGCTATCCAGAGGAATTGTGGCTCATCTTTGTCCGGACTGTTTCCGCTATACTGAGGTTGTTAATGCTCGACGTTGAAAGCAAGGGTCCTCCGTGCATTTTCACACCGCTCAAACTGCGATGTAGACATTCCTGTAGTCAGTTATTAAAATAGCTGGGACACTAGCAAAAGCCTTAAAGCATCTGGGAAAAGTAAATCGTATGCGGTAAATTTATTACAATCGTAAAGCTCATTGACAACTGCAATGAAATGCGCTAGCGATTAAGATTGCACTAGTTCCGATTGTCCAACATTCCCACTGGTTTAATTCGATTACTACCGCAATATTAAGATTCTAAGGTCTTATCACTTTTTGAAAAATAATTGTTTACCAAAATCTAACTTCAGAACTCTGGCAGTGAAAGCAAAGCTCCTTTTTACTTGCAAAGGAGCAGCGCCTGTGTCAGGGAGTAAGCCTCGAACATTTACGACGAGAAAAACACGTATTCTTGACTGTAAACGACCCTGATGAATCTATATTTTTCTTGCACCAGTTTTAATCGTCGCTTACAGTTTTTTCAGGATCAATGATGCTGACTTTCCGACTTTCTATGCATCTTGATTGTCTTTATGCAAACATGCTGAAAGCAGTCGATGATAATTTGGGTGTCAGTGGAAGCAGAACTGCGCGCTTCTAGATGACATCCACGGTAATTGAACGAAGACCCTTAAACTGAAGTACTCATCAATGCATTCCAGTGCTAGAAGCAGCTTAAGTTAACTACACATATTTTACGTCGAGTTATTGCGCCCAAACAGATAGGAAGTTGTTTTGTGCAACCACTTGAGTGGGTATATATATATTTATATATATATTATGAGTACTGATTAATCATGCTCTACATGGTTAATAGACATAGGAATTTATGAGAGAACTCCCACACCTAGTTTTCCCCTATCTTTTTTTAATTAAAAGGAACTCCAGAAAGACGATTCAAAGCGCAACTTGTATACAGGTTGGTTTAGAATTAGATTTCAGTTGCGCGATGTTGTGAAGAAGCATTTAGTTCGTGTTTTCCGTACGCGTGGTTTGTTCCCATACTGTTCAAATATAGCAATGCTTAGTCTAACAAAAGCACTTCATTCAGTCTTTCTGTTCTCATCTAAATACTGTGAGAAACTAAGACTACCGACAAGAATAACCATTTCTCAATTCCTTGGTTGCCCAAAGGGGAAGTGTCGATCTTTCTAGGACGCCCCAAAATGCCCTAATATTAGGTTGCGGTTAGTCGTCGTTTCCCGCACGGCCTGACACTATACTTGACTTTTTTCTGTTTCCAAGACCACGCTGATAACCCTAATCAGCAAAATACGCTCAAACTGCGTTCATCCCACGTTTAAAAACCATCTTCCCACTGTGTCCACAACTGTGTGTCATAATTGATCTCTCACGTTTATTACCCTGTCGTGCCAGCCAATAATGGCTGTGGCTTCTTAAAACTTGACCACTAGGTACCTCTACCCAAGCCTGAAATCGAATGCGTTCTGCCACCTATGATGTTGGTACGATTTCACTTATTGTCCATGTGGTCTTGGCACTTAAGACTTAAAACCTTTCAAAAGATGTCTTTAAATGTCGAGCTTGTAAATTATCTACGCGATGGCATTTATCAAGAGTTGATTAAATTAGCTCCCACGACCATGTAATTTTCTCTTAATTATCATTTGGGCCAAGTGCACATAAACGTATTCTTTGAATTATGACAACACCTCGGCTAAGGTCACTTAACCTTGCAATAATTCAAAGGAGGAAGACACCCCGACGAGATCCGATATAGATAACGCAGCTACAGACTGCCTCTGTCCAAAACTGGTGCAATTTCTAGACGCGTCTTCTTTGCAGGCCATGTGTCCCAGACGGGAATTCTTCAAGTAGGTTGGTCGACGCGTTGCGTGTGCTTATTGAATTCTTATTCACTGGCGGAAAGACGCCAGGCGTCTAAAGCGATCCATGTTTGTTGGCTAAATGATCACGAAAACATAAAAGTTGTCTGCGTGTAATAAGCTCGAAAATCTCATTAGCTTTATCGCCCCGGAAATTAAGCTCGTACACAAGAACACTCTAATTGCAGACCTCCTGTATTTCATCAGTACGTCCGAGGGGGAGTCATTGTTCTTAAATATAATTTTTATTTTGCTTTAAAAGGCTATTATCCCAAAAGATTAGTTCATTATTGCATAAACAAAGAAACGAAGGGCGAAAAAGAAAAAGAACGCGGCCACAATTCGCTTTCCAAGAAAGCGCGGTTTCTAAACGTGCGCTCGTGAAGAGCTCTGTTTGCTGGTCATTACCGAACTTCTCAGTCTCTTGTTGATAAACGGATTAAGGAATTGGTAATAGCTGTTACTCTGGCCGTAATGTCTGTTTGAAATGCACTTAGTCCAGGGACGGGAGAATGCGCCGAAAAAGAGATGCCGCGAAGACCCTCGCTATTCGGCAGTTTCCGTTTCCTTAATTGTGCATTCGGTAATCAGCACGTGTGCTTGAAAACCCAAAGGGTCCGTGGGTGGATGAGCCATTCAGATAAACCAATGGAGATCAAAGTAATCTCTTCATTTAAAAACACAATGTTGCCAGTACTTGAACGAGATTAGCAACGGGAAGGAGCTTGTAAAACATCCAGCAGTTGTCCGTGCTGAAGGATTATATTTCATCGAGGATCAGCCAAGGATGCCGAAGGTACGGTGTTATGTTGTTAGCACGTCTGCCGTGCTTCGTTCTCACGCTAACGCCAGCTCTGAGGCCCAGCGATGTTGAAACAGAAAGCGAGCTGAGCGTATTACAACACACTGTTCAACGTAACTTGGGATCGTCTCGGTAAATGTGACGAGTTCGGCTAAAGCAAGCCGTTGTTTATCGGCAGACAGCGGCGCTTTTTATGCGACATCAAAAAGTTTGGAATTGTTTTTAGCTATCATCCATTTTTGGGATGTTTCTTCACTTCTCGTTACTCGGAAGTCATTTCAAGTTCGCTTGACTTCGGTATCGGCGAACATTCGCGCTTGGCCATAGTAAATGGACCGTTGCCGCGATGCAAAGAGCAGACCCAGGTGCTTTGGTGACTTGTTAATAAACTTTAGCTTCGATTACAATGCTGTTTGTAATTTTTTGTCTGATCCGTCATCAAAGCCGAGTTGTAAGTTTTGGGTAAACACACTAATCCCTCACGTGGCTCATTCATTTCTCATCTTTTAGAAGCGCAGCAATAGCTTTCGCTTGTCAAGGGCTCCTGTGAGACTTCATTTTAAATGTCATTTGATAAAAATAAACATAACTCGGACATCCTCAGGTACTTCCAATTCAGGATGTAATGCTCTTTATTTTTGCAAGATACTCGACGAAGGACCTCTAAAAGCTAGGAATGTCAAAAATTCATTCATAATTTGTTATAAAATTCTGCCATTATCCACCTAAAGGAGAATTTTTCAACCCCCAGGGGACGAATTACAAACTCTTTCTACTGTTTAATGACAATTAAAAAGATTCCTCATTTCCTTTGTTAAAACGATTTTTGATGCAGGGAAGTGTAACGATCAGTTCAGTTCATCTATCGCCAAAACCTTATGGGCCAACTGACATGTTGATTGTCGGCAATCGCTGTTTTGCTTTTCAAACAGAACTGAACTAATCACCCCTAAAGCTGCCAGAAAGATTTCTGTTGGCCTTACATAATCCCCAAAACGTTTTAAATCGTTTCCAAATAAATTCATACAAGTGGATTTCAGGAGGACATACGTCACGCAACGTCGAACAGGTTGAGGACGACTGCTTCAAGATCAAACAACACAATATTCAAATTGAAATGTGTTTTACGACCGGGGAATGATAATGTAAATCAGAACTTGATTCGCAAACGTGAATTACGTACCATTTGCGAAATCGATCGGTAACGAGTGCATATATTTAACGAGAGCTTTCATCCTTACAACGCAGTAAGAACGGTTGGTTCACTATTCTTTGAGCCTTCGTCTGCGGTACAAACTTCGTTTCCGAAGCCTTTGGTGAAATGGAGTGTCATCGAACAGTCGGAAGCGACTTCCTCGATACCTCTCTCAGTGTTCAACTGTTTGTTCTTAAATAATGCTTGGGAAAGAACCGGGATTTGTGAGTGGCCTTCGGTACACCCGGTTTTACTGGGTTTAGTATTTGAGCATCGACATTGTCGTTAATATGTAGGCCGTTATAGGACGTTCCGTTGTTCATGCCGTTGTAAAACGGATTCTTAATGCCTTCCTGTTCTCTTTTCAGGTGTTGTGTACGTTGGGAGTCGTTCTTGTGTGTTTTAGCACATTTGCCATCGCCAGAACAAGTCCAACGGGGCACCAAACGCCGACTAATTTACTGCGCAGTCTGAAAAGAAATCTGACTGCACTGTCGAGAGTTTTCAACTTGACACAAGTGGGAGATATTGCAGACACCGATAAATATACTACGAAAGGTTATAGAGATATGGTAGCAGTATCGTCTAGCTATAAAATAGATCCATCATTGGTCCATGCTCGAGCTACCAATGTTCGAAGAGGGAAGCTTTATTCAAAATACGGATTTTTTGTACAAATGTCCAAAGACGGATTTGTTGATGGTACAGTGAAATACAACAGCCCAACTGGTAGGTAATCTAACTCATTTTGCTTCGTTCTTTACATCATTGTCAGAGGATAACATGGCCATTTACTTTTAAAGATTCATCCCTTTATGTGTTTATATTAATCTCTCTTCGAGGTGTACTTGAACTTCCTTCATCAGTCATTTTATGTACATGTTGATGGCGCAAAAAACCTCTTGTTTACTTCTCGTGACTGTAGTAAATCGGATTAAACCGCTCCTGGATTACAAAATGGCTCATTCAACTGTCGCCTTTACGTTACTGTTTGTTTATCTCATTTGCTTTACAATCGTTACAAGTCTACAAAAGCTCGGCGTGTTTCTCATGCTTCTGGTGAACTTTAATGTAATGTCTTACCGTTTGCGACAAAGCGCGCGAAAACCCAGGTGTTCTCGAAGTATTAAGTTGATACTACAGCAGACAATAGGAAGTAGAAGAGGTTTTTGAAAAGCTACTGTTCTGAAGTACATACTTCTCAGAATACAAACTAACTCAGCTGTAATACTTAAAGTTCTAAGGGAATAATTTTCCCTGGCTCTCCAGCGAGTTCAAGGAGTGAACGACGCCATTCTTACGGCCAAAGACCGTCTTTGTGGAGAAGTGTTTGGGAAGATTTCCCCATTTACCATTGTCCCAACAACTGACGGGTCTATTTACTTTGTCTGTAAATCATCCATTTGATGGGGCATCGGTAACTAGTACTTGGATGTTCTACACTTCAAAATCACACAAAAACAAAGAAAGGGAGCCAGCGAAATGGCTTGAAAACCATTAAAAGATTTCACTCTTGACGCTTCCTGAAGTTTAAAAAGAAGCTACAAATCGTTTTTTTGACGACAGGTTCATTTGTATGGGTTGCAAACAAGGTGAAACTCTAACTGCTTTTCTGCTTACGTCTGTGGGGCGTTATGTTTACTTCAAACATGTGTGGCTGTCAAGACAGCCCACACTTTACTAAAATTAAAATGAAATTTCCGAACCATTATCTTTCGTCGCGATTCGACCATCTGAAAACGTAATTTAATATAAACTAGCGTTGGTTTCTCTCCTCACTTCCATCTCTTCCGGTACTGAAGCCGAGTCACTATCAAACGGAAACTTTTGTTTTCTTTTTCGATGCCCTTGTGACGTTACCAAGGTGCTGAAATTCACGGGGAAGATTTCAAATGCTTTGGCCTTCAAGAAAAAGACAATCATTTGCCACAGGTTTGGAGTTTCCGAAGATGTGCCCTTATTTACGTGCGGGAATAAAGCTTTTAACAAAGTAAATATTGTTTACCATTGAAAACTCGATTCTTTTGGCTAAATTTCTCTTCGGCTGATATTGACTTCGAAATGACGTTTAATGTCACTTTTAACTGTGAATTTTATCCAATTTGATTACGAACAAACAATCATTGAGCCAATTTAGAGACGCGGTGAGATCAAAACCAAACGAGGGAGCTCTCATTGGACTTCTACGATTGCATTCCCAACACGGGGCTATATGATCAGTAAGAGTGTGGGTTGATGTCTCAGAGAAATTTTCATCTACAGTCAAAACTAATTCAATATATTACGCACATTTTGAGACAATATCTTCAAACACACTGCACAACAAATAAACGACGTTTTTAAAACCGGATACTTCGAGGGGCGCTGTTTCTCGTTTGAAAAATTCGTACTTATCGTTTCCATGTTGTTTCAATTTCAGAAAGATATTACCGATTTTATGGTTTCATGGACGCATTTCTTACAACAGTTGTCTCTTGCGACAAGAAATTGATGTCATATTCTTAACGGAAGTTTTTCCCCTAAGAGAATACAAATTGTATTTTGTAAAGTTGCAATGATGTATGTTCATCTAAATGTTTTCCACAGTAACGATATCAGTATCAAACAGTAGCATCTGGGAAACCATAAAAATTCATTAAAAAAACACATAACCTTTGTCACTCTGGCGGTTGAAAATAGTTGTGAAACATAGAGCACCTGCGGTAGTTATTGATGGTCTTACAAGGCTTCTAGCCCAGATTCGAAAAGGGTTTTTTTTCAAGACCTCTTTAAGGCAGTATAGAGCTCTCCTGGAAAATTCGGAAATCATTCAGCCTCGGGGAGTAATTTCCGAGATTTTATAGCAGTGATAATCTCGGAACCTTAAAGCATGGTGGCAACTTGCGCATATGTTAATTCAACAGACACCAGTCTCATTATGGGCAATGGTTGTTCGTGATTACATGAAGCACGATCCATTCCCCGGCGCAATACTATGTACCTTAGTCCCTAGAAACAGCCAGAATTAAACAAAAAGTTTCAAAATTACGCTAACCAACATTCTATTTTTGTCGTTGATATGGCGTGAGCCAAGAACAGTCAAATGGGACTGATTCTTTGTATCTTTCGAGTCAATAGAAACAACGTCACGTTCACCAACTTTTATGCTGCCTCTACAAGTTGTGATCCGGTCATTCGTTTTATATCAGTCCAGTACGATTATCTGGAATCAGTTTTAGGCTAAGATTCATGTTTTCTTTGCATGTTTCCATTCTGTAGTATTGTTTGAGATCCAGTCAGTTCAAGTGGGCGTTTTGAGAATAAAGAATGTGGCAAGTGGTCGATATCTGGCCATGGACAAAACCGGCAACGTCCGAGGACGGGTAAGTAAGGTTTGTCTAAGATATCGGTCTTGTATGCAACATGTTTGGCACAATTTAAAAAAGATGTAGTTCTATTTTTAAGGTGATGTTTGTCTGATGCAACTTCGGGATAAATAAGCAATCAGATCACCGACCTCAATGTCAGTATCTCTGATTTTTGTGTCCTCATTCTCGGCCATCGCCATCTCCCCCACAAGCGTCTTCAAAACTTGTTCAACCTGTAGCTTAAACGCTATTGCCTTTAAGGAAAAACAATGGTACATTGGAGTTTGGAAAAACAACTTTATGAGAGTTCAACTCTCCTGTAACTATCAATAAAACCAGAGAATGGTTGGCTGAATTAAAGGGAGATTGAAGGCCAATTGAGAATATGCACTGACTTTTCTTTTGGTCTGGAATTTTAATGTAATTGGTTAGGAAAAAGTCAGTTGTTTCATAGCAGAGACCACGATCTATAAGTGAACAACCGGAACGAAGACTTGTTAGGGATAACTGGTAACCGTACGATAAGTTGAACTTTTCACATTTTAAGCTTCAAGTTTGAGATCGGCTTGTGCATTCTACCATGATTCTCTGCAAACCTACAGTAGTCGAAAAAAACATTAAGAAACCGTTTAATATTTTACCATGGCTTTTAGAAGGTGACAGCTTTCTCTTTCAAGTCTTACGAACTTTATCATTTGATATATTTCTACAGGCTGATATGTTATTTTCTGGGGCGAAGAATCATGATAAAATTACATAAGTTCTTTTTTCTTTCCTACGGTTGATCGGCCTGTGGTACTTTGTGTCTTCCAGCTTGGTGCAATGGTAGCATGAGGTTCACTATCATCTTTCTGATATTTCGTTTTTCTTTCCCAACAGATTAGGCCCTCTCTAGAAACGTTATTTTTGGAGACCCAAAGAAAGAATGACTACCATTGTTACTCATCGTATAAATACAGAACTTGGTATCTCGGTATTCGTAAAAATGGTTCTCGTAAACCTGGACGGCATACAGGACCGCACCAAAAGGCCGTCCAGTTTTTCCCTCTGTACTCCGACTAGAGACTCATGGGTATCGCTCAACATGCGCATGTCTCACCGCCTGGCGGACAAAAGGGGGTAAATGGTGTACCGTTAGGATCTAACTGGTCATGAAATGCCCGGATAAACTGTGATCCTGCTGAGCAGCAGCCGTTTGTGACTCGTCAACGTTTGCAGTGAAAGTTCATGTTCTTAGCCGCGTTCAAAGAGCCTTTCGTACTTGAGACGTACATTTCGCGTGGTTTGCCGTTTTTTTGAAGTTAAACTTCTTGTTTGAAAGTTTTGGAATTCTCCGATTTCCACGTATTTCTGCCTTTCAAATATCAGCACAGCTTGGAATTAATTCCTCGTTTATCGTCCGGTAATGTAGCATTGGAGGAATGAAGATGCTGCTGTCCGACTTGACGGCGACTTGTCACTAATGGTGTCGCCTGCCCCAGTCTTTTTCATCATAATGTGACCAGAAGACGGAAAGGAGTAAAGAGACGAACGTTGCTTTCGAAACGATGTTTTGCGCAGTGCTATTAATCTTGAGATGAAGGAATATTTTAGCATGCGTTGTTCTTAAGTCGTCTTCTCGGAATCTCCTAATCAAGCTGGTATTTAGCTACTTATCTTCTGATATTTTAACTTAAGTGTGTATCACCCTGCCATTGACCTGGTCAATTCACTGAGTTGGTTTTTTTTCGCGTGAGTTTACAAACGTTCTAGATTTTTTTACAGAGGAGTTGTTCAGATTTCAACTTGCCAAAGACAGTTCTGTACGTGTCGGTCTGACAGATCGAATTTACTAGAAGACAAAGTCATATTAAATATGCTGGTTTGACCTGAAAAAACGTTTATACCCTGGACCTTAAATCTGCCTTCCACCCAAAGTATCCCAAGGAGTAAAAACGATTATATATTGTGTACAGAAAGTAATTTATTGCTCATCTCAAACGTTCGAGGTGTGTACTATATATTAAAGTGTATTCTATGCGACTGTACCGCAACGGGCGTGTAATTGGAAATAGAATTGTACATAGAGAAGCTATTTTTGTATAGAGATTAACGATATTTAAAGTTATTGATGTTAAGGTATATTAAATTAAAAATCTGAATTATTTTTCAATGTTTTTGGGCCAGTAAGTTAACAGGAGTCAATATACAGTACAGTTGGTTACGGGTTCAGAAAGGAATATGTGAAACACCAAGAATGATATTGAGTAGGGCCATAGCGAGCGCCACGACACTGCCGTGACGTTTTACAGCAGTCAAACTTTTTTCCTCAGATTTTCATAATTTTAGCAATATACGTGCCAGGTGAATATACAGGTGAAGAAAAACAAAGACTAGAGAAAGACATAAGACAACGTCAGGAAATGGAACTAAATTACATGCAGACTACTTCCAGGTTCTGTCCATGCTTGTAGACCATCTCTTAACTTGAGGACACAGTGTAACTTTCCACGCAATGTTGCAGCGTTTTACTGAACAGCATAGACGAAGATGAGATTTGAAGCTAACAAGCCACGCTCGAATTTAGGGTAACCATTATTCATTAAAGAAAAAATTAGGTTAGGATACATCCAGAATAAGACTTCCAATGCCTTTGGTCATTTTCACCCTCAGTTTCTTTTATGGCTCAAAGCGCTCGTGAAAAGAAAAAAATCAATCCTCTTCACTCTCCATTCTTACAACATAGGCACTTCAGCTCAAGGATCTCGTCCTGATTTTTTCTTTATTATTTGTCAGTGGCTTGATCCAAGTATTTGTGATTTGAAGATTCTGCTTGATGACGTCACTGGTTGTAAGGGTAAGGGCTCGATTTGAGAAATATTAAACCATTGATATTTCAGAAAGTATTATTAGGAAGGCAACGAAACTTGGCGGCAGCATTACCACTTACGTGCTAGACTGTCTGCTTATCTTCACATAGTTACCATGGCAACTCAAGTGGTTCTAGACCATTTTTCTCTTATCGTTTGTAATGTAATTTTAAGGATCATTGATTCTTGTCGTCTTCTCTGAATCATTTTTAGGATCTTTGTTGCTAATTTTTTCTTGTTCGGTGTGTCTTGATCAGGATTCCTGATGCGAAAAACAGTAGTATTAATTTACCAGAGTTACCAATGTAGCTCCAGAATACTTAATGCTGAACACGAACTTGGCTCATGTTGTAGCTTGGTAAATATCAGACTACAAGTGGACGTTCGTCAAGCTCGTTCTCTCAGAAAAACGATTTCTGAGCCCTAGACGGGAATTGAACCTGCAACCTTCTGATGACCGGTGAGACGCTCTAACCATTGAGCTACCACGACTCAGATGGTGAGCTAGGGTGCAGGTTTATCATATGTACTGCCTAAGCTCACCATCTGAGTCGTGGTAGCTCAATGGTTAGAGCGTCTCACTGGTCATCAGAAGGTTGCGGGTTCGATTCCAGTCTAGGGCTCAGAAAGCGTTTTTCTGAGATAACGAGCTTGACGAACGTCCACTAGTCGTCTGGTAGTTCCAAAATATAACCAGTATTCATTATACCTTAACGAAGTTTGGAACCTAGAGTGTTGCGAAGGTAAATATAATATGAATAACCAGTGCAGCACTCTTCTTGGCGAAGAGAAGCCTACCAGCCTGTCGTGGTATGTAAATTTAGAAATTTAAGACCACAACAACATACAGGTCATTAAACCTGGAAATCTAAAATTATCTGCGATATCCGCACGTTAAGCGAACTGTTTGCTTTGTCATGTACCTATATTGTTGATAATTTGAAATTTGCGTGGTATGACCTGTTGCTGTGGACACGAACTTTTAAATTTGCACAGTGGGTTTGCATAGGGAGGTGGGTAAAGAGGAGGGTAGGTAGGTGGATAGGGAGGTAGGTACGTAGATAGAGAGGTAGGTAGGGCAAGTAAGTAGGTAGGTAATTTGGTAGGTAGGGAGATAGGAAGGTAGATATGTAGATAGCTAGATAGACAAATAGACAGACAGACAATCGGACAGACACGGATGGACAGAACGGCCGATTGATCGGTAGATAAACTTTATTTACATTAAATGGAAACTTTTTTACATCTTTTCTATTATTCCGCGTAAAATTTATGCCAGAGAGAAGGCAACGAATTTAAGAATCAGCGTCTCTGCACCATTGATTTTGAGTCCCAGTCCCCATATCCCGTATACCAGTTTGTTGTTCACCCGCGACAGGAGAAGATGGAATCGTTTATTAAATATAAACGATCGTGAAAAAAAGCACGTCACATAAGTTTAAAAAGATTGTTTTGGAAAATTAACAGTCGAGATATTCTACTGCAGACGAGAGCTGTCAAAATGGACGGTACAGTTATTGACCACGTATTTGTGGTCGATAACGTTCACCCTTGGTGACCTCTGGACTTGTGGTTGGCTAATTTATCTCTCTGTTCAGAACACCGAAAAGTCAACTAAGTTACAGACAATAGACTACCCCACTTCGTGGTAAGCGTCTTTTTCTTTTGAACACTCGACCGTCTTTGGCAAACCCTCCTGAGCATTTCACAAATGGAGTCGATGGGAGAAAGTTATATTTGGATAGTGGTTTTAGGATTTGTTATTGCTTTTGTCCTGGCACTGGGTTTGGGAGCCAACGACGTGGCTAATTCTTTTGGCACTTCGGTTGGGTCGAAAGTACTTACGTTAAAAGGCGCTTGTATTGTTGCCACCATATGTGAAACAACTGGAGCTGTTCTGGCAGGAGGTCACGTCACAGGTAAGTAAAAGTATTGGTCATTGGGTGAAGTTACCTTCCGACTCCTCATATGTCACTAAGGTCGTCATTACTAAGTAACAAGAGTTAGATAAAGAGTTATTTATTATTAGGGTTAAGCTCTGGATTTGTGTTTGGGTAATGACTAGAGTTAGGATTAGGTTTAGAATTAGGATGTTAGAAATTGATTAATGTTGAGGAATTTGGTTATGTATCAAGAAAGGCCAGCATCAGTAATAAAGGTATCAGCTAGCACATGCCATGAATTCACAATTATCGTACACTGCTGGAGTCAACCAAACCTCAGCAGGATTTGAACTTGTACCTTTGGGGTACTGGTCCACACTGTTCAGCTATGCTTAAACACTGAACAGAAAGTCTGCTCATGTGGGAGCTTGGTAAATATCAGAATGACTAGAGGACGTTTGTCAAGCTCGTTTACTCAGAAAAACGATTTCTGAGCCCTAGGCGGAAATTGAACCCACAACCTTCTGATGACCGGTGAGACGCTCTAACCATTGAGCCGCTACAACTCAGATGGCAAGCTAGGCTGCAGGCTCATCGTATGTGCAGCCTGTACGAACCTGCAGCCTAGCTTGCCATCTGAGCTGTTCAGCTATCAAGACTACAGGGATTGGAGGTGAGCTCCTATCCAACTTAAGGTACAAGTTCAAATCTCACTCAAGTCAGTTTTTTCAGTTGACTTCAGCAGTGTAAGATAATTGTGAATTTTTTTTTTTTATATTACCCTGAGAATGATTCTGACATAGAATTGAGACAGTGCACATCCATGCTCATGGATAGAGTTAAGTTGTTGTGAGAAAATCTCATGCCTTTAAGTTGGATAAAAACTTACCTCCAATCACTGAAGACATGACAGCTCAATAGGAAGAGTAACAGACTCGTATCCCAAAGTTGCAAGTTCAAATCCTGTTTGAGTCAAGTTTTTCAGTGATCGAGGATAATTGTGGATTTGTTGATCCAAGATCACTTACCTAGCCAGACACAGTGAGCTTTTGGGATTAACTTTTTCAGGTAGTATCAGTCTTCTTCAGATGATTTTTCTATCCTTACTAAAAAGTCCTATAGGAATTCCTATAGGATATTGCATTTCCTATATAGGAATGTGGACCAATTCCTGATTGGAGTAAATTTGGTGTAGAAAGTCAGCATATTTCGTCAGATGGATTAACCCACTGTTTACCAAGGGTGCTTCCTTTGCCGAGACACAGCTAGGGAAGGGGCTAGAGGACCCATGTCCCTCAGTACTTTTAATGGACTCATTTGTACAGCCATCAAAAGCTTCAGTGTACATGTTTGAAGTAATCCAGCCTGCTTTAAAACTTATAATTTAATCAAATTGGCTTGCAGCCAAAATGCCTACAGCTCTGGTGTTATATGCCCTTCAGTTTGGCCATTCAATTGGACCCCACCAAAAAAATTTGCCTTTCTGTGGTTCTGCTTTGGTGGCTAAAATTATTGGCATAAGGCAGGGTAAAATAATAAAAGGGCAATTTTTGGCTGTCTTGAGAATCAATGGGTTAATGCCATCTAGCTGAGTTACAACATTTAGAAGATGTTGTTTTGCTATTCATTCTGAATTTCTTTATCATTAGGTACTATATTTTCCTCAAGGGTCCTAATTTGTCTCCTTTAAGAGAGGAGGAGGGCATTCTGCCTGTACAAGGACCAGACAAGTTTAAGGTACCATAATGTCTTGGTGCAATGCATTCTTGAACAGTTTTTTTGTAAATTAAATCCAAGTAAAATGAAAAATTAACTTCTACCAGTCTCACCAACATATGTCATGTGCCCTGACAGTCAGTAATTTTAATCTTATAAGTAGCATATAAAACAAATGCACTAATTAGACTAAGAGACCCTTTCTACAAATTTTTCTAAGAGTTCCATAATATCTGTCATGAAATTTTTAACATACTTGTTGTATTTCAAAGTTTAAATGGGGCCTCTGGGAGTTTAAGACCTGGGGCAAGTACCCTAAATTGATCCACGGTTAATCTCCTGTGGGGTGTATTTTCATATGTTGTTTTATTGTTTTAATTTGTGCATACCAAGAGAACATTTTCTGGACTAAGTTGTTATTGTAAGCTGTGTTCCTGACCCTTCATTTACCATCTGTGTCATTGTGGCTCAATTCTTGGAGCTTTCTACCATAGGGGCCCTTGAACATTAGTTCTCTGAATTTACCAGAAGTTCCAGCATTTATCATATTAACTGCAAGCAATCCCATTCTTCCCATTATAGATACTATTCGTGGGAAGATTGTTGACATGGATAACATTGGGAATGGCACCGAAGAAGTTCTTATTGGCTCTTTGAGTGCTCTTACTGGGGCAGCATTATGGCTGGTTATTGCAACGGCTGCCAGATTACCTGTGTCTTCAACACATAGCATAGTGGGGGCTATGATGGGGTTTGGCTTAGTTGCCCATGGAAGTAAGGCAATCAAATGGAAAGTATTTGGGAAAATTGGTAAGTGGAACAACCTGCTGTGTTATAACAAGTAAACCTCATTGTACGTTTGTTATGACAAATAAATCTTTGTGACATTTGTGGATATTTTTTAAAAGTTTATTTCTGACTCCAATATTTTCATCTTTTTCCTTACCTAGTATTATCATGGGTAGTTTCGCCAATTATGGCTGGAGTGATTAGCTCTATTTTCTATTTAGCATTGCAATATTTTGTTCTCAAAAAGGTAGGCTAGATTTACTGTTTGAATTTTCTCATAGTAAGGTTTTTTAAGTCATTACATGTAATAGTGTACCCAGGACTTTAATGACGGGAGGGCCGGAGTGGTACAGTGAAGTTGGGCCTGTTGGGGTGAAAAATGAACGTGTCTTTATCTCCTATTAAAGTACGACAAGGCTACGATTTTCCTTTATATTTTTGTCGTAAATTATTATTGAGTTTTTGAAGTAATATTCTTCTGTTTTAAACAGTTTTGTAAGTGAACTGTTAATTAGGTAACGTGTACCACAATCATTTTGTTCACCCAAAAGCAGGGCCTTGGGCTCCCGAGGTCTCCTTTGGTTCAGCCACTGATTACGTGCACCATCAGACTGTTCATATATGTTGATGTGTTTTCAAAGTTGGGAAGGTTGATATCAACTTAATGTGCATATTCAGCCCTTTCATTTTGAACTGAGCTTAACAGACAAGTGTGGATATAAGATTTCTGTCTTCCGAATTTGATTAGCTGTTTTCTTTTTCAATGTGTCTTCAATCGAAATTAGCAAAAACCGGCAAATTTCCTACTTCTGATGTACAAACCGATTGCTGGTTTATGGACTGTGAGCTCTAGTTTTAACGTCGTTTATGAGAGGCTTTCGTTTCAACGTGTAAGACAGCCTTCCTTGAATGATGTCGGAATTTACCCGCCTAAGCCTTTCCAATCTTTAAATCAGGTTTAATCTAAAATTGTTGAAAATAAAATTTATCACTTTTGTTTTCAATGACTGAACTTAAAAAATCTTTAAGGTCTGAAAAAGCTGAGTTTAAAAAATTTGGAATGGGCAGGCGTTGAGTGAAGCGAAGTCAAATGGCGTGTGGAGATAATAAGAGAAAAAAGTTAAGCGCAGTGACGCAAGGGAAATTGAAGAGTGAGGTTAAGTTTGTTAGTGTTTTCGAATGTTGTTGAACTGAAATGAGAAAGTGAATTGAAGTGGACTGGTCAAAAGTTAAGTGAGGTACAGTGAAGGAAAACAAGATTGACCACAGCCATGTCTGTCAAGGTGAAATATAAAGAAATGGCATGAGGTAAGGTGGAAGTCTGGTGAGGTGGGATGAAGTGATTCAAGATGAGGTGGGTTAATTTATATCAACATCGAATCAGCGCGTGAGATCAAGTAAGTTGAGATCTGATGGGATAAACTGAGCTTGGGCTTGGAGTTAGGGAGGGCCGTCGATATTTAGCCGCCAGGATTTTTACCGGACGGATTCTTTGCCGAAGGACATTTTATTGTAAGATATTTTACCGAACGCAGTATCTAACGGTTTCAGTCATTAAAACCAGAAAAACCGCTCCTGGGGTAGTTTTTTAACTGACATATTTGACCAGAGAGTGGGTTTTTTTATATATTTTTACGACAATAGGGATAAAAATAGACTGATCCCACATACAAAAAAACAACTGAAGTATTGCCACCCACCAAACTTTTTTGACAAATCATCCTACCAAATGGGATCCCAACATGAAAAGACTTATAAAAATAGTAGTGATTCTTTTTTACCGGAAAGAATCATTTAATATTTTAAGGACAATATCGACAACAACAGACAAATCCCACGTACCAAAATGCCACTAAAGCTCAGCCACCCACCATAGTCTTTTGACAAAACATCTCGACACATTGATAGACTTACAGAAGAAAATGAAGCACCAGGTGGTGAACAAGAGAAATAGAAATATCGTAGGGGACAATGAGACGTGTGAGAACTTCTTGTGTTACGAACTATGGCTCATAATTCGGAAATTATCATCCTTTCAAAACGCTCGTAAAATGTGTGTTTAGCTAAGTAATTTACCCGTGATTTATTTGTTTGGCAATGTTTGTAAATTGATGGTGCTACTTATGACCATATCTATTTGTTTACTAGCATACAGGTACATTTATTATTTATTACACAGAATAGGTGATATCGTTAAAATGTCATTTCGGCAACACGCTCGTACGGCAACTTGTCCTTCGGAAATTTAAAGGAGAAGAATTCTAAGGTTTTGTTTTACTCATTATTTAACTATCTAACTTTCTAACTATCAGTTTGTTAACTGTCATCTTTGATTAATTTCTTAGTTAATAGGCGATGATATCATCCTAGGCATGTGCACTTATAGATAGCAGTTCGTTTGCTCACCAGTTGGCTTGACGATGACTTTGTATAAAGTCGAAATATCACCGCAACTTTATCTCTGTCCTGTGTTGTTTCATAACTTGAATATCAAGCTAACAAGATGACCTTTTACGGATTATGTTTTACTCTGTACTCCTTAGTTATGGTAGTTTCCCAGCCCTTTTGGTTCTCTACATTGCAGCTAAAGCCACTTCCTTCTAAAAATGTTTTACTTTATTATTTTTCTAGCCCGACTCTTACAGTGCTGGTTTAAGGGCATTACCATATATTTACTTGATAATCATAGCTATCAATGTATTTGCTGTCTTTTACGATGGTTCCGACGGTAAGCTGACCATTACTTTTATTTTGTGGTTCAATCTCCTGTTCGAAGTTCGTGGATCATTACTTTGTGTTTTTCTCATTACAGTGATCCATTTCGACACCATTCCATTGTATGGCTGTATTATCTTGAGCCTTGGGATTGGTCTGATCGTGTGGCTTGTGGCGCGATTTTTTGCTGTCTCTCTGTTGAAGAATAAAATTGACAAGGAGTTTGAGTTGCTGACAAATAATCATCAGGCAGTTGAATTGAATGAAATCGAGAACGAAGAAAAATTAGCAGATTCTTCTGCTGATGGAAAAAGCCTATCACTGTCTACTTGTAAGTTACTCACGATAGGAATATGTATTTGCTGTATTAACTATTTCCATACGGCCGCAATCCTTTGGTATTTTACTATCCAAGTGATGTATTGTCAAACAAAAAGACCTGGGGCTAGTAGCGCAATAGAAATCCAGTTTCGTATCTTTAATAAGTTCTAACGTTCTGTCTCTTCGCTGAAACTGTTTGAAACTTTGTGTTAGTGTTCAGTAAAAGGAAAGCTATTTTCATTATGAATTTAAGAACAGAATCTTTTATAGTTTATGAGATATTAACTACTTTTAAATTGAAAATGGATTTCTATTTGACAATCAATCCCTGTGCACTTTCTTGTTTCCAGATCAACTTGGTGGGCGATGGCAGACAATTATCTCCGTTAGTGCGAGATTTATCGTCTGTAGAGAACTAAAAACTCTCTCGTTAACATTTTCCAGAGACCCCTTCGTATTTATTTTGCCCTTTCTGATGCTGAAAATGAGTGTTTTACTCTGGCTTACGCCACACGATTTTAATCGTAATTCGGAGCACTACCTCAAGGAAAAAAATTTAAAAATTCAGTTCTTATCCCATGGTAGGATAAAACACAATACGTGCGAGACTGTAAACTTGGAAAGGAAGGAACACTTTGTGTGTTGAAATTTTGACTTTCGACCGTCGAAAACTTGTGATTGATGACTTTGAGTAATAATTTTTTGAGGGCTGAAACATTCGGATGGAATCAGTAAAAACATACATCAGAGAACGGAGAGGAATATTTTCTTTCGCAAATTATCCGTCACAATTGGCATGTCGACAAACAGCTTTGCGATTTCCGTATTTTGTAACTTGTCCCTTGTAAAGTTAGCAATATAGTTGAAGTTATTGAACAATGTCACATGAAATCGTGAATGTGAGTGTACTTGCCTCATAACACCAAACTGACAAAGTCGCATATGATTTAACAGAATAATTTCAAAGATATGCGTGATTTTTTATAACTCATTGTGCTCTCTGGCGTATGTAAGGTGTAATTTACATATCAAATAAATCTTAATATCTCAAAAATGAAGTGGGATATGGAAAAAGTATAAAAGACGTTGCTCTATAAGAGTACTTTCATAAAAGAAAAACATAATTTTCACTTCATATACACTTTAACCCTTTCGCTTCCAGACTTTTCCAAAGAAATTACATTTTATCCAATTTATTCAAACCTCTTTTGAAAATTTACTGAAATTTGTTTATCCAGTCAATTTGCATACATTAAATCGCGCTTATATGAGTGTTGAAAGCCAAAGGGTTCTAAAGGGAAAGCAATGAGATCAGCAACCTAAACAGTCTTTGAGCAACTAAACGTTTCTTGGTGGTAACCCTGGGGATAAGTACAGGAAAAAATTACATTGAAACTTCGCTCTGCTCAGACGTGTTTCTCAAATATATATGGAATGTCTTGTTTTCTCAGCAAAACCGAAAAAAGAAGAAAAATCTAAGCTGTTAGATGATGCTGATGATGCTGAAAACATTAGAAGAAAAAACTATGTCGAAGGGACTGGAAATGAAGGCTCAAGTTTGGAAGAAGAAGAGACGTCGCAAAAACTGCGGGACGAAATTGCTGATGAGCCAAAGACTGCCCGACTTTTGTCTTTTGTGCAAATTTTAACAGCCTCGTTTGCATCCTTTGCCCATGGTAGTAATGACGTAAGGTGAGAAGTACATAAATTTAATTGATCGATCACTCTAGAAACTCCGGAGAGGCTGGGTCCAGGCTTGACATGGTCAGCATTCTGGGATATTTTGTGGACAAATCTTCAAGGTGGCCTCTATACTGGCGTTGTATTTTGAGTAAAACTGATTGCTTTCTGTATTTAAAATGCCTGAGAATGTTAATTGCTTCGTATCGTATTGCCAGAAGATAGGATACGGCTTCACACGCGAAATTTACCTCTCGATAAATTACTGTCGCTGGTTTTTGCCCCTCTACATTACAGTCATCTTCTGAACCAGGGAACAGTGCATTCTTCCAGACTAACTTGCGGATGCCTTACTTTTTTGTGGGATCTTGAGTAGTACTTTCGCACTGAAGTTCCAATTGTAAATTTCCCGCGTCTACCCAAATGATCCCAGAAACCTTTGCGAAGCAGCATTCGTGCTCGGGCTACCCGATGTTTCTGGACTGGTCAGTATGCTAGATGAATCCTAAGTTATATCACGGAGTGAGTAGCGTATGGAAATAAAAGAATACATTTGCGTACGACTTTCACATGTAAAATAACGTGATTCAATTCGCAGAATCATTCT
The DNA here is from genome assembly GCA_036872915.1 of Nanipora kamurai. Lineage (NCBI taxonomy): Eukaryota > Metazoa > Cnidaria > Anthozoa > Scleralcyonacea > Helioporidae > Nanipora > Nanipora kamurai. The sequence continues at coordinate 2,121 of JBAHVQ010000445.1, read as the reverse complement.
ATACTGTTTCAAAATCACCCTCAGGGTAATACGAAATGATAAATTCACAATTATCCTACACTACTGAATTCAACTGAAAAAATTAACGCCCAGCAAATAACTTTAAGAAAAAACATGACATTGAGGTTTAATAAAATACTTTAATGCTAACGTTTCGTTACAACCAGTAACATCATCAGAGTGAAATGATTACAGCAATAATTTCTCGGCTTAATTGACTTAACGATTACAGAATGGTAGAAATCGTTAAGTCATCGTTAAGTCAATTAAGCCGAGAAATTATTGCTGTAATCATTTCGCTCTGATGATGTTACTGGTTGTAACGAAACGTTAGCATTAAAGTATTTTATTAAACCTCAATGTCATGGTTTTTCTTAAAGTTATTTGCTGGGCGTTAATTTTTATTACTCAGCTGAAAAAGTTGAGTCGAGTTAACATTTTCACTTGACTTCAATACTTATAACACATGTAAATATATTCTTAGGCCTTGCCATACGTTAATTATTTCTGAAGGTAATGTAACAACGAAACGTTAGATTCTAATAAAACTTTTTTATTATCCCACTGTTTCGCATTCTATGCTGGGCTTTAATATTCCTGATAAAATTGAAGTTCCCGCCTGGTCAATCTCTGGCTAATGACTTCAGTAGTGTAGGATAATTGTGAATTTATCATTTCATATTACGTTGAGGATGATTCTGACATGGAATCGATACACATCCAGGCTCATGGTTAGCGTTAAGTTGTCGCGAGAATTTTTCGCTCTCACTTTTTCGGTTAACTTCAGCAGTGTAGGATAATTGTGAATTTATCATTTTATACTATATTTCAAAAGTTATAGTTGGTTTATTCATGTTACGCCAGAGTAAGATATTATATTGTTTTAAATATTTTGATTGGTTACGCAAATCGAAACAAGCTTATCTCTTAATTGGCTTTAGACTGGGCACTGTGGCCAAATGTAGGTGATAGCTGGCCACTACCATTCGTCGAGGAAGACTAAGTATTCACATACACACTAAAGACGATGCCAAAAAGCATAGTCAATTGAAGTCCATTTTCCGTAAATTTTTTCTTTTATCTTGTTGCACACTCATATACGATATAGAATCACCGCGTACAATACGATCGGGATAGACACAGTCTCTCTTTGTCTGCAAAAGCTTTAATTTTGTAATGTCTTCTCTTCACTGTTTCTCATAACCAACAGTCAATGGTGTAAGTTGTGACCACCGATAACCGACATCTTGATCAATGGTGGAAAATATCTTGTTTTACTCCCCGATAGTAGTTAAGGCCATATGAAAACTAAATCCGAAGTCCAAAATTCATCTCACAGCTCTGAGATGGTAATAATTTCGACGATTGGACGCGTACCTTATGTAGACATGAGGTCATTTTAATCTTGTGGCAGATCGTCCGTGGATCACTGTTAGTCGCAGTGGAACATCATCCTGGTTGCCCGGCTCTTATATTCACGATTATCAATCACCTCCTGTGACTAACTTGGAATACACTGGTCATCCTCATATTACGAAGTTCTCTCACGTTTATGTGGTTCATTCTGTACGTTTTAGCAATGCCATTGGTCCACTGGTCTCTTTGTGGCTGACATTCAAACACGGAGTCATAAACACTGAGCTTAAAACGCCAATATGGATTTTATTTTACGGAGGGGTTGGAATTTCAGTGGGGTTATGGATATGGGGTCGAAGAGTTATTGAAACCATAGGGGAAGAATTATCCTCAATTACACCATCAAGGTAAGAAAACAATGGACGACATGGTGAACTACCCTGCTTGAATTAATTGACGTGTTTTGAACACGTTTCACTCTCTGACAAAAGGCCTTAGCTCGAAACGTTAGAATTTTTCAACAAAAGTTCGGCAGTCTATCAATTTTTTGACTATCTATGCTGTTTTTATACTATTTGCGCTCCAATTTTTATATCGAACAAGTTGACAAACGACCTGATGAACGAACGAAAAAAGGAACGAACGAACGAGCGAGCGAGTAGATGGATGGGTGGGCAGACTGATAACGAAACGAACGAACGAACGAACGAACGAACGAACGAACGAACGAACGAACGAACGAACGAACGAACGAACGAACGAACG
>JBAHVQ010000444.1:10104-38317 GCA_036872915.1 Nanipora kamurai | reverse complement strand
TTGCGACTAATTTGAGTTTGCTCAAATTTCACATCAAATTTGACGTCCTTAAGAGCCATTCTCAAGCAAATTATGAAAAGAAAAACTTAAAGAAGAATAGGGCAATGCACTGATGAGCTTTTTACACCCGTAACTTTGCCGTAATAACATGGGAGCTAGCAGACCGTGCGGCGACTTGTGCCACCGTTTGACTGGTGGCATCACAAATTGTCACAAGTTAACTTAGGGTAACTTGTGTTCTCGTTTCACATCGCTTTAAGTTAGCAAAAGTCTAACCCTAAACGTATCCTAAGCTGAATTTATTTTAATGCTTACCCTAAATCTAATCCTTATGTTGCTCGATGGATTCACATCTCATTCTCGACATTGTATTAAAGAATTGCTGCACCACTGCGTGCGATGTTGCACCATGTGTCCTCGGCTACAGTTGAACAGCTACCCCTCAGAATATTGATCCAGTGCTGGTCAGGTCTTGTGAACACTTTGTGCAGAGCCCACGCCGGTACTTCGGCGATTTGCATGAATAGATTTGAAGATTGAGTGGAAACACCTACGATTTACTCGCCCTCGGCTTGTGCTTTCACGACGCTGGTCTCGTGTTTTATGAAACTTTCCAAGTTTTTATCAGGGGATAAAACGTAGCTGACGACCTTTTAATCTAGAATGAAATTTTTGTTCGGTACCTAACAAGTCCGTTTAATGAGCTTAATGTCCGGTTTTCTACAACGTTTACGGGACACGTCCGACAGCAGGTTGATGTCCCATTTCATACGATTATGAATTCTTTTTTAATTCTGCCTGTCATGCTTTTGAACGAATTCTTGTGTAAACTCATATATCTAAACTCAGATTTAGGGTTTGTGCGTCGAAGGTGTGACCTGAGCCCTCAAGTAAGTTATCATCTTTCCTCTTTTCGGATAATTTTCGTTACTCGTTGACTTGACAGAAAGTCGAGCAATGTTAATGTGGACTACATTACTTGTCGAGACTACAGTTAGCAGTACGCTTGTCAACTACGAACCAGTACAAATAGTAACCTTTGCTCTACCATCTGAGTCCATGTATTTCAATGGTTAGAGCAATTCACCGGCGATCAGGAGGTTACGGGTTCTATTCCTTTCACGGGCGCAGAAAACTTTTCTGAGTTAATAAGCTTCAGGAGCACGCGCAATTTCATCTACGTGCATACACCAAGCTACCACATGCCGCACAACATCCGCCGCTATAGTTCATTTAATGTCAGGGTCTTTGACGAGCATTTTCACCAGTCGCCAGAAACCACGTGCATCGACATCATAAAGTGAAAAAGCGGTGATAAAAGTCATCCGAAAACTGAAACATGCAGCAATTTTCAAAGAACAACTAAAACTACCCAATTAAAAGTGTTTAATATTTCTTCCCTTTCTTTTAACTATTATATTATTTACCCGTTGAAGTGTTAATTGTAACTGCTGATTGCTAACATACATAACCGTTTGCTCGATGTAGACATACATGTTTATTGCCAGCAAGAAAGTAGTCGGTTGTGTTGTCGTTGTGGATATTCAAAAGGTACGTTCAGATAACTACTGAATGAGTGACTGTTATAGTTCATAGCTCATCATCATTCTCGGAAAAATCACAAAGAAAACTTGAAAATAAAGGTTAATTATTAAGTTACTTGAACACGATGGTAACTTTCCTATTAGGTTAATTAGTGGCTACTCAAGCAATCGTTTATTGGTTCTGTCTCCTGTCGAAATACATAGCCTTCTCTGTAAACGTCAGCTCCTTTTATCTGACCTTGTTATTCTTTGTTTGCTGTTTTTCGTTGGTAATTGTGTTCAATTCTCTGATACTCTGTAGGCATATCGTGTCCTACCATGTGGAACGAAGGATCAAGACAAATTAACCGAAATGCAAGGGGCCTGGTGCTGCAGGTGAGATTAAGGGTTACCCAAATGAGCTCTCAGCTTCGCTTCACATCTTCAACTGCTTCTTCGTGTTTTGAAATCGGAGGAAGAACCGCAACCTTTGTTTGAACTGTTACTTAATACTCGTTTATCTGTTTATTTAGTACGACGCCTGTCCGTGCTCAATGCGGAATAAGTAGGGTCTGGGTACTACAACAATATCGACGAAGAAGAATAGCGACTCGACTGCTGGATTGCGTAAGGTATGCAAAACATTAATGTGAAATGTAGTAATATGGGACGTTTTAGAAGTCATTTACAAAATTTGTGTCTGTTCTGTATCGGGACACAGTCACTCGGCTTTGCCTCGTGACTGTATACCCCGATACAGAACGGCCACTTATTTTGTAAATAGTACATATAAAATGACCGCGTAATACTATTATTTTTTGTATTTTTTACAGGAAGCATTTCATATTCGGTTGCGTTATCACCAAAGAGACGTTAGCCTTTTCAGATCCAACTCCTCACGGTAAACGACTCGCTGAATCCTACTTTGGCACAGAAAGCTTCTTGGTTTTTCGATAGCAAAAAATTTACGACCGGAAGGCCCATCCTTGAAGGTAACTACTCGTTTAAGCTTGATAGAATTTTGTAGCGAATATATAAAATAACCAAGGTTTATAGCTGGGTAATCGCACTCGGCGTCATAGTTGGTAAACGCAATTGACCACTACAGGAACTTCGCGGAGACTGGGTCCAAGCTTGAGGTGGTAAGCATTCTGGGATATTTTGGGTAGACAGATCTTCAAAATAAAGTCCATTTTGGCGTTGTATTTTGAGTTAAGCTTATTGGTTCTACTACTTTTTATTTTTTAATGTCAACCTGGTATTTATTGCACAAATATGGCGGCTGTTACTCCGAGTAACTTCTGACATCATTATTCTCTACCCGAGTTCATTCTTCTACTTTAGCTAAATATGGCGGCTTTCAACTGGCCAGAAGCGTTTGACATACGTTTAGCTTCGATGTCCCCTCTAGTTTTCTAAACTTGCTCCAACACATTACGTGAGATTGTTAGGGAGTCAAGGTGTTTCCAACATTTAAAATGCCTGAGAATGTTAATCGCTTCGTAGCTTATTGTTATAAGATAGGATACGGCTTTACGCGGGAAACTAACCTCTTGATAAGTTCCGGTTTTCTGTTTTTGATTTTTGTCCCTCTACGTAACAACCATCTTGTGAGCTGGGGAACAGTACAATCTTCCAGAATGACCAGTAAATGCCTTACTCCCTGTGTGTCATCTTCTAGGAAAACTTCCCACGTCCACCCAAATGATCCCAGGAACCCTTGCGAAGCAGCATTCGTGCTTAGGCTACCCAAATTTTTTTGAGTGGTCAATCAATACAATTTTGTTTTTTTTCCAAAACAATGTGAGCTGCATTGAAAAAGAAGAAAACTAAACAAAACCAATTTTTTGAATCCACCATTTTGTAGACAATTTGGAGCTCAAAGGTAATGAGACCCCGTAGTCCAGTTATATACGCATCAATGGTCACAACTCCAAGCTCGCGCATGCGTGCAATATCGCACAACATATATTAATCGAAGTTTATCATGTTAAAATGCTTGGTGTACTGTGTACTATACGGTTTTAATGGAAACTATTTTTCTACCCGCAGTGCTATTCAAGTCATTGAAGACAACGGCGGATGTTTAATTCTTACATCGTTTGTACCCTTGAGTTAGCAGCGGAATTTTTACCTTGAACAAGCTAGTGACATTCACTTTTAAGCAAAGTTATTTAGTCTCAAAGTATATATTATTCTCGCAGTTTATTATCGTTCCCGTTTTTAAAATAAATTCATAGGATTAGTAATAAAATTTGCCATATTTAACGTGGTTTACGCGTCTTTAACTATCTGATTGGTTTAAATTGTTATCGGAGTTTGGCCCAAGTAGTGAGTCCTGGGTAATTAGGAGAAAATGCAGTAGAAGTGCCCGGATCACGTTTGCCTTTGTTATTTGTCCTGATTACGCATGACTCACTGCTACGGCTAGGTTCCTCTATCGAGACGTAGGAAATGAGATAGATGGCAGAAAAGTATGAAACGATAAATGTATGAAACGATAAATGTGAATATAATGTAAATATTACCCTGAGGATGATTCTGTAATAGAATTGAAACGATGCACATCCATCCTCATGGATAGCGTTAAGTTGTCGCGAGAATATCTCGTGCACTTAAGTTGGCTGTAACTCGCTTTCAATCCCTGTAGGCTCGATAGCTCAGCAGGTAGAGCGGCGCACCGGATTCCCGAAGGTGCGAGTTCAAATCAGGAAAAGCAGGAAAATAAGAGTCAATGAACGTGAGTTGCAGCACGTTAGAACCCAGACGAAGGCCATCAAGTTTTGGAATATCTCATCTGTTCTTTTAGTATTTAGTAGTCTGGGTAATATTTCATTTGTATCCTGGAATAATAATAGTTAGAATAGGCCCAGAAGAATGCACCTTGGTAAGTTGGTCAATCAGAGCAAACTAGAAACCAATACGACTCATTTTAAGACACAGGGCATAAGATGTCAAAATCATTAATCGTTTTTATTTTGCTGGGCTTTAATGTGTACTCTTGAGTTTTACAAAACATTCGTTCAACCTTTGCACAAGAGAAGTCTGAAAGAACGTTGACCACGGATGACCATCGACCATCGCAGAGTTTCAAAGGTCGGTGGGGCGACATTCCTTTCGGTAATCGCATTAAGTCAAAATGTACTGTTTAGTTTGTGGGTTGATAACGCGATTAAGGGTGCATCCTTTTGGTCTTGTCCTGACTATTATTACGCAATACGAAAACAAAATTCTGCGTGGTTTGACTAATTCTACAAACTTTTTTGCTCTCGGCAATCTATGCCGCAAAACAGAGCAAAAGAAACTCAATTTCATTCATACTTTAACCGGTAAGGTCCCAAAACGAAAAAAATCGCATTTCCGTCTATTCCTGTTCCGAAATTGTCCCAAAGGAATGCGCCCTAAAAATCTTGTGAGTAGACGTGCTTGAAATGAGTTATCGGCTTATGCTTGTGGCTTATTAAGTCGAGGCTTATGCTTGTTATTTAGCATATATGTTGGCTTTGGCTATGAGTTCACGTATAAACTTTAAATACACTTCTATATTCAATTCGAAACTCTACAGTGGGCTCTTGCAGTAACCGACTATAGCTCGGGTCTTGGCGAGAAGCCTTCACTTGCAAATATTCGATATTCCTCCCGAAATAAGTTACACTTACATTTTTTTCTTCCAGCAAAACTGCGTTTGAAGCTAGATGATACCAAAAAATATTACCTTTCTCTAACATACAATTAGCCAGATATTTTTCCAACAGTGGCGGTTTTTAGACTATCTGCGTATGAGATGAAGCCATCGTGTCTTGTTGGTCGGATTCCTTATTGGTTGGCCGTCTAACCTCTTGAGGTAATCCGCTTCCCCAGAAGTGAGCAAGCCAAATAATTTTAAAAATATCTCAACATCTATTTCGTTCATTTCAATTGTTTTTTGGCAGGTGAATAAGTCTTCAAGTGTCCTTTTCCTGTTTACTGTCTACTGCTGCCGGATAGCTATGGTCAAGGTGAACATTGCATAGAAATAACCACCAAGCCCAAAGCTTTTAAAGGAAGTACCATTAACCCTCACAATCCGATATATCGGATATCAAGAACAAAAGAAAAAATGAATAAACAAAAGTAAAAACAAAGAGAGAACAAAAGCACATTTTTAAGCGTCAAAACGGTTTACTGACGTTGGTGTCGTTGCTTTTCGCAACGTCATCAGAGCAACAGAATTAACGAAGATTTTAATGTGTATCAGTATAAAACTCTTCGAAATGCTGAGCTCTAATCTGGTTCATGTGGGAGCTTGTATATATCAAACGACCAACGAACGTTCGTCAAGCTCGTTTTCTCAGAAAACCACGGGAATCGAACCCGCAACCTTCTGATGACCAGTGAGATGCTCTGACTATTGAGCTACCGAGACTCAAATGGTGAGCTGAGGTGTTCAGCGTGTAGTATTTCCATCATTATCATATCGCGACTTCCACTTAGGCGGTACATACGACGAACCTGTCATAAGAAGGTTGCGCGTTCAATTCCCGTCTAGGGTTCAGAAATCGTTTTTCTGAGGAACCGAGCTTGACAAACGTTCCTTGGTCTTTTAGAATAAACGTTCTCAATTTCATCATTCAGATAATGTTGCAAGAAGCAACAAAACGTTAGCAAAATTATTTCATGACCTATTTTAATGAGAACAATTTCCCAAGGAGGCCAGCTGAATAATCGTACATGCCAGAATAATCAGACAAATATTTTAATCTAGTTTTGTTTTCATAGCACATGCCACTTCATTTGGAAGATTTGAGCTGGGCTCTTGTTACCTTACGTCCTCAAGACCATTGATAATTTTATGATCTACTGTATACAATTCATGAATGTATGCCACATTACATACATACATTTTGATACCCAATGAAAACCTGTTGGAAAACTCCTGGTGATCTGGATCACATTTCTTAACCCCTCCACCGCTACAGGGACGTACTGTTATTCTTTTACTCTGGCTAACGCCAGACGATGTTACTCGTCAAAAGGCAAAGTCCCCCAGGGAAGAAGTTAATAAACACATTCAGTCAAACACAAATTGCTTTGCTTCGCATTAAATGAATACAGGTACAAACACAGCAATGTCAGTTATACTTGTTGCAGCAACTGGTTTAAAAACCCATTTATCATGTTTCAACAGGCACTCTAAAACACTCGAAAACAAAAACACTCGGCCTTCAGCTCCTTGTGTTGTCATCATGTTTTCTCGTGTTTGAATCACCTGATGAAACACCCAAACTCATATTTGACCTATTGCTTCGAAAACGTCACGAATTCATGAGGGGAAATAGAAACAAAAATGAAAATCATAACCGTGTCTTGTCTTTAAATGTAATCAACCCACGCTCATTTTTCTAGTCCGATTCTTTCGGCTGCGAAAAAAAATTAATTTCAAGCTTACTTAGTCAATTGGTGTATAAAGGAGATTTTGGCACCATTTAAAAAACGAGTAGGAGTGTTTTATTGGATTTAAATACTCCTCCTGGTCTTTTTATAGTACTTTTGGTATTTACCCGGGAAATTAGTAGCCAAGATTATTGCAGTCAAAGGGGGACGAGCAAAATTTCGAAAGTAACCGGACAACTGCTTCCGGGTTGTCGAACTATGCGGGGACGGCTACTTTGAAGGAGGGGTTGTTTTTCTAGGTGAAAATGGTGTTAGGAAGAGGAAATGAATAACAGTGTTTCTTGGGAGAGATTAACATATAAAATACACTAATACTTAAATTTGATACCCAACTTGTTTATCTAACTTTGTTTTTTGAGTTTTTTAAGAGAATAATAAACATTGCTGACTAGATAATCTTGCTTAGAAAGATTATCTCGTCTCAATCCTCGATCGAAATAATTCTGCTTATGTTGCAAGTAAACACATATTCTGACCTCGGTCTACGATCATCTGCATGCCACTTATGCACTGTGCGTGCAAACGTAGACAGCTAAACGATCACGTTTCACTCGGATGAAGGGCCTTCCCTTGAAAGGTCAGTTTTTCTAGACCTAAGTTCCGGCAGTTTCCCAATCCTTTTGGTTTTCTTTAGCTAAACAAACGGTTACTTTCGGGCGAGTGCAGTTTACTTTCGAACAGACGGCTAATTTCGGATTCATTTTCGAATTAAAAAACGCGGTTACTCTCGAAGGGCAGTTAGTTGCGGGGGGGGCACCTGATTACTTTTTGATATCAATCGGTGCAACAAGATTAGAACAGTCGATTTTAGAAAGCAGGAGCGGTACCGGGAGTTTTGAAAGGCAGAGATCTGAGGGTACCTTAAAGACACCGTTACAGACAATTTTCACAAATTTGAATGCGGTAGAGCTATGCGGTTTCGGGGACTGGAGCAAAATACAATTTCGAACAGGGAACAAGGAGACCTCCCACGAAAAGGGTGGGGTCGCTACCCCCAAAAATTCCGCTCTAGTTGCGCCCTCTGGATAGTGTGGGATGAACTTTACGGAGGTATTCAAAATGGCTGAAACTCTCTCTGGAAACCTCAACGAAAGATGACCCTCGATGACGACCGAGTGAGAAAACTAAATATCGATGCTAGAATGTTAGAGAACTGCGTAAGATTTTAGTGAAGAATAATATGATGCTTACTAGATCTGCGTGATTAATTTAAACAGTTTCAACGTATTTTCACACTGTCGAGATATCTTTTAATTCGAAAAATGAATAAAGATGGAATTCTCGACTCATGAACTTAGTGGTGTTCGAAGTAAAGTTTTGTTCTTTGCGCCATATGTATAACATCTAACCGAAGACTTACCGAGAATTACCGTCATCTGGCGATTTGCACACCAGCAAGTCATTGCCAATTGCCTCGTCGCAGGTTTAAATACCCAAAATAACCTTGCCCTACCCTCTGAGATCTGGTGGCTCAATGTTTAAATTGTCTTGCTAGCATTAAATTGTCTTGCTAGCATTAAATTGCCTTGCTGGCATTAAATTGTCTTGCTAGCATTAAATTGTCTTGCTAGCATTAAACTGTTTTGATAGCATTAAAGCGTCTCGATAACATTTAGAGGGTTCTAGTCTCGAGTTCCGTTTAGAGCTTAGAGTTTTTCGAAGTCCATGGCTTACAGATGTTATAACAAGATACATAAAAAGCTTTCGTTGATTATATGATTTGACAAACAGGAAATGTTGCCCACTTCCTAAGTATATACCACTGAGCTCTATGTATGACTGGAGGAATAACTCCAGTTTATCGGCCACGCAAAATGTGAAACCAAACATGGTCGACATAGAGGCCAATTTTGCACTTCAGTGTCATTTAGGAACAGTTAAAACACTTAGGAACTGACGTGCATAACCGCACATGTAACTGAAACCGACGTGCTAAAATCACCTCTATGTCCGCCATGTTTGGCCTCATCTGAGGGCTGGAAGTTACCTCTCCAGTTATATATGGAGTTCACTGGTACATACATATTGACATACATAAGTAAGCAGACTAATTTATAGGATCGTAAAACGTTTTGTCATTCTCCATGAACCATAGCTGATCAAATTGAAAATCTCACTACGAGAATAGTGATAGCGTGAGGATGGTGTGAACATCGCATGACCAAGCTATAACGTCATTATTACTTTCCGATCAATAGCATTCTTAGGTTTTGATAGGCAATTAAAATCCTTGACAGTGGAACGGTTTCATTTGTGGCGATAACAGAATAATACCAACAAATTGTTTGCGGTTTTTATGTACTACTCATAGACAAATAGTCGGTTTTGTCGAACAATAAATTATACCGAGGTGTCGGCTAGTATTTGACACATTCTGTCAAACCTCACAAGTTGTCTGTGTGTCACACGCAGACATCTTGTGGCATACTTGAGAGGATTTGAAAGTTCTAGACTGTATTGTTGCATGACTTGACGCAAAAAACATAGAATTACCAAAAAAGAGATATTTTATGTCTGGTGAAATTCCCACGAAAAACCCTATAAACAAATCGAAATCAACCTTTTCGAAGAACGTTGTGGTAACTCTCTCATATTTCCTGGCTCGCTTACAGAGTTCATGTCGTGTTCAGTAGTGATGTCTCGGCCTGAAACTGCAAAACCTGTACACATCATGCAGACAACCAAAAATTTGAAAATATATGAGACAACAATGACTTTCGCATAAAGTGGAAGGATTGTTAACTCATATCTGGAGATTTCGGGACGTTCCTTTCTGATCACGTTTCAATAAACACAGTTCACCAAATCAAACGTTCCATTTTGTACAGATTCTGATCAGAAGATATGTGAATATATGAATTTCATCTGGATTCCACCCTTAATTTTTCATGTACACATGTAAAAACTGTGCCATGATACTTAAGAACGTTAAACCTTATAACCTTCGGTTCTACTAAATGCTGAACACTAATCTGGTTCATGAGTGAGATTGGTAAATATCAGACGACCAACTAACGTTCGTCAACCTCATTTCCTCAGGAAAACGATTTCACAGCCCTAGACGGGAATCGAACACACAACCTTCGGGAATCGGGTTCGATTACCGTCTAGGGCTCGGAAGTCGTTTTTCTGAGGAAACGACGAACGTTTGAGTCGTCTGATATATACCAAACTCCCACATGAGTCAGATTAGTGTTCAACATTTAATATTTTTATCATTACTATCACATTGTGACTTCCGCATAGGCAATGCATATGACGAACGTGCACCTTATCTCACCACCTGAGTCTTGATAGCTCAATGGTTAGAGCGTCTCACCGGTCATCATTAAAAGGTTGCGGGTTCGATTCCCATCTAGGGCTCAGAAATCGTTTTTTGAATCTGAAGGAAAGAGATTGACGAACGTTCGTTGGTCGTCTATCATCAATTCACGAGGAACTTGTCTGTTTTCGAGTAGTAGCCACGTGGTAATGATTTTGCATTGACTATCAAAGCGATTGTGATGGGAAGATATAGTTGTTCACGAATTCACGTGGAGCGTAATGTTAACGCTAAAGTTTTCTAGAAATGTAGCCGTAATAATACCAAACTAACAATAACAATAATAATAACAATAACAATGATGTACTAACTACAACAGTAATAAAGACGATACCTTGGCACACATTGTTAGCGTCTGTGCGGTGCTAGCCAACAGTGACTACCTCAAGAGACACGACAAAGTAGCCACCCTTACTCTCTGGCCACTTTAGACCAGGAAAGTTGGAACGCGATTGGAAACCCCAGCTCCCAACCCCAGGAAGGTTTATGGACCAAAGCCCAGGAAGGTTTATGGACCAGGAAGGTCGGAACGCGATTGGAAACCCCAGCTCACTCCAGTTCGCGACAAAAAACGAACAGGATCCTCTTGGATTAAGATCCAAACATTAAGATGTTTACAATGGCTACATCATTCATCAAGTACCGCCACGCCTAATATTGTTGGGTGGATAAGTACGACGCGGCAGTGGACAGTAAATGATATTGCTTTCTCACGGGATGAAAATTACTCGAAGGAAGAGTTCCGCGAAAAAGTTGAAAACTATGGAGATCTGGCAATATGGAAATAGGACAAGGCTGTAGGGAAAGATCAGAGCTCAGTTGTGCACGATCATCATTGGGGCACTCACATGCATGACGAGTAGCCTCTAGTCTACTCTCCAATATTCGGGGTTTGAGAACATGTCAAGGCCCCGTTGGCACTGGTGATTATTTTTCTCATCCTGATGTGTGCGATCGAATGAATTAACTCACGATAGTATTCAACCATTTATGATTCAGTACTTTTGAACGAAACAAATACGTCCATTCGATCTCATACGTCAGGGTGTATAAAGTTCCCAGTAAAAATCCCCAATGTAAACGGACCTTTAAACGTCGATATCGTCAAAAAATAATAAGAAGCGGTCCTTGCTCCTGCCTACAGCGTACGATAAATAATGTCCTGCTAGGCTCAGGGTCTTTGTTTGACCCCACCTACCTAATCAAATACCAAGCAAGCACTAACATATGTCACCGGTAAAAATCGAAGATGCGTGATCGGGATGATACATAGTCGAAACTAGTACAAAGCTTTCTGGCTAAAAAACTAGCTTTCGACTACCAGTCACCAGCTTTTGACAAGTACAAGATTAATCTTTTTTACCAGTGAAGGTTTTAACTGTTTGATTATATGTCATCTGGTCAGACATACTGTGAGACAATAATATGGATAATGATAATTACGATAGTAACAAAAATATAAAAACAAACCGAGATCCAAGGGATAGAACGTGTTGAAAATACTGAAGCAACCAAAGTCAAAACGCAGAGACGTGAGTTGAAAATAGGAGCCAAGATCGAGCTTACAGTCTTTCCTGTGGTGCTTTTGGGTGTGAGGCACGTCTTAATCTCGACCAAATCAGTGTTTTCAACGTGTGGGCAATAAGTTCAGGCGTTTTACTCACCTTATTGTCAAGCACACTTAACACTGCTTTCCATTAACCTTCGTAAATTAACTTTGAAAAGGGTTCACGGTGACAATTGAAGGGAATTATCGAAATGTGGAAAAGTAAAAGTTGTGGAATAGATAGATAAGCAATGTAAAGAGAACATTTTTTTCACCCACAGGGGATTGTCCTTGGTAAACGTTCGCGTTCGCCCTTATATTTTGTTGATATCTCAATCATTCTATATTGTTACAGGATGATTTCTTTGCCCAGCTGTAGGGAAAAAAAAGCAAATAAGGCGAAGCTGTTATCAAGCTAGTATCTTATCTTTATCAAATCTTGATGACTAACACATGGCGTCTGCCGTGGTGTGCTGATCACGAAACACAAGGTGTTATTAAAGTAGGAATGAAAAAGCAATAACCTTAGAAAAAAACAAACGCTGCTTTGGTAGAAACAGGAAAACATCGTAATCATAAAACGACGTGACGGCTAAACCTATGATCGTTTTATTGCACCATCGTTCTAAATATAATCTCGTGACACGATAATATTTTTACAATGACCATATACTGTTAATCTATGTTCCCTCTAATGTGAAACTAAACATCTTCCACTGATGATTTATTGAACTAAAATGAAGTTCATTAATTAAGTGTTCCACAAGATAAATAAAAGTGCGGAATATTATTTCTCCGTATATTTCTCACGCCAAGTATCTCAGTGGGAAGCTTTGAAGTAAATGCTGTGCAAATCCTTCTTAAGAAACCGTGACAAAAGCACCCACGCTTGAGCCGATGAAGGTCGCATTTTTGCGCACCAGTACTTTCCTACCTCGAACATAAAACTAGTACTCCAGCACGTTGCAGCCTCGTTTCAAGCTTGGGTTTTGTCAGCCGTTTCTGTGCGCCACAGTTCAGTTCAACCATTAGCTTCCAAATGAACAGTTTGCTGTGTGGATCGAGCGTCCTTTGTGTACATTTATGTAAAATCTGTAATTCAAAGCTCGACACCTGTTATTGATTATTAATTGTAATATGCCTAGCGGTTCATCGCGACCCCAAATTAAACTCACAAAAATAGACACAACATCGTCGCTAAACAAACTTTCCAGCATACAAAACTGTGGTGTTGATCTGCTATAAACTACATAATTTGTTATTATTCTGACAGCTTCACGCGTAAAAATTTACAGTACCGAATAAAGACATATGAATTGAAATCTCAGTGCGTTGGCTGTCTGTCCTTCTGTTCATTGTTTCTGCAAGCCTACTTGGGAATAGCAACGTTATAAAAGCATTGCTTCGAACGATACAAGCACCCCTTTATTGCACTCACAACAACCGCGCATGTTTTAGTTACCTTGACTTTAACAATGGGTCCATTGACGACGATCTCTCCCGAGCCAACTGTGTAAAGCCATCCATATCATCACCATTTTCCTTTGCGGTAACATGGAGAAACTCTCTGGAGTAATCGAGCTGCCCGTTCGTCAGATTTGCTCCGGTCTTCGCATTTTCTGCCCAAGGGTTCTGCATGTCTGAAGGCAAACTGTGACTTCTTCCGCGACTCGTGGTCCTACTTAACAGGATTTTTGCCAATGGAAGCACGTTTCCGTTCAGAGTTTGGTTTAATTTGTTGGCTGTGCACGAACAATCTTTCTCAGCAATCGATTTTATATCTCCGTTTGACCAACCGTTGCTGTGGCACATTCCGTTTTTTCCATTGCTGAGTTTGTATTGCTCATCCCAGCCGTTTGACTGTGGTAATGTAGCAGCGCACGCAAATTCTCCAAAGCTGTTGTTGTTGTTGTTTGCATCTGAGCTGCAACTCGAGGACGTTGCTACGTGGCCGTTCGCACTCATTCCCGTTGCTCGGGAGTCGAGTTCTACCTGCTCAAGAACACCATTACGCTTTTCGTCCTCGGATTTTCGCTGCGAAAGTAACGGGCTAGTTGTCCACCCTGCCCTGTCCATTCTCTTTGCTTGATACAAGGAGTAACGAACTATGAAAGCTTCGCGCATCACGGAGAACGCCTCACTCGCTTTGGCCGCACTGTCACAGAGGACGACGTGTGCTTTTAAGGAAGAGGAAGTCACGTCCTTTGCGACGAACACAAATGCTCTTTCGTTATCTTCGACCGTGTTACAATACGTTACGTTCACCGTCGGATACCTCAATTTCACGAAACCTGCCGACGGATTGCTCAGTGACACGCAGTTCGCACTAACAAAGAACTGCAGCGAAGTTAAACTCTTAAGTTTAAAAATGCTCTTGTACTGGCTGAGTATTTGTGTGGCTGCTTCTTCGGTACATCCCTTTCCTTTGCCAGTGGTGCTAGGGATCTCGACTGCTCCCAAGTATTTGACGGAAAAGGTTTCACCGGCAAAAACCCGGTCCTTTTCGTCTGCGTCGGAGTCAGTCAACAGTCTGTGGCCTTTTGAACGGTGCATCGTCTTCTAAATCTTTTACTTCAAGGGGAAACTAGTGCGCTGTGCACTTCTCAAGCGTTCCACTCGCTGTTCACCTTGATTATGGTATCGCGAAACCGAAACCCCATTAAATATTATTAACGTTAGTGGATGATATTACAAGGTACAAAAATGGAATAAACCATTGATGAGTGGTGACAGCAGGAAATCGTCAGATTAACTAAACATAGTGAAGTGCGTGTGGTTTAATATCCCGAAAATGCTGGAATAGGAGCGTCATTTTGAGTTGCCTGACTTCCTTATCCAAGCCCTACGTTAACTGTAATAGAAATTTGACCTCAATTGGTATTATCAGATATTTTTCTGTCTTTGGATTGAAAAAGATGAAAGGCATTATTTTCAAAATAAACCGCCAACCGTCGTACCTGACGGCAACCTTTCCTTTTGCGAAGCGGCTATTCGAATTCAAATTTCTAAATCAATCACTTTGCGAATTTTAGGAGGTATCAGTACCGCAGTAACTTGTGGTTGTAATAGTCTCGACAAATGGACGATCGAAAAGCTACCGACAATTTGTTTTCACTGTTTACTGGCTGTTGAATGTTCTGTTCTGGTTGTGAACTTCGTAATTCATCAAGTTTCCATTCTGTTCGACTTGTAAACTTCATTCCTACATTCCTTCGTAGTTCTTTCTTAAAATCTTTTCCTAAAATTTTAATGCTTTTAGACCACAGTGACTTGCTGGCAGTCTTATATAAGACTATTGGGGCAAACTTATCTGCCGAGTAAGCCACTGTATAATACTGTGTGTTCCGTCTCCAAAAGGCTCGGAATTTGAATATGCATAGAGGTAATTCGTGAACGTTATGTGGACTTTATTCGGAGAAACCAAGCTAAACAACATTGTACATATCTCAACGACATTCAGTGTTCAAATTTAGTTCCATTTATAAGTCCTCGGGTCTCTCAATACTCAAATAAACAAGTCTTGGAACAGGAAGAAGCCAAGTTCTGATTTCGTCATAAGATGGTTCGGGCGTTCGAAAAAGACGTCATCTGAAACCGACGAATGTTTCTTGTTCTTCCTTTACAACAACTCAACTAGGGTCTCGGACGTTGGCTAAGATCATTATGACACAATTCGCTTGAAAAATGGGGAAGGAGCCGGAAGGAAGCAAGAGGTACTGCAGAAATACAACAGCTCAAATTCTCTTTGTGCTCCATCTTAATTTTTGAGTCATAAAATACTCATATTATGATCTACTTCTAGAAAGTTTATGCCACTGAAAAAGCATCAAAGCTTCAAGAGAGGAAATATCAATCAAGCAATGTTTTCAAAACGTATGGATTTTGAGAAAGTTAGGAACATGTTCGTCAGGGTTGTGTTAGGATTTTGAACGTCGAATTGTTCATGGTCATCGTTTTTTCAGATGACCAGCATTCGATTGTACGAAGATAGGAAGAATTTTTTGTTTTAACCCATGGCATTCTGCATTTCTATCAGTGTTGCGTGAAAACTGTACCGGAAGTTTGGAAATAAAAAGTAGAGGCCAGAAAAACAAAAGCAATAAATAATAGGTTTACAGCACATTATATTCCAAGACTAAGTTACTATGTCTTACGACGGCTCGTATTTGTTTCTAGTCTGCTGATTAATCAATCTCAAGTGAATTTCAAGTAACTTTACTGGGAGTACTGATGCTAAACTCTATACGCATGCCCATGTTTCTAAAGTATTTATTTGTTTTGGTCATAAAAAGCTCTATTAATATTATAGCTTTTAAACATAAGGCTTTGAACCATGTCTGAATATTAAATTTCAGAGAAATCATGCCCCAGAATAACGTCACATGGTCTGGAATGGGTGAACAAACTAATGTTTTTTTAAGAGTAGACAGGAAACTCCCAAAGGTCATCGCTATTTTTCAAAGATGGGGTAAGAACATCATAAATGAGTGAAACTTGTTTGTGGTTCTCGTACTCTACAATTTTTAGAAACGAACGGCAGTTGTCTATGTTGTACTTGTTTTCTGTCAGTTATTTTATTAAGTGTATGCAAGGAAAAAATTCCTTCCGCGTTCTTACATTCTTGTTGTAATAACATATTTAGATTGACGTAAAATAAACCAACGAAGTGTTGACGTCGTCGTAAGCATGAGGAAACGCTACGAGTGCTCCTTGGAAGGCAGACATTAAACCTTTATGGACTTAAAATTAAGCGGGATATTTTACACTGGCGTAAGTCAGAGTAACATAATAAAGTTATTAAATAATAATTGAGTCAAGTCAAATGTTCACTCAAACATTTACAGACCCGTCGTTTACACCAAAACTTTCAGGCAAAGCACGGCTGATATATTTGCGTACGGCGCGGTAATTTAGGGATGCCGAGACCAATTAAACATCTACGAAAACGTTCGTCACGGCGATTTTTTTAGGCACAGGTGCCCGAATTTTAGTGGTTCTGCACCATTTACACTGAGATAATTTCCCATGTAATGTAGAAAAAAGGAGCGGCAATCGTACCTAAATTTTAAGCGGGTTTAACTCCTCCTCTCCCGCAAACGATCATCTGCTACGCAGGCTATGCCGTGCCAAGAAAATCTGTAGTGTAAACATCGTTGATTGCAAATCCTCATTGAGAGTTACCGCAAGCAATACACCGTGATAAGGGCATTTTTGCCAGTTAGTATGATGGGCACAGGGTACGTATCTTTTCTCTCAAATCTCAGTAGATCAAAAGGTCAAATCCCAAAGGCATGGAAGACAGGTTGATAAATAGATCTGTAGAAGCTGATTAACAATTCTTAGTTAAACTACACAAACATGGCCGTGATTACGTATAGTGAAACGTTCTATTGTTACAAGTTCTGTTTTCTTGTAATTGCAAATTCTTTACAATGATTTTCGATATACTTACTGCTCATAACGCAGTGACAATGTAAGTATCTTCTACTTCTGTGACAAGGAGTGGGACGACTGCCATCAGTTGTCCGATTAAAGTTAGCTCGGTCAAATGTCAGAAGAGTGTTGTCCAGTTTGACTCTACCAAGCTTCAAAGGTTTTCTCACAGTACTCCCGGTTTTCTTGTATGGGAACACTGGATCGGATACATTGGGAAGTGCACTAATTTGACGTCTACTGAGAAAAGCTTGGCTAATAGGGTTACCTTGTATGAAGAATAACACTTTATGACCCACTTTACCATATGTATAATGTCAAATTGCCTTAATTCCTTTTCTAGTTCCTTGTGATTCAACATTGACAAAACGACGATATGAAAATTCTGTTTAGTAAATAGCAAACGAATTGTGTGTTATCGTGTACAGGACGAACATCGCGTGAGAGGAGATCACGAGCGGATATTTAATGTTTATAAAAAATTATCATCACCTCTGTGACAAACCAAAAACCTTATCCCTCATTTGGAGGTTTTGTGGTAAACTAAATTCGTCAAGGTAAACTTTTTTGCATGAAGTCAATGAAATCGGTTACATCACTCGACGGCAAACCGAGTGACTGAGGGTTATAGCATTTTCAGCGACCATTCGTGAATAGTAGACGACGCGATTTTATTATAATGATTGAAAATCTTAGACTTCCAATCGCTATAATAAAATCGCATCGTCTACTGGAAAAAACAAAGATCAGATTGCATTACTCAAAATTGTTAGAATGTTCCAGCAAGCTATCATTGCTACAGTAATACGATAGGTAGCTTAAACAATGGAAGAGGATTTTTAAGATAAGAAAACATATCCCTTCCTCTATCATAAAACGTCGATTTTTTACCCATTTAACCTTGGGCAAATCATAACGCTACTAACAAACTGCTAGGATTCGTTTACACTGTTTTGGGCGCTTGTAACAAATATGAAATGGCTAATTTCTTCTACAAACTTTTATATGCTTTAGCTTAACAGCTCTTTTCTCGCGAGATCTAAATCTTAAGTCAAGGCAATTGTGCCAAGGTTTTCTTAAGTAGACTCGCGAGCAGCTGTATTATCAAAAAGTGGTCTGAAATTGACGTTATCGGAGACACATGCGGCACTAGACATCCTAAGATGATCGACCAGGGTAAACGTGTTACGTGCATTCATAATTGCCAGTAAAACCTTAGAGATATATGAATCCAGAAATATCGTAAATATTTTGACAGTAAAGACTATTGAAATTCGTAATAATAATGACTTCGCTCTCAGCCAAACTGCGAAGATTTTATCTAAACATCAAAAAATATTCTGTACACATTACTATTGTTCCATGACGCAAATTGGAGTAAAATTAATATTTTCGGTACGAAACGAAAAGTTTTCCTGTTGGTGGCCATAACTGTTTTCCTCAGTCTGTTTTAAAATCGAGTCTCAATAGCCTCGCTTCCATCTACGCCATCTTTATGAAAAAGTTCTATTGGTCTTCCGATTTCGATCGCCAACGGATCACGTAGGCCCTCCATGGAATCGCCAATAATTTGGGCATCAAGCCAGTGCGAGGTGAGGAGGTTCAATTATTCAAAATTCTTAAAACCTCATTCTTCCCAGTTCAATTTAAATACGTGCATGCCGAACATTCTCGGCCACTGAACATATAACTTAATGATCTGAGATTTTCCGAGTTATTCCGAGCGATACAGTGCAATGAATTTCAGATAATTTCTAACGTAATACATGCTTCTTAGACGGTTCATACTGCACAGATAGCCATTCTCAATCACTTTTCTCAAGTTTAGAGACATAAGAAAACCACAATTTCTTCAGTTTGGGTGCCATTGCTCGCCAGCAAGTGGGGGCAACCAAGGAGTTGCGGCCGCCTCCCACCTCTCGCTAGAACTGTGTTTGAGTTAGCGTAAAATTGGATGAGAAAAACATAGGGTGGTAATTATTAATGTTCACAAAATAAAAAGGTTTATTTTGAAAAAAAAACAACTAGAGAAAAAAAAATTCGTAGATTCCTACGTAGAAGGCATGTCTGCAGTAAATGCTCGGATCAGAGACAGCGCGCGCCAAGTTTGCAAACTCAGTAATCGACAATTTTTATGACAATTTTATTACAATTTTGCTCCTCTGTAAGGACCTTCAAAGTTTGTCAATTTTCTTTCTGCGAAATTTAGGTTATTTGCGTTACAACTTTACTTTTCGTAAAATATGTCTTAAGTTGCTTCTGAAAATGAAAGAAATATCATTCTAGAAAGAATGAGATTTTATAATGTTCCGGGATAGTATCTTCCCCGGAATGCCTAGATTTTGCTTCCCAAAACTGGCAATCCCCTGCCGGCGTCACTGCATTGCTGGGTTACAGAAAAAACTCTCTTTTAAAAGAAATATAGTCTTACAACTTCTTTCAATGATGTGAATAATTGGGCAGTGAATTAGTTCAAAACATTTCAATTGTTTTAGTATTCCACAGTATAAATGAACGCCTTTTCTACGTTCTACTTCTTCTCCGTCGGTAAGTTTATGAAGTACCAGTAAAATACATTTTTTCCGCATTCCTATTGAGCTATGGAAATGAAAAATATTTTGCATTACGATTCTCGTCAGGTTGACGCGTATATCACAGCTATCGTGCAGAGATATCAACAAATACGAATTAAGTGTTAAAATCGGCCTGATCATCAGGAAAATAAATTCTCCAAATGTTTTATGGAATGTGATGAGGAAAACATCGAGAATATATTTTATGGACTCTTATTATTAACTTCTTCCTTTCAGATTTGGCTTTTAATTTGACTTTATCCGATTATCCGGGATAATAGAAGTCCGCCCCTCCAAAGATCGTTCAAAGCAAAATACTCGTAGCTCATGAAGCGGATGTTTTGATTAGGCTGATTCATGAATGCAATTCTCTCAATCAAACAAGAAATAATAAATTATGGGATTATTGTCAAGTGATGACGAATTTCCGGCTCAATTTTACTTCCAAGTAATCGTCAAAATTAATTGGCTATACTGTCGTGGAGATGACACGATCAAAAGCCTTCGGCGTAGGGATTGCTTCGATTATGTGCCTTTCGGTAGGCTCGATTTCTGCCAACGGCTCTAATTTCCTTTTTCACCGCGTCTCGGTTTGGAGTTCCGCCAGACGGCTTGTCTTGAACTCTCTTATTCCTACTAGAGGGGTTGGCCAGGAGGGAAAGGTATATGAAATAGCCTATAAAAATCAATCAAATGTCCAGAAATACGCTCAAAAGTGCAAAGAAGTATCCAAAATTCCAGGAGATACCATTATCTTCTTGATCTATTTACTCATAGTTACAACTCTGATATGCCAAAAGAGCCAAGAATTTAAGACTATGAACAAAGGAGCACAGAATTAAGCGATTAAAATGATCTTCCTGTGAATAAGATTACACTTCCTCACATTCTACTTTGGCTTTTTGCTGACCAAAAGAATGTAGGCTCACGAGTTACTTCTAGTATCGAATTAATTTAATCGAAATTTCGTGCAAGTATTGATAATTATGGAATTCATCCAGTATTAATGGTATAAAATAACTGGTATCCGTATCAACCCACCACGAGCAATGAGAACAAGTCTAAACTTGTAAACTGGTTTGGTGAAAGATGTAAATTCATTCCCAAGAGGACCAAAAGTTTTATTTCACGTGATATATTTTACCGGGCCTTCCTTTCGTCGTTTTTGCCACGGTACTAATTTTAATACTACCTATTTGATGCTCCAAACCAAACAACAGTTTAGACCTTTGGTCGCCATCCATCTAAATATTTCCTGAGCTTCATGCAATGCAGCTTATTCATGCCGAAGTCTGACATTAAAATATCTTCGTTCAGGCACGTCAGCATCTCGCCATCAATCATCTCGGCCTCGAACTTCACGACATATTTCGCCATGCCGAGTTGTCTCAGGACATTGCTAACTTGTTTTACTGAATAGCCCGACACATCTGCGGCTTTCTTTGCCAGGGATTGGTTGACATGTAAAGTAGTTACGAAAACCTTGGGGCCGGATGAGTCAGCAGCATTGTCATTGTCGTCTGGATTTGGTGGCTTAGAATCTTTCGTTGGCAATGAAGATTCCATATCGTTGTTGCCCGTTGCACCTTCTATAGGTTCATCTGATTTAGAGGATTGGATACCTAAAAAGCGTGTCATGTTTCTTTAGAACTGCATGAACCATAACCGCCCGACTGATGCATTCCATGTAAACCCTACGCCGAAGATCCCGTTTACTCGCAGCTCCAACAGAAGTTTCGATGTGCGTCGACATCCTCGTACGGTGCTGTAGGAGTCAGCTCCCGACAAATTTTGAAATACATGCCAAAGATCTTTGGCGGGACCTACAGGGAATGCACTTTGCTTTGTTCAAGGGGGTAACGTATTTTTTCCAAATATATGGGAAGTTAATTGCATATTCAAAAACATACACGATGATTTGCTGAAAGCTTTATGTATGCCTAACCCGGTTTCCTGGCCCACATTCAAAGAAATTTGGGCCAGGTAACCAAAAACGTTCTCACGGCGAAATCCAACTTAAAAACTTCTGCGCATATTCGAAACTTGGAAAGGATGAAGTTAAAGTCTCTGTACCAACTTCCCAGTATCCATGGCAGTGAAAAAGATAATTTTTGAACATTTTATAAGTTTCTTAGCCAGTTTGTAGCGCGGCAATCAAGTCGTTTAGTGATTATTGTAGGCATTGCGCTTGCTTGTGGGGAAACTTGTTCCAACAAAACTGGCAAAATTACTTTTAATCGTTTCAATACACAAACAAAACCAGATATTGTATTATATTTCCTTTGTTTTTTAACACCCTTTACTTCTTCCTTCCTCGTTCAAGGTTCGCTGATCACTCGTCAGTATAAACAACCTATTGACTAAATATCGCTGGATATTTGTACTGGTCAATCGCATCATATGCAAGGACTTATCGAAAGGCAGTTGGAACCATGTACGGCAACAACAATAATTTAAAACACCAAGAATACGAGGACTGAATATCACATTACCTTCACGATCTTTCGTTACCACTCTTTGAGGTTTTGGTGGAGCATTTCTTATAAATGCTTTCTCATTACTTTCATCTTTTTTCCCACTTGCACAGCTCTCTTCTTGACCTGTGAACGACTCAAATATATAATTTTTTTCGGGTAGTTGATCCTTTTCCGGTGCCAGATTTTTCTTCCTGGTTTGGTCTACTTTCGTTTCTCTACCGGTTTCATATAACTGACCATGCACTGCAGGAGTTCCTTCTTTCACCCCCGCCTTGCTGGAGGTTGAGTAGGTGACAAGTTCCTGGTAAGAGTACTCTTTGATTGAATTTCGAGACTGGAGGGCGCTTAAGGCATCGATATTCCTGAGTCTGATCAAATCCATACCGTCGTTCAGATTTTGACAAATCGTCGCGTAGTTGTTGCTGTTTTGCAACATCCCTTCGCAAACTGCAACACAAATATCCATGTCCACCGGAAACGTCACTACGGTGCGCCGTCCATCACTGCTGACGGTCGAAGCGATGACCACGTTGTCGGCGTAGCTTTTCTCCAGGAGTATAGCGCCGAGGCCTGAATTAAAAATCTCCTCGTCAGCCGACCGACTTTGTTTCCCCACGGTTGGGGGATCAGTGAACTGTACATACAAAGGAAGCGCATATTGCGTGACAATCTCCGCCATGTAATACTCCTTCCCGTCGGTTAATGGTTGAAAACCGGCGATGCAGTCCCGGGGCAACTCGATAGTTTGCCCGTTTTGATTAACGCACAGTAGTCGTTCGTGACCCTTCTTGCTTTTATCGATAGTTTTCAACTGAAGTTTATCTCCAACGTTCAGAATCTCTTCATCTTTCGATGGGCTGTAATAACCTTGGGAGATACGGACAAAATTCGGAAATACCCAGCACAGTTCATCGACGCTCTCGAACACATCCTTTAAGTTTGACGGACGTACTTCGACTTTGCAGGAACAGTTTAGGGGGATGTTTACCTCTTTACCGTAGCAGTCGCGACCAACAACTTTATCTGTTGATTTCATGACATGTAAGGTTAGAACCTGATCGGCGCCAAGACTGGATTCTTCATCGTCTCCGTAAAATCCTTCGATCACTTTGACTACATGAGGGAGCGAGAATTTCTTCAAGAACTCGCTGACTTTAAACGAAGTCGAACTCCATTCTAGCTTGTTTAATCCGATTTGATTTGCCTCCGTTATACTGTTCATGCTTGGAAACTTTCTCGGTGTGTCGGAACTGTCAGTAAGGCGTGAATGCGACCAGGTTACTTTCACCCTCCGTAAAATTAGAAGTCATGTGAAACTTTGACGGTCGTCTCCCTGTGGCGATTATTGACACAATAGAACACTTTGATGATGATTAAAAGGAAATACGAACCTCCTCATTGTTTTTAGAGCTTGACTAGTACAATATGAAGACAAAACTATCCGGAGATGAGATTGCGAAGGGAAATATCTTTATATTTATGTAAGACTGTCACACCAGGAAATTAATAGCCTGAGTAGCGACCCAATTTGAACGGGAGGGAGGTCAATGGGAATAGGTGACCAAAAAACGACCAAACGGGGAGGGGACGGGATAGGCCGTTACATGTGATCCAAAATCTTTCAGTTCCGTTGCTCCCATCGCGATGCTACAATATTACAACAGTAATTAGAAGACTTCGTCATATTTGTTACAAATATCTTTGTTCCCACACGCCAAAACCTGCAATTTTGGTATTATTTCACTCGAAATTCTAAATATTTATTCAGTTGTACGCCAGTCTGTATTCGGCGGTTCGTTTGATTTAGTAGGATGCTTACACGAAGTACTGCCCTACTCAAGCAACCTGAACCCCTTAATCATTAATAAAAATGAACGAGGCAGGCAGAAGATCACCTTTTTGCCAACGTTTTATTCATTTCAATGAGAAGACGGGTGCATTGCTCAAACTGACATCGCATACATTAGCGAAAGTATAGGAATATTGCGAAAAATGGATCCACTTGAATGGCGAACCGAAAGAAATCGCTTCTAAGATGGCTGAATGTGTCCGATGTTGTGCACCCAGTTCGGAAGAACTAGCAGAGTACATTGATTATTTTAAATTTCACAGAGAGTGCTATATTCGTTTTTGTGATAAGGGTAAAGTTACAAGAGCTGAAAAAAGAATGAAGAAGACGAAACAGAGCGCTTGTCCAGAGTGAGCTGATGAATCGGATGATAATGAAGTATCACATGTAGTACGCAAGTCACCTCGAATTAAATCTATATCTAACTGTGGTTCCGTTTATCGACAAAACAAGAGGGTCCTACCAAAGCTATGCATAATATGTAAAAGAAAAGAATCTTACATAATGGGCAAAGGTAGGCTTGCTACACTTGGCTTGTTTCCATATACTGTACAATGGCACCAAACCTAACTTTGGGATTATATTTCTCATCTATCATAGCAAGAATTGGTGGTTCAGATTAGAAACAACAATACATTAAATATTATGAAATAAATTATTCTCCATAAACATCAACTTCATATGAGCAATTTACAGGTTAGCAGAAAAAGAAAATTGGCCAAGCTGGTTCTCACAAACATTTGATGGAGGACTTTTAAGGGAAGCTGCAGAGAAGAAGAAAGCTAAATCCATCTTGATGCGCATCAGAGGAAAAGACTGTGTTGCCACTGAGGTACAGTATCATAGACATTGTCACTTGAACTGTTGCAGACCCTTAACCTGTAAAATGGTGCTTAATAACCAAAATGATGAGCTGTACAAACTAAGCTATGCTGTCTTCTGCTCAACAATCACTAATGAAAAGTTGATAAAGCAAAGGAAAAGGATGGAAATGAAATTAATACATGAGAAATGTGTAGAACAGGTAAAGATGACTGAAAGCCTTGATGCATCAAATTATTGTGCATTTTGCCTCAAGGCTAGGCTGCAAAGGGACTTTCCACAACTTGTTTTCCATTGTCCTGCCATCAAAAACCAAAGTGAGTTTGTCTTCATGGAAGAGCTGTCCACTGGTGATGGAGTAGAACATCAGTTTAGTGTTGCTGCCAATGAACTTCAAGGTGACAGTGCTGATGATGAGGTGGACACGGTGACTGAAACATTAACTAGTGTGCAAGAAGTCATTTTGGAGGAATATTATCATATTGTGATGGCCCTGGAAAACATTATCAAAGGTACTCAAAGGTTACATTATACATGGCCACCAACATCTGTTGATCTCTCAGTACAGCAAGTACTCAAGGTGGTCCCTGTTCAGCTATTTAACTTTATAAGCTGGACATTGGACTTCTTGGATTTTCCAGAAATTATGTCTTATCTAAATTTGAAGGATTCACAGCTGGTAAAAGTTTTATCCATCTGCCAGGACATTATGTAGCTTCAAGTGGGAAAATGCAAACACCAAAACCGTTAGCCCTGGGTAGGGCTAGGTAGAGGTAGGGATCAGATTCAATAAATCTATATGAAAGCAGCCCTTTGAAGAACCAAGTTCATGCCGAGAAGTTGGATTTTGTTTATATCCTGCTATATAAGATGCATGAGTTTCAAGTCAATCTTCTTCCTGGACGGGCAGGCTCCAACATTCTAGTTGTAAGAAATTCGACAGTACCACCATTGTCTAGAATCAGATACTTACCAATAGTTGATGCATCCCTGAGTGAGTATCCTACTTTGTATGCTGCCCTTCTAGAGAGTCTCAAGATTGCTGATCAGTTCTCTTTGGAACACATATAATTCTGATATTTGATGAGGCAATATACAATATGCCAAGATCCAACAAATCAGGTAGGAAGATGAGATTTTTATGGAGAGGTTCATAGTCAGACTTGGCGAATTTCGTGCCACAATGTCATTCTTGAGTACCATAGAAACAGATTCAGAGATGCTGGATTTCAGGTTTGTTTGCCTTTTCATACAAAGCCTACACTGTAGGTAAGCCATCCTAAACTATATACAGACATCAATGTTTATCTGCTAGGCAGCACTGTTTAGACAAAAATAAAAATTTCGAGTGAAATTATACAAGAACTGTGGGATTTTACGTGTGGGAACGAAGATTTTTGAGATGAGTGTCATGAAATCTCCTCATTGTCGTTGAAATATTTTAGTACCACGATGAGGGTAACGGAATTCGGTTTCTGGCCATCTTTAGGCTACATAGACAACGGTCTGTATATTTATGTAAGATGGCCCAGTTTGACCGGGAGGGAGGAAAATGAGAAAGGGTGACTAAAAACGACCAAACAGGGGAGGGGCGGGAAGCATTGTTATTTTGACTAAAAGTCCTCTTACCCCCTAAAACAAATCATCCAATGAAAGATGAGCCATGTATTCTCAAATTTACACAACATTTGTAAACTACAACTACATGCAGAGCCAGGAGATCATCTACCCCACCAATTATCATAGACTTTGCAAGTGCTCTTTCAAAATAAAATTCGGAAATATTTCGCACTCTGGAAAACAAGGATATTTGTCTTTAAAAAATCATTTCAAGTTATCCAAGAAGAAGGAGTGTCAGGGAGTGATAACCGCTGCGATTTTCAAGCACGTTGGTGCATCCTGATGAGTTTGGTTCTTCAAAGGAGTGCCGCGCAGTCACCTACTTGCGTTCAGAGATTACGCTCGCGTTGGTGGCAGGTCTGTTCGTTCAAGACTCTTGGGACTGTATTCTTCTTGATCGTTTATTGCGCCCAGCTCACAACACCACAAGAGCAATTAAAACACCCTCGTAACCTACAGCTTGTATTTGTAGTTAGAACACGGGAAGACATCCTTTATACGTGGTATATTTCGTTATCGTAGTTCCTATGCGATTATGACTGTTTTCCTTACTCATGATGCTTGTTTTTCCTTATTTCCCATCTGGATCTAGCTAGATCACGCTTGTACGATGACTGGCGTTATTTGTGGTTGAAAATATCGGGTGCAACTCCTAATCCTAATTCCTAACTCTACGGTTTCATAACTAAACTATTTCCCGTTCTAATTACAAATTTACTGATTCAGTTGACCTTCCACAACAAGGAGTTAATTGAAGGGATATTTGTGGTTGATTCATTAACAAATGTGTACCAAGTCGTTAGGTTTTTGACTTTGTGAGCACGTGCGTAACACACTCTCTCCAACACATTTGTAGATTCAAATTAACATGTTTGGTTCACCTGTTCAATGCAGCAACGATGGTTACTGTTTAAAAGTATATAACTGCAACATGCTAACCAATCAAATACCTCTTTTCACCCCGTGTTTGAACGGGGCGTGGCTCATCAACAATTAAAACAGCAGAAAGATTGAGTGCGCTATCAAACGACGTATTGAACTTTTATGACCTCTTGTGCGGAACCGTATAATGATTTTTCGCCATGGTTTTACGAATATTAGTAAGATCAGACTTCACATTTGCAATAACCTCAGCACAGTCATATGAGAGAAGGAGTGGTCGATTCAATTTGGTATATCATTTGTAAACAATAATAACAACAGTGGACCTAGTCCTGTTTCAAGAGCAGGGGTCTGGAACTGGATTATACAGTGGACCCGAAATAGATCCTTAGGTACATCACAAATTATCTTTTTTGGTCAGGATGTGTGCCTATTTACAAAACATTGCAGTGCTCAGTTACTAGATGAGATTCTAACCATTTTAATTAAATGCCGGAGATACCAAAATGATCATTTACGTTTTTTAACGGAATGTCGTGATTCGTTTAATCAAAGGCGTTCCGATTGTCAACTAGCTAGGAATATGGCGCCGTTTAATTTTCCATTACCCTTCATACGACAAACTCAATCTACAGAGTGTAGAGAGTGTAGGTGTGTGCAAACTTGGATATAAACAACGAAAGGCTCGTTCTTCAAGCTTTATGAAAACTCAGAAAAGTTGTGAGTTCCCCAA
>JBAHVQ010000444.1:0-10004 GCA_036872915.1 Nanipora kamurai | reverse complement strand
GGTTCGATTCCCGTTGGGGAACTCACAACTTTTCTGAGTTTTCATAAAGCTTGAAGAACGAGCCTTTCGTTGTTTTTTTCCATTACCCTTGTTATCATGCAAGCCACGTACATTTATGCCGAAAGTGTCGAATTTTCTGGACGACACCAGATTGAAAAATTGGTAACCCAGAATTTTCCGTATCTATTCACTTAAGGGAAAGCCTCCTTTTGAAATACCAGGGCCGTAGTTAGCGGGGGGGTCAGGGAGGCAATTGCCCTCCCAGAGGTCAACCACACCAGTGTTTTTTGAAAGCTTTGTTTTCGTCCAAATCAGAGAATTTGTTTGCAGACTGTAGCATGAACTCTCTTTTCTCCTCTCCGATTCACTCCAGTGAACTCTAAAAAGTCTTTTTAGAGTTCAATGATTCATTCTCGTCTGTTGTAAGTAGTTAAAATGCTTAAGAAAAACTGATTTTTTTAAAAAAAAAAAACTATCTCGCAGAGACTGCTGAAAATGGCATTTTACAGTCAGCAGAATGAAAGTATTTTTAGGGGAGT
This sequence comes from Nanipora kamurai, assembly GCA_036872915.1. Lineage (NCBI taxonomy): Eukaryota > Metazoa > Cnidaria > Anthozoa > Scleralcyonacea > Helioporidae > Nanipora > Nanipora kamurai. The sequence goes on along the minus strand of JBAHVQ010000444.1, from coordinate 9,465 downwards.
GCTACCAGACCCCCTTAATTGGTTACTTTCCCCCCTTAATTCCCCTCCAAAAGCAATATGCCAGTTACAGCCCTGAATACAATGTTTATTATCGGTGATATTGAAATAGGACGACACTTTTGACATTTTCTTCTATCGTCATATCTGAAAATTTGAATTACACCAGCGTGTTTCCACTAAGCCTGGTTCTTTCATATAATCGTCACAATCGTGCAACTATTGCACGATAGAAGGTTTTTCGGTCGCACAATTATCTTACGATTATAATTATAACTGTAATTATTTATTATTACTTATTATTATTTAAAAATATCTAAAAACGGTAACCCTTCAGGGCTCTTAGGCGCCTGGTTTTCAATAGGCCGTTTGTTACGCATACATTAATCACAAAATTTTTTTAACTACCAATGACTACAATAGTAAACAAAAACCTTACTATTATTTATATATATATTATACAGAAATTTAGTTGTGGTCGAGAATAAATTTGAATTTGTTAAGGCTTATATTTTGCTCTTTAGCTGAGCTTGGTAAGCTGTTCCATAAGGAATTTAATATAAGATTTAATAATTATTATAATTATCGTACGAGTATGGAAATATAGTAGCCGTAATGATCGTGGCAGCCATGGAACCTGAGCCATAAAAGTAAATTCGAAGTCTACTTTTACGACTGCCACGATCCCGACAAAACAGTCGCGACTACAGTGCGATCGTATTTCTATATGTGCACATCTCCACGACTGTGATGCGACCCGGACACCACAAACTTAATACTCCACGTGTCGTTGCAAGCTTGCTTTTCAAGATTCTTTCAAGATAGTTGTACGATTATTACGATTATACGAAAACAAGCCGAAGGCTATTTGATAGTCGAGAATTCGTGTATCGTGCGATAGAAGGGTGACCATTACGAGTATATGAGAACCAAGCTTTACAAGGGATAGGTTGAAATAAGCTACTAAAGATGACGAGATTATATCTAATGATAATTTGAAAATTGTGGCTGGTGTTTTATCTAAACCGGTAGCTTTAATTGCCTTTAAATTCTGCAGAGTCAGAATTACACTGCTATACTAAAGGGCAACCAAAGCCGAGAACGCGTTAATACGATAGCCTTTAGGAAACTTGTCAAAATCAAATTCTAACTGTCGTGAGGATTCTCCGCGTTCATGATTAAAAAATTGAAACACGATAAAGCCAGTTGTAAAAACCGTAATCAGCGTTTCTCGACCAATTTAGCGAAAGAAAAATTTTGCTTTCCGTACGTGGCTATATATGTATAAATCGTAGCCGAATCAACTCGATGCGAATGAGCCTTCACAATACGTAAGGAGGTTTCGATTGTTTGGAAATACGAGGCGTTTCCATCTACCAAAATGAGAATACTGATGACCTGGTAGTGATATGTTCCGTTGGAAATTTAATTGACGTGGATGTCAAAGAAGGAGAAATCTGAGCTATATGTTATCGCCTTAACAGAAGTTGAAGTACAAGACCAGATTTGCCACCAACAATAATTGAGAAGTTCGTTAAGCGCAATGTAAGAGAAAGCTGCAGTAAAGAGCTAGAAAATGCTTTAAAATGAAATTATACTGCAGACTTTGCTCTTGGAAGAGACTCTAATGATAACTTACGCGTTGTACAAAAGCCTAACATTAAAAAAGTCCTTGAATTACCGATTCCTATGAACCGATCGAGAAGAAATCTGTCTACTATAAGATACAAATTCATCTGTCCTGATATACCTCAAAGCACTTATACCATGATTTCATAGTATGTTCATCCTACAAGTACATGCAAGTAGACAGTTGTTCACGAACTACAACCGTCAAATAATTTTGGCAAGTTTAACTCTTTACTATTAATGGCTGAACACAAAGCAGGTTTATGTCGGAGCTTGGTACATATCAGACGACCAAGGGACGTTCGTCAAGTTCGTTTACTCAAAAAAACGATTTCTGACCCCTAGACGGGAATCGAACGTACAACGTTCTGATGACCGGTTTGAAGGTTGCGACTTGCGAGTTCGATTCCGGTCTAGGGCTCAGAAATCGTTTTTCTAAGTAAACAAGCTTAACGAACGTCCCTTGGTCGTTTAATTCTTTACCTCAGTTATATTTGCTACCTACCTTTATTATAAATAAATACACCACAACAACTTAATCGCCCATTTTCGTTGTATAGATTCACAAACACAATTCTATTTCTGGCTGTTCATTTATTTCCCAGCCGACTTTATCTAAAGTTGGTGCAATAGTTTCTGCAGTCAAAATTGTATTAGAATTAGCCATTTAGGTAATGTTCGGTGTAAAGGCTGTGCATGCCCTTACTAGCTTTAACTCTTTCCTGACCTAGGACTATCCCCCTTAACGGGTAAAATCTACTGTTCCACTGCAGGCAAGGCTGCATTTAAGGAAATTTGTGTATATATTTGCACGGCTTTCTGGAATAGCATTATGCAATGAAGAGATTCCGTGTTTATGCAGCATAAAGTTCAACATAAGTAATATCAATAATACAAGGTGTTGACAGTAGTTATTTTCGGGACCTGGAGCATAGGATTCCCCAAAACTTATGACATTTTAAAGTCAAGACTTTTTTGGTTGAAAATTTTCCGTAGATTTCAGAAACGTTAGTTTCGAGTCGAAATTTTGAACAAGAAGCGGTTGAAAATTGCAAAAGTTCAAGAAGGGCCCTGGTGTCCTGTCATACTAGACATTGAGATTTAACGAATTTTGATGCACACATCCGGTTAAGGGTGAGACTAGACACTCTCACAACTAGTTGGTTGGTTATTAATTAAAAGACAAAAAAAAAATAAAAACACGGATAGCACTCAAAAAATCTACTATCTGAAATCACTCCACAAAATGAACATGGGTAGACCATTAAAAGCCTACTTTAGCGATCCGTTCAGTGGAAACACTCACGCTACGCTTAATCTACGATCATCGTTGGTATGAAAAAAAGAAGAAAAAAATTTTTCGAAATTTTGAAAAAATCGAGCAAAATTTGAGTATCCTACCACCTTAAAGGGTTGAACATATATATCACCAAGGATCGTGCTCTTAGTAGATCTCTTCTGCACCTTTGACTCCTGACAGACTGAACCGTGGTTAAGTAAATCATTCCAACTGATCATATCACATCATCAGTGACAAGTATACTTAACGCTGAACATAAAGCGTGCTCATGGGGGAGCTTGAGAAATATCAGACGACTAGTCGAGGTTCGTCAAGCTCGTTCTCTCAGAAAAATGATTCCTGAGCCCTAGACGGGAATCGAACCAGTAACCTTCTGATGAACGGTGAGACGCTCTAACCATTGAGCTACCACGACTCAGATGGTGAGGTAGGGTGCAGGTTCGTCATTTGTACTGCCTAAGCGGAAGTCACGATACGATAATAATGCTGGAGATACTTAATTTTAAAAACTTCCATCATTATTATCATATCGTGACTTCCTCTTAGGCAGTACATATGACGAACCTGCACCCTAGCTCACTATCTGAGTCGTGGTAGCTCAATGGTTAGAGCGTCTCACCGATCATCAGAAGGTTGCGGGTTCGATTCATTCCCGTCTAGGGCTCAGAAATCGCTTTTCTGAGAGAATGACAAGCATTACTATAGGAGCAGGAAGCAGGGGGAGACAAGAAAGAAATTTCCCCGACAGTTTGAAATTGGGAGACCAACATTTCTTTCCATCCCGTGACCTATTTTGTACAAATGGGTTTAAAATTGTGCCGTTAAGTCTTAAGGTTTAGTTTATGAATTCTCTCTTTTACATAAAACCTTGTGACAAAACCTTAATCAATCTTCGGCTGGTAATATAATGTATTCTATATATAGGTGCGTTCCTAACCTTCGCAGTTTGGGCCCTTCCCTATCACTTTTGAATAGAAGTCAGCCATTTCAAATAAACGAGAAATTTTTTAATGTTTGTTATACGCATGCTCAAGCTAGTATACTCAGCTAGTATATTCCCCTGACGGGAATCGAACCCGTAACCTTCTGATCGCCGGTGAGATGCTCTAACCATTGAGCTACATAGACTCAGATGGTGAGTGAAGGTTACATTTATATACTAGTTCGTATAGATGGTAGACATATGTACTGCCAGTCTGCAAGTATGTTTCGGCATACTTATGTCATCTTCAGTACAGTGGAAGAGATCTAGTTATTATTTACAATTGGATCTATAGTCATAACACGTCAAGTGATGTAGATATTAAATTACAATGTTAAGAGGGCGGAAAATATTTAATATTTATGTAAATATAAAAATATTTACGTTAAAATCGGTGTTAAGATAGTGTATCTGTTTATTAAGGTCTGGTTTAAGTTTCTTAAGGTAAAGTGCTTCTTTGAGTTTTAATGAAAAAGAAGAGTGAGCAGTGTCTAGGACACGAAAGCATGATGGTGTGAAGTTAGATTTGCATTGAGGTGAAGCGAAGAAGTGTTTAAAGTTGTGCGAGTTTTTGTCGGAAATGGTATGCTCCTTAATCCGTGTGGATAGATGGCGAGTAGATCTCTTCCACTGTACTGAAGATGGCATAAGTGTGCCGAAACATGTTTACTATTAAAAAAATTTGTCGTTTATTTGAAATGTCTGATTTCTATTGTGCTATTACAAAACCACTTTTGAATACCTACACGTGGCTAATTATCCTCTTGAAATCTGATACTGAACACTATTCTGTATGTCATGGGACTCAGAGTGAAAAAAGAAGGGCATTTCCTTGAAACGTCAGATTTTTTCTAGATATATTCGGCCAGCACTGAAGTTAACTGAAAAAGTTGAACTCGCTGAAAGAGTTGAACTCGCACCTTCGGGAATCCGGTTCGCCGCTCTACCTGTTGAGCTATCGAGTCTACAAGGGATTATTATTATTATTATTATTAAATTTATTTTAAATACGGTAGCCTTTCAGTTGCCTGATTTTCAAAGGGCCGTATGATTGGAGGCGAGTTATTACCCAAATTAAGGGCACGAGGTATTCTCGTGACAATTTAACGCTATCCTAATATCTCGCGCTCTTAAGTTGGATGATAACTCGCCTCCAATCCCTGTAGACTCGATAGCTCAACAGGTATAGTGGCAGACCGGACTCCCGAAGGTGCGAGTTCAAATCCCGCTCAAGTCAACTTTTTCTGTGGACTTCGGTAGTGTAGGATAATTATTAATTTATCGTTTCATATTACCTTGAGGATGACTCTGAAACATTCGGCAGTCTACCAACCTTTTAACTTTCTACACTGTTTTATATATATTCCCTAAGCAGCATCCTACATTTTTGCTACGTTGAAAAGTAGACGAGTTTTACATAATTGCTAAAATAACGCTATCGTATCCGGCATGGTTTCCGCGAGTTATCTGTGAAGACAAACGATGTTCTGAGTTCACTCGATCCAGTCCAAGGCCTGGACGCGAGCACAAGCTCTTTGCAGAAGAAACGAGAAGGCGGAAGTAGATGAGATATTTTTCCATGCAAAACAAGTCATTGCACAAAACCGTCAATTAGCCATAACACGGCATGGCTACTAACGACAACGAGGAGCTCGCGCGAAGCCTTGGCTTGTCATGGAGTGACACAGAGTTTGAATTGCCCGAGTTCCTAGATTTATTTACGCTTCCACAAGTCGTTCAAGTTGCTGAGGGAATTTATGGTGTCGATGAAGAGTCAACGCTTCCAGCCGGGCAAACTCTGACTTTGCACGTCGTGAAAGCGACCAAATTGTATCGTGGGTTCACGTACGAAGGCGATGATGTCCTTTTGCCTTTAAACTGTCCACAGACGGTAGAGGTAAGACCTCAGAACGTTTCCTTAATCTATGATACGGTGGAGGAGTTGTGTTCTGTTTTTCCCCGCCTCGTGAAGTATGTTCGAGTAACCAAAGATCACATCGACCCATCTGGTCCGGAGAGATGTCTGAAAGCAGGGCAAAAGTTAACACTGAATTACCTTGACAAATCCAGGTCACCAATGCTTATGTGTCTGGATGAAGGTGGTTGCGAAGTATGCTTGTCGATGGATGTGCAGGGGGGGTTTCAACCACTAATTGACAACAATGAATATTTCCTTGCTGAGCTGACGAAAAAGTTCGGTTTACCGTTGTACGTTCAGTTCACGTCACCACCGAAGTTCAATATCGGTAAAGAATCGGCGGCAGAATACAGCAAACGTCTTTCTGGGGTCATTCAAGTGGATGAGATAGTCGTAGAAAATACCGTCATTGCCAGCTCGAGAGATGGTGGACGGAAAACCATTCTGACATTTCCTCGTACTCTAGACGTCTCGCTCATTGTGCCCGAACAACTCCTAGCGAACGATTCCACGTATGCACGCGTCTGCGAATCACTGAATGATGGAGTCAACTTAGTCAAGGTGCAGTCATTAGTAGTGCCTGAAGATGAAGTAATTTACGGCCACCGATCACAGCTTGTTCGAGAGTTCTCTTACACGGCTGAAAAGTTTAGAGATTCACCTTCATCTGAGCATGACAACAAAAATTACAACGTAATGGCACCTCGAAGAAACGAAAATGAGTTCATTGTTGATGATGCTTACGAAGAAATCGATGAAGATGACCATTGTTACGAATATATAGACGACGACGATATTTACCAAGATATTGATGCCGAACCCATTGGATCATCAGGTTCTTCGCAGCACAAAGAGGGGACATCATCCGGAATACCATCTAAGGGTCGTTCCAAGATGACATTTTTTCCTAAATGGATGGGCAAAAAGAAGAAGGAACTTCAAAAGCCTGGTTAGTGTTATATAGTTTTGTTGTTTCTGATGCTCTATCTTCATTTGAAACAGAGACAGGGACGGCGGAGCCGGGAGGGCTGGGGGGCTAAAGCCCCCCCCTTTTTGGCAGAAATTAAAACATGAAATATTCGGAAATGTGTGAAAATTGTCTAATTTTTGTATGCAGGTGATTTTTGTGCGCCCTGATACTGCGGTGTTTGGAATGGACCACAAAATAGTCAATTAAACAAAGTACAAATTAAAATAACTGCGCCCACAGTCTACTGATCCGTTATTTCAAATTTCTTCGATAATATAAATTATAGTTTTTGTGTTAAGAAAGACTAATATATTTAAGATTATCCCATCGCCCTCTCCCTAGCAAACACGAATTTTTACCATCAGGCCTCCGTCTCAACATTAGCCCCCCCACTTGAAATAACGTTCCGCCGTCCCTGAGAGAAAAGACATTCATTCCACATTCAAAAGTTCTTTGTTTCACTCATCATCCGCCATGTACTTCCGCGTTTAAAAAACTAAGATAAATACAACTCATCTCATTAGTATTTGATTTTGTTTAGCACAGTTAATTCCCCTCGCACATTAAGTCTCACAACCAGGGTTCCGTCGGTGTCTGATCTGGGTTACTGAACAAATCCGTCGAAACATAAACAACATCATAGTCGAATTGAAAACAATGCGAGCAGCCATGTTTCATATTTTAATTACCCTCACACATTAAGTCTCACAATTAGGGTTCATGTTGGTGTCTGATCTGGGTAACTGAACAAATCCGTCTAAACACAACAACATTATAGCCGAATCGAAAACAATGCGAGCAGCCATGTTTCATGTTTTTTCCTCTCATTGAACGAAGCGGAACCAAACTCGAGGAAAGCAAGAATGTTTCTAAATTTCTAAAGATCGTAACAGAACCGTTTTCGCTAAATCGATTATACAAGTATTGATAAGCTTACTTTAACTCCTTCCTGTCCCTATAGGTCCTCAGTGACCTATGGAGACTTTAGTATTTGACTCTGGCTAACGCCAGACGATTTTACTCGTCAAGGGGAAAGTCAGTCCTCGGCCAGGAAAGGGTCAAGGTCGCTAATTATGCCGCATATAAAGCATGAACCACGTGACCAAGGCGTGAGAAATCGATCCTAGGTAAAACTGGATTTATAACTTTGTCACACTTATCCTTTCGTTTACCGACGGGACTTCAAAGTTTATTCATTTATAAATTGTTCAGTCTACGTGCATATTTAATTGTGGTCAACAAAAGGTTAAGCTAAAATGTTTCCCGCTGAGATTTTCCATGCAACTTGTGTCAAGACAAAAAAAAGATTGTTGTAAGTTGCACGAAGAATTACAGCGTGTAACAACCTTTTTGAAACTCACTTTTCAAAACTGCAAGTTGCACGTAAAAATTAGAATCAACTTCTACTTTCCAGGGGCAACTACATAAAATTTCGACAAGTTGCATGGATGCTGTAGCGTGTAACACCCCTTCGTATGACTACAATTTTTTTTCGCGACACAAGTGGCTTGAATCGCTAGCGATCGCTACACTTGTATCTTGTTTTTAAACTCATATCTTGAGTTATTCACAAGATGTTTATTTTCGGATTATGTTTTGTTTTATACAACCCAGAGTGTTCTCTTTCTTTCTGGTCAATGCTCTAAGAATTTACTAGAAATCGTCCTTGTATTTTGCGAAATATTCAGTCATAATACCACTCCATCTCGTCCTAGGCACTCGTGGTATTCTGAATATTTCGCCAAACACGCGTGTGCGATTTTTCATTAATTTTCCCCCAAAAGCGTTATTTCCCATCGCGAAAATTTTTTGTGCAAAGGAATTCGCAGTGTACTTGGAAAAGAACCTTAACTGGTTCGTGCGGATGTCATCAATGAAAAAAAAGTAAAGTAAACTAAAGTTCCTTTATTTATACTGGATAACCCTATCAGCTAAACTACGCTATTATCCCTAGTGGTCCAGTAAGGACCATCCCTCATGGGTCCAGTGTTACTACAGGGGGAAACCGGAGTACCCGGAGAAAACCTGCGATGTTTGGTAGAGTCAAACTGGACAACAACCTTCTCACATGTGACCAAGGTAACTTTAATCAGAAAACTGCACGTAGCCGGAATCGAACCCTAGTCACAGAGGTGAGAGACACGTGCACTACCACTGTGCCACCAACATCCATGAATGAAATCATCGATCAAACACTCAATAAGACACATATCTATTTCTTCAGATACTCGGGCAAGTTTGTCACGAAGAACCAAACCTGGAACGGACTATACTAAAACAGCGGTGAGTGCTCATTAAAATCATTGCGAGCGGTTCGATTCCAGTCAGGGGGCTTGAGGAGCATGCGCAATTTCGATAAATAAATAAGTTGTCGCCCCAGATCTATGTTAGTACCCAGGTCTTGCAGCGTGCTTGTTGTTAACCATGCATCGGTTATTTCCTAACCTTCGTTTAAAAAGTGTCAAAAATATCTTTTAATGATGGGTAGAGCTTCCTAGGTCTGGTATTTTCTTTTGGTTGGTTTTGTCATGTTTGCTTGTTTATTTATCAACTCATTTTCTTATTTGTTTATTTATTCATTCAGTCAATTTATTTAAACTTATTTTATAACAGTGCAAGCCTTATTCACCTTAAAGTGTGTATGAAGTGAAAATTAAGTTTTTCTTATA
>JBAHVQ010000443.1:16152-28784 GCA_036872915.1 Nanipora kamurai | reverse complement strand
CGAGTTCAAATCCCGCTCGAGTCAACTTTTTCAGTTGACTTCAGCAGTGTAGGTTTAATGTGAATTTATCATTTCAATGTATAATGCACTTGTGTTACCTCACTTTAATTATTGTTCAACCGTGTGGCACAATTCTAGTTCTGAACATATTAACAAACTATACAAATTACAAAAAGAGCAGCCCGTGTGATAACAAGGTCTAATTACGACATTAGCTCTTTTCAAATCTTTGACACATTAAGTTTGAAACCTATGGAGAATGTATTGGATGAAGGAGAATTAGTTATGACCTTCAAGGCGTCACGTGGACATGGACCTAATTACCTAACACAGTTATTCAATTTAAACAATAACTCTAGTCACCAAGTGCGTAGTAATAGTCGATATCTCTTTTTGCCCAAACCTCGTACAAATTTCCTTAAAGATAGTTTCTCATATTGTGGAGCTGTGTCCTGGAACAACTTACCAACAAATGTCACTGACAAAGTAATTGTAGGAAATGTTGGGTTTTGTGCTGTTGCCATAGCTCTATCTTGATTACGAAGCCCAACGCACAAGTTAACTTCAGGGGTTAAACACACAGACTTAAGTTTTTATCATTTCAATCACATTTTTATATATACATGAATCATCAAAGATTATTACCATAAAAGGATTTATAATAGTTACAGGATATAGAGTAATGAATTAAATTAGTTCTCATCGATCGAATGCATGTGGCGCACTTCCGAGTTTTTTTATCTCATTATGACAGTTCCGTTGGGCTATTATACATATTTTATCAAGACAGTTAATTACGATAATTAAATTACAGAATGTCAGAGCACAATATTCTAACAAGAAACATGTCGTTGTACGCTTTTAAAACTTACCTTAATAACATTAATGTCAGCGGTTAAGTAACATACGTATTTCTTTAATTTTCGTTTTTAACTTTATTCTTGTAAATAGCTGCTACCTTAGTATCTTGTTCTTGTGTTGACTGTATATATATTTCAAGATTTCTTTTATACACGTCCCTTTGAAAAACAGTATTACGCTGAAAGGCTACGTGTTTAAATAATTTTAATAATAATAAAATAATAATAAAATTATGTGTAAGAAATTGAGTTAGAAAAATAGTTTTTGGAGCGAGTATTATGTCATGGTTTGTGGTTGCACAAAGAACTGTGACACAAAGTGAAGCAAAAGTTTTTGAACCGTTTTTAAGATGTTCTCGGCCCTGTCTAAATGGTAATACAAGTGTTCCATTTCGTGTTTTTTTGTTTGAAAAATTGATAGGTTGCGTTTCTCACGAGAATAGATCAAATTCTTCCGAATTTGACACTCCACTATACTGTAATGGACTCTTTTGCACTCCAGTACACATTATTACACTCTGCTACAGTCGCGCACTCGCTGGGAGCGCTCTTGACGTGAATATCTGCTAACCACTGCTGCAACCTTTCTAACAATGATGTATTCCCAATTTTTGAGCAGATTAGAAGGACAATACTGTAAATTCTGATGTTAGATTCGTTTTCTGAGAGGGACTATAAGAAAGTTTGTGTTCCCGATTTTCAACTTGGAAGGATCAAGACCCCTTGGGCCCCACCCTGAACCTCTGCCACTCGCTGCTGAAATCACGAAATCTAGTGCCGTGTATAAAAACGTTTAATGTGTCATACATGAAGTACTGTCCAGTGTTGGTTTGCTGTCTCTCCCACTGACCTCTGGTCTCTCCGCCATTTTTCCGTAGCTTTTTTCCGCGATATTTTTTTCGATGTAAATAAACCAGTGGTCGTATAAAATCGACAACAGGTGGCGTGAGGACGAAAGTGTTCATAATTTGAGTGACAAGAAATTTTGAGTATATTTATTGTGCCTACAATGTGTTCATCATGATGTTGCGTGTTAGATCTATGAACACGAACTCTTAAAATGGGAGAATTTGTCAACCAGCCAGAACTTTGTAAGAGGCTGATCGACTATGTTGTCGTTGTTGGAGTTCGGAATCCGACCCTTGGTCTTACAGAAACACCACAAACGTTGAGGAAATTTCCTAAGGACGATCACGACGACTTCTATTTTCCACCAGACGTCGTTTTCTTCTGTCAGCCCGAGGGATGTTGTACCGTAGTAAAGAAGATCTCTCTAAGACAAGCCACTTCATTTGTTTTTACTTTGACTGATAAAGAAAGTGGCAAGACTCGTTATGGGATATCTATGAACTTCTATCGCCCTTGTTTCGGTTCTTTCACGAAGGAAACAAATGGCAAACCGAAGGAAGATAACAAGAACAATACTAAGACAACTAAAGTTCGAAACGTGACTCGTTGTATGTCCTTGACTTCACTGTGTATTTTATCGCATCATCCGTTTTTTTCATCGTTTCGTGAATGCTTGTACGTTCTTCGTAGAATGATCGAGTCCAGAGGAGGAAGTAATAGTAACAAACAAACAAACCAGGGATCAGACTGTTGGTCTTTATTTCTCTGTAACGAGGACCCGAAGTTAAGTCCATTACAGGATGATATGAGAGAAATTGAGGCTTGGATTCAGAGATTACTTGTAACTCCGGTGCCAATACCAGGTCGAACTGAAGTGGAGCTCGAATTACTACCTCAAGAATTACATCCAGCCATTTCGTTTGCATTTCCCGATGCTAAAAGGTTTTCTTTAGTTGATTTCCCCATTCATCTTCCTCTGGAATTACTTGGTGTGGAGATATTTCTTAAAGTGCTGACGTGCATATTGCTGGAGCAGAAGGTAGAGTGCTTAATTTGTTGTCTAAGTCTATGATGGCGATAAGTCTACGATTAAAGATTTCTGTGCACAGAAGTTACCAAAGGAAATTTAATTTAATAATGTAAACTAGGGAAGAACATTTTGGCCACACATCAAGAAAATATTTCCTAAATTAACTATTTGAATTGTAACCAATTACGGTAATTACCGACAGTATTAATAAGAAATCATCATTATCGGGTTTACTTTTTTTAGATGTTACTTTTGAACTTGAATTTCTCATCACTGGAAAATATGACAAGAAATTCAAGATCAACAGTAAAGGTCTTATTAAGCCAAGGCATTTAAAGATAAAGTTATGTTTTGCTGTATTTTTATTGCTTTGAACTTGTGACTGTAGAAGATAATTTATGAGCAATTGTTTTGGGCAAATTAATTTTGAGGTTGTGGAATTGGTTCCAATTCTGTTCATTTCGATGGTCAGCTTATTAAATGGCCTGTGGAATAAAGTTTGACTGCTTTGGAATACCTGATGTGATCTTCTCAGATTTCACTTTTAGCAAAAGAGTGGTGCATAATTCAAGTAGTACAGTATGATAATAATCATTGTCAGTTATTATGATCATTCTTATTTATTTCTCTTTGTTTTATAATTTTGCCTAACTACCAATTTAGCATGAGAAATTTCAAAGTTTTTTTTTTCATTACTGCAAGTTTCCTTAGTTTTTCTTGTTGATATTTTAGAAGTAATCTTTAGAAGTAAGTTTATCTCAGAAGTAAACAATTTAAGCTAAGTAATTATGTTGGTCTGTTGTCTCAAACAAATGTATGCCTACGTCTTCCTTGCTTTCGAAAGATATACAAAGATGTACCATGCACATGTATGTGGTCTCGTGTTTGTATTCTAAAATGTTTCACTGTTTGTCCTCAAGATTGTATTTGTTCTTCATCACACTTAAATGAATTGTATGATGACACCCTCTACAAATGAACAACATTAATTGTAATTAATGGCAGTTGTCTTTAAATTTAGTGGATTAAGCTGATTGTCTTCTGGAGAACATATCCTTAAAGCACAGAACTTGACATTTTAGGCTGTTGGGGATTTGAATCTCTCAAAAGGGTTTGGGGACTTGAAAAATCGATGAAAAGTTTACTATAGGTCAAGTTTATATTAACATTGTTATACTCGGACAGAAAAAAGCCTATCATCTGAGTGTATTAATGGATGCCCATATTAAGCATGCTTATTAACAAGGAAATATATGTGAATTTATATTTATAATGTATGAATATATATGAACTTATATTTCATATTTAATATTATTATAATCAACAATTATCTGTATTTACTGGGTGTCTATGTTAACTTCACTGGTGTCTAACTGACCAATGTTTTGTTCCAACTTTGTCCATGCACTCCCTACAGTATTCTATGGGTTTTTTGAAAATATTTTGCTGGGCATTAATTTTTCTGATGCAGTTATGGTTCCTATGTAGTATATCAAATGCTATGGCTAAGGAGCTTGTGTCCAACCCACTAACAGGCAGGACCTATCCCATTGACAAGTGAAATTATCTGGCAATAGTCAGAGTACTACAGAGTACACTTGCCCCTTGATTGGTTAAAAACTGGAAATACCATTAAAATACTGATAATGTAACATTATTCAATAGTATGGCTTCTAGATTAATCTTTTAACACCCTGCAGATCTCATCCTTACATGTACATGACAGGTAAAATTGTCTGGTATTAGCCAGAGTAAAATTATGTTTGCTTGAAGTGTGCCTTTGCATTTAAATGAGTTAAATGTCACTATTTACTCTACTGTACATGCTACATTAAGGATCATATGTAACCTGTAATGGAGTTTGTGAAGAAGAAGACTATACATGTACATGTTCTTTACTCCCTCTTCTCTAACATTTAACTGTTGTTCATATAATTATTATGTACAGTATAGGTAGGAATATGTACAATATTCTGCTGCACCAAACCACTACACAAAACAATGTGCTGCAAAAATTCCACCGTCTAAGCTGGGGTAACTGTTCACAGATATGTGTGGTAATCTCTCCTGTATAAAAGGAAGTTGCTGCATACTAGAGACAGTGTAAAACAAGTGGACTGTAAGTGAAATGTACAGGCCTTTAATCAAAGAAGAAGATAGATTTTTTGTACAGTTGGAATAGTTATGTGTTCGTCATAAATAATATTCAATCAAGTATAAAAATTTAGGACAAAATAATCAGTAAGTTGTAAATATTGATGGATGATGATTTGCTTTTTAAAATTTCAATTGCCAAATTGGACAGGAAAAAAAGCAGCAGAGGACTGAAGATAATCAATGAACTTGTGTAATATTTAAAAAACGAGTTGGAGTGTTTTATAGAATATAAAACATGAGCTGAGTGTTTTAGATCCATTCAAAAACTCATTAATAGCTCATGAGGAAAACATAAAGGAAAATCATAACCGTGTCGTATCTTTATATGTGATAAAGACATGCTCGTCTTTTTTGTCGAATTTTCTCAGCTTAGAAAACATTAATGCAGCACTGACTTCATGTGCAGGTCGCTGTACTTTAAACATGAGAAAAATCAAGAGTATAGTAATAATGATACAGTACATTGTTGCTTTTTGACAGGTTGTATTCCAATCAAGAGATTATAATGCTTTGACAATGACTATACTTGCTATGTCTTCATTGCTTTATCCTTTGGAGTACATGTTTCCCATCATTCCTTTACTTCCAAGTTGCATGAACAATGCAGAACAGGTTTGTTTTTGGATTCATAACTTAATCATTTATAAATTAGTGGTAAATTACCTGAATGGTCATATTATTACAACTAAGAATAAAGATAAGAGGCAAAATTGTTATGTGTGAACTCGTGAACATACAATCTAATCGAACCCACAACCTTCTGATGACCGGTGAGACGCTCTAACCATTGAGGTACGAACCCTCAGACGGTGAGCTTAGTTGTAGGCTCGTTATATGTACTGCCTGAGCGGAAGCCACGATATGACAACGATGGAAACATTGTATTCTGAACAAAAAAAAATGGTGTTCAGCGTACATAATTTGAAAATATTTTAAAAATAAGTTTACTGACATTTCTTTACAACGTGCAACATTTACAAAGTGCAATATAAAACCTTGGTCAAATGGTCCATGATAGTCGATGATAATTCAAGAATTCATTTTCTTCCTTAACTATGATCAACTATCATCAGTGTGTGATCAAATGCTGTATCAATACTTTTCATTTCTGAAAAGATGTCTTCGTCATAGTATGCAAAGCGTCATTCTGACCGAGGGAATAACTTGTTCTTTAATCTTTCGATTTTATCTAAACATTCACTCCTGATAATGTCGTTTTTTACTCAAAGTAAACTTGCGAATTTTGCAACAAAACAAAGTACGTGTAAAAGAAGTGGATTTAGTTCGGAATGCGTACTAGGCAAAAGCCGAATTTTTATTGGTCTGCAATGAAGCGATCGTTGTCGACGATCAAACGAAGAGCTGAAGAAATAACCAAACCACTGCGAACGTTGCTCTGTTCGGATTAGTTGTGTTAGTTGTGATTAGATTTAAGGTTGGATTTAGGATAAAGGTTTAGATTTCGGTTAAGGTAAGTTTTAGTTTTCCATGTGGATAATTGGTCCTTGTGGAGGTCATTTGTCCTTAGGGATAAGTGGGTCACTAGGGTCACTCATCCCTCAGGGCCATTCATCTCTGTGACATCGGCAGCTGTTGGCGCGATCACGTGCCCCCATGATAGGATACGCCCATAGATTGTAAGGTTGTATTAAACCTTATGATCTGTGAAAGTTAATAAATTCCTGTGAATAAACTGTATTGTAAAATTTACCATTTTACCAGCTTCTCCTCGCTCCTACACCATACATCATTGGAGTACCAGCAAGTTTTTTCAAATACAAGAGTCACGATTTTAGCAATCCGCAGGATGTATGGGTGGTCGATCTAGACTCAAACAAGGTAAGAATAGTGCTGTAGATAAAAATAATTGTACTGTTTGTTTATTCATCGCTTAGTCCAGCACTAGTACCAGTAATAGTACCAGTTCTAGTGAACATGATATTCGTATGGGTAAATAATATGTTCAGTTTGAAATTAACCCTTTCTTGGCCCAGGACTTATCCCTTGACGAGTAAAATCGTCTGGCGTTAGCCAGAGTAGGGCATTTTAACAATATTATATAAAAATAACAAAGCTATCCACCATTCTGGGACAGCGCTACCCTCACAGTCAAATAACGCCGCTTGGACCTTTCACTCTTTCCTGCCCGAAGACTTTCCCTAGGATGAGTAAAATCGTCTGGTGCTAACCGGGGTCAAATACTAAAGTCTCCATAGGTCACTGAGGAGACCCATACAAACAGGAAGGAGTTAAGGAGTTAGGTTTTAAACCCTGGTTAACTCTCGTCTGCCCGAGGACTTTCCCCTTGACGAGTAAAATCGTCTGGCGTTTGCCAAAGTCAAATACTAAAGTCTCCATAGGTCACTGAGGACCTATAGGGACAGGAAGGTGTAATGTGTATGAGTGTATTTTTGAGCTCTTTGAAAAACATGAGTCCAAATTAATTTCAAATTAAACGAGAAATCGCATGGTTACCTGTTAATAATATGCATGAAGCAGAAAGGAGCATGCAGGAATAAAAACTGATAACTAAGGAAATTCTACTCAGAACCCTGGCCATTGTTTTTGCTTGCAACTTCTACAAAGTCTCCATTCTCCCGAGGTCACATATGGCCATCCCTTGATGGGTAATAGGCTTTTTCTCACCCTATTGGAATGTCTTATTCCCGAGAAATTTGAATAAAATTTACCTTTTTTCAACACCCCAATGATATTGGTCATCACTAACGTTACCATAGTTGTTCTATGTTGTGAACCACTTGTTGTCGTATTGATAATTAAACAATGTGGTAACAACATTGTTTGTCGCGGCTAAACAACATTATTGTCTACAACCTTGTTTACAATGGCAGCACAACGTTGTTCATTCCTTTTAGAAAACGTGAACAAGTAGTGCGTTTGTACCAATGTATTCAAACATTTTAACTAGCTGTTCGTAAAATTTTACTCTATTGAAGGACTTTCAGTCGAAACGACTGTGTCTCTTTTTGGCAAAGCATTACCAGTAAAGTTTTTCTGTCATGCTTTCTAACATATTTGATGTCATTCCGCACAACCTGTGGTATACACCATGCAAATTTAATTATCAGCTAACCATTCATACCGTTGAATCGGAACTTCATTCGAACATATAGTCCTACGCTAACGGGACGAAAACTTTATTCCTATGTCGGCATGCAAACTTACAAACTTAGACATTTATAGTTTGTTGTTTGTAATATTTAAGATTACTGTGCCATTTCAAGCTGATGAACTGCCTGATTTACCAGAACCAGAAGTCACTATTCTGAAAGGGAACCTTAAACGGGTTTGTATTATTGTTTCTAACTTTTGATATTACATCTCTGACATGTGATTACTGTGTGCATTCACATATTTGAAAATGATATAATTCTCCTACCAGTTGAGAACTGAGACATATAAATCATTATTCAATTGACATATTTCCCACACATAAATCTTGAAAAACATTTGTATTTTCAATTGCTTCTCAGTTCTAAACAGAATTTTCATTCTTATACTTCTTTAGTTGTGTTTTACTTGTTTAAAATGTCTAGAAGTTATGTATTTTCCCCGCAGGCGCTTGCGTCACTCTCCATACCGCCGCAAACTATACCAATGCTTGGTCGTAGTTTCTCTTTCGTCGATGGAGTTCCAGACTGTGAAGCGAAAGTACCGCTTGGCCTGACAAGTCAACAAGTTGTTTACGGAAATGACGTTGACACGGTTGATGTGGGTGTGCGTGTTGCTATGACGTCATTCTTCTTGGCCCAAAATGTTCTCGGAAGCCTTCATGAACACACGAGGACGTTGCGGTTGTTTCCTCGACCTGTCGTAGCCATCCAAAAGGACTCCTTTCTTCAAGCTTTACCCAATGTCTCAAAGTTTGTGATGGCTCTCATTGACACCCAGGTATAGTTCTAAACACATCCGAATCATACACTTGACTTTTGTAAGTTCAGTCAGAAATAAGAGAGACACTAAGGGCATTTTGATTTAAAAAGTAAAGTACGACGTTGGCAGCACGTTAATATCAAACGAAAGGCCTTCGCTCGAGATGTCTGTGCTCCTACTACAACGATTCGGAAGTTTTCTGATCCTTTTCGTTCCCTAAACACCAGACCAATGATAAAGAAAACTTCATGAAATGGCGTTCTCCATTTAGTTTTGGATACACGGGGGAAATAACAAAATAACGGAAAATAAGTTTCATTTTGCTGTTTAAAAAATTACATTCTGCTTGTCTAAGCCAGAAAATTGGAACACAATGCTTTCCCGTTTTTCTCCCGTTTTTTTTCCCCGTGATCCATCAACAAATAGAGAACGCACCGCAGCCAATCAAAAACATCGTTATATTACATCTGTGTTATAACGTATCTTAGTTAACGCCATCCGGAATTTTTGCGATTTAGCAACCCCCGATTAGAGGGTTGTTCGTATTATTTATATTATTTTATATAAGTGTATTATTTATATTAAACATTTCAAATTAACATGTAATTTTATTTTCAGATGTGGTTTTTCAAATCTTATAATTTTTCACATGCTTATATTCACATATAATGTAATTTCACATTTTTTACGCATGTCCTCTGTGATTCACATGTGGTTTAGGTGCAATGACATGTGAAACAACTTGACATGTTCCAATTTCACATGTGAAATTTGGCATGTAGAACTTTCATTAGCAAAGGGAAAACTAAAAATACCTGCAACTATCTACAAAGTTAAATATTTTCTTTTCTAACTTGTCAATCTATACCTACATCGGTTTTTCCAGAAATTTATTGACAACCTTGTCTTCTTATTTTTATTAATTTGTCCTTTAAAAACATTCTGAAATAAGAAAACTACGATCATAGTAAAAAAATCTTCAGGATACTAAAGGTGATGTGACGCTGGACGATTTTTAACAACGATTTTTAGCGCAACAATTTTGCACAGAAAATCGGTACGTGTAACATGTGGACGATTTTTAACGTAACATTTTTCTGGCAGGATTGTTGCACAACCTTTGAACTTGCTCCAAATCGTCCCGTGTAACATTACCTTAACAGCCAGCCCTTTCTTTATCCTCGTTCGTTTTTCCTGATATGGATGGCTGTCATTAATTTAAGATCTTTTCATTTTTAGACTGTTGAGTATTTTGCTGAATGGTTAGTTTACCCAAGTAACATAGTTTACACAAGAATACAAATGGGTGAGTAGTAGTTAAACAAGGAAAATTTCTGAGTATTCAGCAATTGTAGTCCCGAAAGTTAACGAATGATCTCGCGCCATTTTGGTTTATTTATCGTAAAGCTCAGCGCAGCCCGTCATCAAGCTTTTTCACTTTCAGTTCTTGGCGGCTTCCCATAGAATTTATAAGATTTTTAACTGAGAAACAGCGATAAAACCAAAGCCTATCTACTTTCTCTGAAAGAGAAACCTCCAGCTGATCTGATAGTTTGTTCACTTGTGCGAGTTTCATCTGCTAATTTGTTTACTTCCACTTACATCAGCCATCATAAGTTTTCAAGTTGATTGCCACCGAGAGCCGAAGAACCTTGCGTCGGTTTAGGTGAGAAACAGAACAGGTTGGAATATCTTAACGCGGCGTTTTTTTTAGCCCCAGACAGCTCATGTATGGTAGCTGTTGCACACCAAGGTGTCAAACTGTGAGCTCACGTTGCCATTTGTAAAAGTTCGGAAAGATGTTTTCTCAGGAAACAAACACTTAATTACAGCAAGATGCCATATTGTAAAAAAATATTTCGGACATACCTTCTGGTTCCAGGTTCAGCCAACAGCCTTAATCATATTTTTTGCTGTTGATACGATATTCTTATATAGCTTTTCTTGTTAGTTCACGTGGCGTAAGACGGAATAATTATCGTTAGGATTAGATAACGATTCATGAAGGTTGCCGGAACTTTGCAGCTGTTTGATCAGATCATAGTACTTTATTCTTTCGGCACCACGGAACGGTAAAAATTATCTCGCCCATCGCCTTTCAGTTGCTAGTTTGAGCCACTGCTCATACCATACAAAAAGAATTCTCAGTTCAGTGGCAAAAAGAATTCTCAGTTCATTCTTAACCTGTCAATTCAAGTAAAAAAGAATGGCCTTAAAGAAATGCGATAATATTTCGGCCCTATTTCAGATTCATTGTCAAATCAATTCATTTTGTTTAAGAAAGACATGACTCTTAAGGAGGCTCTGTTGGGTCACTTTTAATAGTAAACTAGTAACTAAATATGGCTGGGCATGCATAGGTGGCGGTCTTGTTGAATCGTTATTCTATCACGATGGCCACCGTCTGCGTCGCTCAAATATGAAATTTTTTTATGTTTGCTTAGGTGAATTTCTTGCAAACGTAGTAACTCAGTAAAGCTCAACAACATATCTACTTTTCAAAAGTTCTCGTCAGAGAGGAATTTTTAAAATCCACTAAGTTTATCGCAAGAAATCTACAGGGACAACCTACCCTGATCTTTTGACATTTTCTTCTTTAGTGGAATACCTAATCTCAGCAATTTTCAGAAAAATTTACTGAAGAAGTCCGAAGATAATGTTATAATCGTGAAAATATGCTGAAGTTCCAACGCCCTTGTTACCAGCAATCGAGAATTACACCATTCGACAAATATTTCATGTTTATCATACTTCTTCTACAGTTAGACATACTTTGTCTCACTTACTTTCTTGAGCTTACAACTTTTTTAAAGTTAGAAATACCCATAAATTGAGACCGTACTCGTTGCATGCTGTAAACATAGAAACTCTTGGTAGCCACCTTAATCTATTTTGTGTTGTTTCTCTATAAACTGTCTGCTGGTTATAGTTTTAAAGTACTGCTTGTTTCTGAGTCTTTCATTCATTTTAGGCATTATCGATTGTTTCATACATTAATTTCTTTCTTCCAGGGATAACTGATCCTCATCTGGTCGGCGACAAGCCCAGGTGGTACAACTATAAATTGGACAAGTTAAACTTCAAAGCTTTTGATCCTGACTCAAGAATTTGCAACGAGGAATGGAGTGAATACGAGACGGACCTATTCATTGATATTTTGGAAGATGACCGAGTTGAAAGACAAAGAAGCATTGAAGATGACGACAGTAGCAGCTGTTATTCATCAGTCAGTGATACTGTTGCCGAGATGTTTCGAGGGGATATTCGTGGAGAGACCCCCTCTGGTCCCCACTTACCTCCGTTTACTCCGCCAGATCCATCTTCCCCGACGCCGAACTGCATGGCAAATCTTCAGACGATTTCCGACTATTGGACAAATGGCGAACAGATATCTGATGCATTAAAAGATAAGTAAGTGCGTTTTAATGGAGCACTATATGTAAGTGGGTAGCAATTAATGATTTTTTCCTGTTTGAAACTGCTGTTGTCGGTAGAGTATTCCAGTATGTTTCCCAGGCAGGTATCTGACGAGTGCATTGACTCCACTCCCGGTTTGTTTTGTTACAAGTAGTTTTGGAGCTGTCACTAGCAGCCTGTCGCGTAGTCAGTACATTTTAATGATTAGGCAATTTAAATTTAGGTTGCTATCAAAAACATATATACATATGTATATCTATATCTATATCTATATCGATATATATATATATATATATATATATATCGATATATATATATATATATATATATATATATACAAACGTGTTAATAGCAAGTATCGTGTGTAAAATCATATATGAAAGAGTGCTCAATGCAAACGCAGAGCGATATAGCAGTAATGATGA
>JBAHVQ010000443.1:0-10930 GCA_036872915.1 Nanipora kamurai | reverse complement strand
ATGATCGCCTGAGCGCGTGAAACTCAGAGTAGCGACAGCAATATTTTGTCTTTTGTATTTACTTATATATATATATAGCAGTTACCTTCATCCTGCTCATCAGCACTACACTGATAAGGCCCAAAAGGCCGAAACGGTTCCGTCTGTAGTTATATACACGAGGCGAAGCCGAGTGACTGAGTCACGATACAGAACGAACACGAACGAATTTTGTAAGTGACTTCTAAAACGTCCCATATTAGTACATTTGACATTAATATTGAGTAGGAAGAAAAGTTAAAACAAGTTATATATTATTGTAAAATTTCAATTTGAGTTCGGGAAAACTGATACAAAACTTGTTGATACAGACATTAGTGTCTGTAAATGTGATGCAGAACTAATAATACATCAGTATCACATTTACAGTTGCTTTATTAATGAATTCTGTATTATAGTATACAGACAGTGATTAAACCTTCATTTCTTTTGAATTTTCCTGATGAATTGTTGATGAGTTTTATATTTCTATTTTATAGTAAATATATATATATATATATATGTATATATTTACTATAAAACGCATGTCAATTCATAATTGATCCATTCTCTGATGATGTTGGACGTAGCGACGAAATGTTAGATCTGTTAAATATTTTAAACTTTATCTTGTTCATGGCTTTACACCGCGCATTTTGCTGGACTTTGATTTTTATCATTCGAATACGTTCCCGCCTGGTTCTTTCTTCGCTACAATTAACAAAAAATTCCATGGAATTCAGGAGAATGGCATTGAGGCTTGCCCTGGTCGAAAAGGGTCTATCACGTATGTTTGTTAATTTAGTACTGTTTTCATTTTGTATGTAGTGAAATTCCATCGGTTTCTTATTTTTAATATGTTTCTTCCCCTGTTTTTTTTTCCTACTAATCAGATCGATCAACGTTAGTGAACAGCGATAGTGACTTGGATAGTGGACATTGCGAGGCCAGTGAAGTGTGCAGTGAATTTGATTCAGTCATGGTTCCGTTATTTCGTCCACCCTTTGATCACAAGACATATCGACATATTAACCTAGTTCGAAGTAAAAGCGATGTGTTTGACTTGACCACCAAAAATGATGTAGCAGCCAATATTAAACCAAATCTTTGTAGAACAGTGTCGAATTTAGAAACCCAACTTACAATTCCCAACAATGGCAAACATCTCCCCGGAAGTCCAAGACTGGCTCATATGAAGATGACGTCATATCGCAGGGCTGATGGGACAATTTCTGAATGTGATTATCTGTCAAACGCAAGTTATCTGACGAGGAAAAGCGACTTAAGTACTGGGTATCGTTATTATAACGGAGATTTGATTGACGTCAGCGACGATATGTTTACGAAGTCTGGAACGAGTACCGGAAGAAAGTATCTATTTCAAGGACTATTGCCTGAAAGGGCCACTTTGTGGGATAATATGGACTTTTGGGAATATTTGTTTATGGATGTTGTAGCTGCCGAACGAGAAGCGCTGGGAATGAATCAGGGACTGGGAGAGGTGATTGAAAGGTAATAGTGAATGAATGATAACTACTCATGACCAAGCATGTGATCTATTATTTCACTAGTACAGACTAAACAAACGAGGTCAGTAAGTAGTATATTACATTGTTATGGTGAAGTATAATAGGAAACTTGGCAAAACTTGCGATTTGTTTTCTTTTTACTTTAAACAACCAAAAATAGGAAGTATATAGCATAATTTTCCAATTGTAGTTACTCATCACGCATTTACACCCTTCTTCTTCACATATTATTTAAAACTTAACTTTTTCCCGCTACGTCACCACCCTCACGGGCATTGCCACAGCCTGCAAAAATGTGTTTTCAACGGCAAATACCTCTTACACCTGTTAGCGCTCAAGTTGTTTAGTTTTTCTTCGTTTGGTATACTTCCAACTGCTCGGTTCCACTTGTTCCGCCGTTATTTAGATATCGATCCCTAGGCAATCTGGAGAAGAAACGCTTGGAGGAAGATGAAGACAATGTCCTCGGAACTATTCTATTTAACATTACTGCATTTATGATACATTTAAATGTGGATAAGAAAGAAATAAAAAGGAAGATACGACGGATTATTGGCAAAGCACATATCGGAATGCACCAGAGTCAATGTATTGGTCAACTTTTGGGAAAACTGGAACGGCTGGTAAGTTTAGTTTGTGTTTTGTAAACTATTTTATGTCTAAGCTGACGTGGATACCAAGTACTACGGTGTTTTTAGATTGAGTTGATCAGAATGGCACATCTGTAAAATTTGATTTCATTTGTTAGCGCGGAAATGATGTGGACTTGCGTCCTGACTGCAGCCGCCAAATGACGAAGAAAACTTTTGTAGTTCATTGTGGAAGCAATCTGATTGGAGATGTATATTTCATGGAGGTATGTTACCCTAATAAAATTTAAATAATTAATTGTCTTACGAATTAAAAGTCAAACGATTGAACTGATGAATGAACGGACAAATGAACGAATCTTTTAAAAAAACGTTCAATGTGCAGTTAAAATTACCCGATATAACATACGCTACCAGTTCTCTGCGCTATTCATTGCCAGAAAAGCTGCACGAGACATTGCCTAGTAAAACATCTCCTCTCGTTCAACCGTAATGCTACACATTTGGCCACTCCAAGAAGCACTGCACGAAGCATTGGCTATTAAGACGGCATTCTTTTGTTCAGGCCAAAAGGATTACTTAACTGCGAAAACTTGGAATAGAAAATATTGACGATTCGAGCGAAAAGCGTTTGTCGAAGTCCCTTCTAAAGCCGGTCATTTCGACGAAAAGTCTTTGCTTGTAACGTCGGTCTTCTCTGTTCCAGGTTTCAACAGTTGTCTAACCCTTTCGGCCTTTTGCTAGTCGTTCATGTCTACATGTCTACATAGCATTCCAATTTCTTTGGAAATTTAATTGTTTTCAAACTCGTGCAATGATTAACGCACTTTGTGTGCGATGTTGTGCGACGTAGTTCACCTTAACATCTTCGCCCACATCCGTCGTATTCATGCTTCTAGACCAATTTCGTGCCTAAAGATCGTAGGCTTTATCGTAAGAAATCGTACCGTGTACCAATTGCAACATACGTCCATATTAATTGCTGCAATTCAACACGTAATGGCATCGTTTCGCATCGTATTTCGTCGTATCGTATCGTACGTAAATCGCACTATGTGAGGCGGGTTAGAAATAATAGAAGTCTGATTCCGCAAAAAAAGGGTTAATCAATGATTTAATCGCACGGGTAAAAAACGCGTAAACTCATGAATGTACTCAATGTTATGCTCTTGCTTAGGTTTACGATGACTGCATTTTATTGCGGTCTCCATCGGGTACCATATTGGAAAGATGGTGGTATGAAAAACTTGTAAATATCACTTACTCACCGAAAACCAAAATGCTTTGCCTGTGGTACAGAATCGGTCAAGAAACGCAACTGAATAAGTTTTGTACTAAGAAGGTGAGCTACGTGATTGTTTTTTAGGGAGGGCAAAGATTAGCGGTATGGAAACCAACTAAAATTGGGGTGTATCCAAGATCTAGGCATAGATACAATACTATTGTTGATTTTTAAGTAGTAGATAAACCATGAGCAGCCGAGATGTATCTGATTTACAAGGCGAGCTGCAAGCCAGCCATAGTAAATTAGATATCGCAATGCTTTATACTACTTATCAAACGGATGCATATCATAACGGAGGAACTATTTTTTAAGTTGCAGTGATTTTAGCTCAGTAAATTGAGGAAAACATGATAATAATAATAGTGATCAATATTTGGACACGGTACTATTTCACTAGAGTTGAAATATCTACAGATAGGGAAAAAAGTGATCTTCCAATAGGCCGCGGATAAGTTAAATACGTAAATACAAACAAAACTATAATTATACTAACAATTCTACTCTACAAATTTTATATATAAAAAGTATGACTTTACAATTCTTAACCATAGGTTTAAAGGATTGAATAGTTTTGAGAGTTTTTAATCTCGTTAGATAGGTTATTTCAAGTCACTGCTCCTCTATAACTAATTGCTTTTTTTCGGTAATTAGTATTTGGTTTTGGCGGTAGAAAGGTGTTTCCAGCATGTCTTGTTTGGTAGTCATAAACCAGATCAGTTTTTATAAAAAGATTTTGCAATGAATCAGGCATAATACCATTCCTAATTTTGTACATAAAAGTACACAGCTGTTGGTGCCTTCTTATGCCCAGGTTTGGTAATTCTAGTTTTTTTTTAGTAGGTCAGCAGATCTGAATTCATATCCACTCATGGTCATTATTCGAGCTGCTCTATTTTGCAGCCTTTGTAATTTATCTGCGAGTAATAACAAGACATCCTCAAACCTGTGAACAATAATCAAAGTACGGTTGCACTATGGTTTCGTACACAAGCTTGAGTACTTCTAGATTTACAAAGTCACGTAGTCATTTTAGAATATTGAGGTCCTTATTAACTTTCTCAGTCCATGTTAAGGCCTCGTCTATCATTACAGCAAGTGATTTAGTTACTTTAACTCTCTGTATAGAATTATCTCCAAAAATTAGTAGTGGATCATTTTTGATATCCTTTATCCTTTTATGAGATCCTATAATTATATATATATATATATATATAACTACAGACGGAACCGTTTCGGGCTTTTGGGCCTCATCAGTGTAGTGCTGATGAGCAGGATGAAAGTAACTGCTATTTACAGTTACCTTTGATGCCTCAAAAATGTGGGTATAAATATTATATCAGTTTATGTAAATCAGGAAGGTGCTGTATCCGATTTTGAACTATTGATTAAACATTTATTTCTTTGGAACTTTCTTAATGAATTATTGATGAGTTTTGATAAGCAGTAATAAATTTGGTTAAAGATCGATAATAAATCAGCAAGCTTGTCATTATTTTTCCTCTTGTAACACTTTTAGTTAAAAAGGACAATTACTCTCTTCTTGTAGTTTATAAGCTATGCCAATCAAGTTTTATTGTAACGGTATCAGACGAGATGTCATGCCATAATCTGTGTTTATCATTTCTTCAGCGATCTTTCCCAACAAGTCTATTTTTTGGTGTTTACTTAAGTTACCGTTCTGTTCACGTTGATACCGTGCTAGCGTTTTTGCTTGTTTCAATGGACTGGAACTTTTGATGAGCTGCTCGAGAGAAAGTTTTTTTGCATGGATAATTGGTATTTATACAACTTTGTACCCAGGGCATTTTTGCTTCCGCGGTGGGAGGTAGAGCTACAACGGTAATGTGTAGAAAATGTTGGATGCTCTGACGATGATTATATAAAACGTCGTCACACCCAGCAATGTTATATTATTTTTGATATTTAAATAAAAATTTTGTTGCTTTGACAGTGTAAGGCACTTTACTTCTGCATCAAAGAAACCATGCAAAAAGCTGCCGAGAGACTTCAAGGCTTAAAAGGAGGTAAGAAATGCTGTATTGTTTTTAAATGTGAACTTTCTTCTGGCACGTGTTTACTTGAGGACTACAGTCAAACATTTAATTAATTGTCATTTTTTACCAGGTTATAATTAGTAAACAATCCAAATAAGATAAATTGTGCTGATATGAAAGCGAAAAGCTGAAGAGCACACCTCTTCTTGAGATTTTCTGTCTTAAATTTTTTACGCTCAGTGGTAAAATTTTTTAAAATTTTAAATTTCTAAATTTTTTACGCTCAGAGCACAAAGAGCGTAAGAAAAAAAATTCAGGCATTGAAGGGTTTTAAAATTTCTTGTTAGTTTTGCAAGGCGTAGTCAAGCTTACATGGCAGACTGACCAGGGGTAGACTCTATATCAAAGCAGAATACCTAGACAGTGTTGGATGACGTATGAAAAGCCAAAACGACGTGGAAACTGCTGAAATTGCATTATAGAAAGAAAGCACTTATTATGTTTATAGAGTTTCGCCCGTTCCCTAACTATTTTGATTATTTTGATAGGCCGAAGGATAGACAGACACAGACAAACCCACATACATACATACATACATACATACATACATACATACATACATACATACATACATACATAAAGACAGGCAGAAAGACAGGCAAAAGGGAAGACAAACCGACAGATTAGCAGACCGACAGACAGACAGGTAGATAGACAGATAGAAATGTAGGAAGACAGGCAGGCACTCAGGTAGGTGGCTGGACAGACGGGCATGTCGGCAGATAGACAGGCAGGCAGGCAGACGGGCAGGCAAGCAGACAGGCAGATGGGCACTCAGTTAGGTAGCTGGACAGACAGGCATGTAGGCAGACAGAGAGAAAGACGTAGCAAGGAGACAGGCTTGTAGGCAGCCTGAATAACAGGCAAACAGATCTCAGGGCATACAGATAGACAGATAGGTGCATAGACTTTCATTATCTGGCGTCGATACACAGCGACTGATGCGGGCGCTATCAAGCGCGAGCGTTCGTACACATACATATTGACACATCAGCACAAGCTCAAGCTCACAGACCCCAGCACATGAAGGTACAAAGACAAAAACACATACTTTAACATGCTGATACTAATACACAGACGCAATCTCACAGACAAGGAGACCCCGTCGACGTCCAGAAGCAGTTAGAAATTGTAGCTAAAATTACAATTATATTAAAAAACTCACTGTTGTGTGTGTGTGTAATATCTAAATGTTACCGTCTTACTGACATATTTCCTGCTCTTACTGTAGTTACAACAAGACGACACTCTTGGACAACGATGACATCACTATGACAACCTTGGAAGTTTAGGGTTCATATTGAGAACGGGTTGTCTCTAAATAAGGGATTTTTGTTTTTTTGAAAAAGTTGACGACACATTTCACCACCGATCTTCATTTTTGGTATTTATTGTGCTAAGCTCCTGATGTTTGACTATTTATCAACTGTCTATTTTTTGGTTTTTATTTGAAGGTCCGCAGCTTGGAGGAAAATTTCCAGCCCAGGTGAGAAAAAGACTATTTATTACACGTCCTATTAGATTTCTAGGAAATCGTACTGGCAATAAGGCAACTAGTTGGGTAGAACCAGAAATAATAATCAGGCGAAATGACTTGAATGTAATTTATCAGAAACGAGTAGGGATTCTTCCGATTTTCAAAACTCCGGGAAATAGTTGAAAAACTACACCAAGTTTTTTGTAACAAGCTTCGATGCGGCTTCAAATCGGAGAAAAAATCATTTAACAGTGATTGAACTAGTTTCTTTAGGTTACCGTAGACCTTCAAGATACATTTCGCACGAAACGTCCCAGTGCTCCACTGCTATAATATATTGAAGGTATAGATGGCAGAAAAGCTTATTTAACTGACTGTAAGACTGTCATAAAATTGTTTAGCTTGTATGAACGATAAAAAAATTACGCTTCAGCTTCAGAAACTTGCGTTCCGTGTTCAAGAGGCTAACAGTTAACAAGGATTTATGGGAATTGTCTCAAAATTGACCACCTGGTAAAAGAACATATTGACAGAGAAAAAAAAGTGTCTCAGATTTTTGAAATTTTCAATCTTTTTGGATTTAGAGCGAAAATGCAATTTAAGTGACTGTGGGCAGACCTGAATGCGGAAATTATTTCGTAGCTCAAAAAAGCAATCGGTATATTCACAAAACCAGACACATTTTTGTCGCCAATATGTGTATTTATCAGGTGGTAAATTTTCTGACCATTCCTATAAACCTTTGGTTACTGTTAGCCTCTTGAATACAGAGCGGCAGTATAAGCAGCAGAAGCGATTTTTTTTTCTTGTTCGTACAAGCTCAATAATTCTTACAGTCTTTTATCCAGTTATATAAGCTTTTCATTTTTAACCATATATAACTTTAGCATATTCGACAAATAGGTGAAGCACTTTGACGTTTCGCGCGAAATGTACCGTGGAAGTCTACCGAAACATTAAACGAGCCCCTATTATTGGAGAAAACTGGGATGGAAGTCGGTCAGATTTGTGTAAAATGTTTTTCCCATTTAAAACTCTCCTATACGGCGTTGATTTTCTTTGTTTTTAGTTTATAAATCAATGAGTTTGAGAAACATAAGTAAAGGCGAAACTTAAGTGTTTGTATAGTCATCTTCGTATTTTTTTTTGTGTCAGAGGTTCTGTATAGTGTTTTTAATAAATCTTTTACTAACGAAACTAAACATTTCTGCTTAAATTAAATATTTTTAAGGATGTTGAAGACGGTCAGGTTGGAATACTTGAAGTCTCTCTTGACGGAATAACTGTAAAATTTAAAAATAAGAAGGTGCGTTTTGCAACTTTTGCTATTGTTGTTAAGTTGTCTCACTGAGGTCAATTTGTCACTTATTGTTAGAGGTTAGTGATCCTAACTCTTTCTTGACAGTAATGCTGAGGGAACAGTTGAATTTTGTTCACTATAGACGGAGAGGATTACAGGGAGCTGTACTTGAGTAATGATTATGTGAAGTATTCAATCTCCCACGACAGATGTTAATTAATAGATTGTTTGCAATCAATCCCTTCAGATTCAAAGTACAATAATACCGCGGCGATCTTAGTTCCACATGCAATTGAAGTTAATGAGATTCTTTTGTTGAAGTTCAAGCAAGATTGCCGGCGTGACGTCGTGTGCAAACCATCTATTTTATGTCTCTACCACCATCTTCACCAGGGGTTCCTTACCTTGGGTACATATACCACCCCGGTACGCGAGTACTGTCTCAGGTATCATGAGGTTTTTCCAGTGGGACAATAAAATGACTGCATAACAAGGTATTCTAATGTGGACTACCCGACTATGTAAACTGTATAGTTAACCCATATCAAACCGGCAACCAACACCTTAGCTTACCTCCTGAATCTCTTTAGCTCAATGGCAAGAGATTATCACTAGGTCTTGAGAAGGTGGCGGGTTTGATCTATGACAGGGGCGCGGTAAAGCGTTTTTCGAAGTTATTGAGTTGAAGGAAGGTTGACTTACCATTTACAATAATGCTAAGCTCATACGACTAGAGGACGTTCGTCAAGCTCGCTCAAAAACGATTTCAGAGCCCTAGACGGGAATCGAACCCGCAACCTTCTGATGACCGGTGAGACGCTTTAACCATTGAGCTTCCACGACTCAGATGGTGAGCTAAGGTGCAGGTTCATCATATGTACTACCTAAGTGGAAGTCACGATGTGATAATAATGATGTAAATACTCAATGTTGAGCAGAAAGTTTGTTCTTGTGGGAGCTTGGTAAATATCAGACCACTAGAGGACGTTCGTCAAGCTTGTTCTCTCGGAAATCGTTTTTCTGAGAGAACGAGCATCAGAAGGTTGCGGGTTCGATTCCCGTCTAGGGCTCAGAAATCGTTTTTCTGAGAGAACGAGCTTGACGAACGTCCTCTAGTCGTCTGATAGTTATCAAGCTCCCACAAGAACAAACTTTTAAGTTCAACATTAAGTAATGCTACGCTACACATGCACAATATTGTGTAGAACGTAAATGTCTTCTATCTCCGTCATGTCTTCGCTACCATAAAGATCATAGTTAACTAGAGGGACTTTGTACCCAGATTCATTCGTTCATATTCATACTTAATTTATTAAAGGTATTGAGAATGTAACTAATCAAAAGTAAGTTAATGACACCTTGAAAAAGGAAATCAAGAAGTTGACCCTATTTTAACGATACCCTTAAAATGTCCCTTAAACCGTGGATAACAAATTCGAAAGTTGCCATCTTGGATAAATTAAGGGGCAAACTACTTCACTTTTTTCTGTTGTTTTGTCTTTTTTAAAAAAAGGATTCACTACACCTAACGTCAAAAGCGGAATTTTCTTTTCAATACATGAATCGTTCTTAATTACGGCGAAGTTGACATTTTCTGCCAAAATGAATATTTTTGAGTAAATTTGCGAACGAGAATTATGGGTAAACTGGTGGTAAAGGGCCTGGAGACCGTCACCCCCCCAAATGTACTCTAAATGCTGGTCTTCAAACTGTAGCCAAAAAGTTTTGGCCCCCATACCCCCTCTAGTCTTATATGATCTCTATGGTCACAACCCATAAGCAGAACGTATGTCGGACCAACGGCTTAACTCGCTGTCGAAGTCTCGTTAGATCACCAGTCAGAGCGTCTCACTGGTCATCAGAAGGTTGCGGGTTTGATCACATTCTGGGACTCAGAATGCAGACAAGCTGCACAAACCTCCACTTACCGCCATATTCGCCGTTTGTTATCGTTTACAAAGCGACTGGGCCGGTTCTATATGCGCAGACAGATTTCAGCCACGTTGTGGCATGCAACTATTCTAAAACCAAGAATTTATCATTATCATCACCTTGCTTAAATAGAATACGTAATTACGGTACTCTTCCTTAAACCTTTCCCGGCAGTGCCTCTCCCTTCGATGAATAATTGTCTGGCGTTAGCTAGAGTAAAATAATAAAAAGTCTGGTGCCGCCAGGAAAGAGTTAAGGCCCTCAATTAACATTCTGTCTTATTTTAATTTTAATCTTTTCATTCAGACACACCTACACTTGAATTGTATAAAAAATTGCTCAACACAGAAAGGCATTCTTGTAATTGATGAGTTTGGTAAGCATTCAACATCTCGATTTTTGTGTTTTGTTTTATTTGCTTGACTCTTCGTCTGTTCCCAGTTGGTTCGCCAATTCCCATTATTTTGAAGAAAGTTGACAAATACAAATACTGATTAGTATCCTTCAACTCTTCCTTCCTTCGTTGATAGATCCCGTGACGCAAGAGGAGATACAGCACAGGTTTAAATCATCCATGGTAACCATACAGTCAATTAATTGTGTTTGATAATGGTTACGTATCTCTATTTCAGCCTTCCTTCTTGTTAGATCCTTTGTCATATCACATTCTTTGTCATATCACATTCTTTGTCATATCACATTCTTTGTCATATCACATTCTTTGTCATATCACATTCTTGTCATA
>JBAHVQ010000441.1:357227-399725 GCA_036872915.1 Nanipora kamurai | reverse complement strand
CCTTTACCTATAAACCCAATGATTAAAGTGTGATCATTACATGTAAACCTAATGTGAAGTATCACTTCTTAACAATTTTCTAGAGCATCTTTCACTCTCTGAGGAAGGGCCTTTGCTTGAAACACCAGACTTTTTCTACATAAATTTGGCAGTCTACCAACCTTCAAACTTTCTACAGTGTTTTATATACTGGTACTGCCTATGCTGCATCCTATATTTTTATAATATAATTCATACCAGTGTGCTTGTACCTATAATATTATTAGGCAGTAGATCAAATTTGCATGAATACCTAATTGCTTACCATAATTATTGTTTATTTAATTGGAAAGGTGTACAAAAGTTCTGCTTCCATTAAGAATGATGTAGATATCAATTAAAACTACTAAATCACACAGTTTACAATATTACTACATTTTAGGATACCGGTTTTGTTAATGAAAAGAAAGTTGAGATAAATTTTTCAGTTAGAGTACATATACCCACATTCAGCCAGCAAGCAGGTTAGCAGGATGTGCTATCCCTGAGGCCTGCAAGCTTGAAGAATTTTATTATGAATTATATCAACAGTTCTGTTGAGAGAATCTTGGACTTGGTTCAGTTCATTATCTTCAAATTCCTCCAGAACAAAGCTTACAACTTGGTGGACTTGGGGAGGCCTTCCAATTCCAATACGTAATCTTCTGAAAACCTAGTTGGCAAAAGATACCTAATCAAAATGTTTGTGAAACCACCCAAACTTCTTGAACATTCAAAGATCAAAAACATATTTCACTGTGACTTACTGGTAAATAATTTTCAAAACAATGATATACAAGTAAAGTGCTGTGTGGGCAGTATGGACGGCTTGTAAATAACCACAGTTTCTCCATTTTTAAGTTCTAAAGTTTCCCAACCCTTTTGGTTATAAATAATTTTCAGTGGTTCAGACAGAATTCATTATTTGTCTTTTGAAGACCTCTGGAAGACGTTTTAATGACACTTTATGCTACTTATTGGCATACCACATGCACTGTATAAGCGGGGCTGCTATTAAACCTATAGAAATTATTACAGTATTCAACATGGAAATTATACTTACATCAGATCCTAAATAAGCCATTGCTGATTTAACTCCATTGTGTCCACTAAGTGATAATAAAATTATAATTATAAAATACCTGTGCAACTTTCATTACCTGTGCAAATGTTTGACATAATGGACTTTTTTTCAGCATGAAGGTAAATTATTACCAGTTCATAACCATGAAACATTTTTCTTCTTTATCATTTTAAAAATAATGCTGTGATGCATGTAAATTTGAATATCAATTATATCATTAAAAATGTCAAAAAAACCCTCCAATTTTTTTTTTTGGCACAGATGTTGATTTCATTATAATATAGAATGTCCAGTTGAATCATATCCGTAGTTTTGATAGCATCTTATTCTATTAGAGCAGTTGCTTTATTGCATAATGCTCTTACAGACTGCAATGGTTGAAGATCATATGTGTCTTGGCTTCTCATATCAAAGTGATACAGAACTGACAAACCAACAGACTGTAACAGTCTGTTTGTCAGAGCAGTATCAATTTGATATGTTGGTTATTTGGACAGACTGATAGATGTATGTTATTCACAGAACTGCATTTTGCAGTTTTTAAATATGGATGCGACAAAGTAACTGCTCTGATGAAGTATGTAGTCACATGTTGGTATCCATTCTACAGGTTTGATGCCATGGGTCATGGCATATTTCAGATTTCAGTAGAAATAAACATCAGTGTTAGACTATGTTGTTTTATACTGCTTGTATATCAGTGCTGGTACAGTCTGTGACTGTCATAATGTCATCAGGGGTCCCTACCATTTACTGAACTCACTTAATATCAGGCCTGATACAGTGCATGCATTTTTGTGTGTATATAGAATACTGTAGTTTGCTAATTAAATCACAATTTGGTTACATTCTACCTTGCACTTCCTCCATGTTTTATGCTGATCTTTCCCAGAGGTCGATCCAAGTCATCATGCAGTACAATGATATCAACTGGCTGCACCTCAAAGAGTTTGGCTGAAATAAAATTTTAAATAACCCATGAATACACTTAACCCGTTGGTGACAGTGAGTTTTCCCTTTGACAAATAAAATCATCAGGTGTTTCCCAGAGTCAAATAGTAACGTCTCCATCAGTCACTGATTACTGAATCTGGCACCAAGTAATTGAGCTCCACAACTGCAATGCCTTAATCTGCATTAAAAAACTATATAATTTATATTACAAGTTAACTGCAAGTTTGTCATGTATTTCTATACTTTTATGGACTATTCATGATTATCACTGCATCTTAAAGTGTATATCAAGCCAAACTTTCTTTTTACTCCAAAAAGTTCACACATTTCCCTGAGAAATATTTTGTTCAGTTTGTTCTATTTTCTCCAAACTTAGGCATTTTATGACCTGACAAAGCACTGAAAAAACACTACCATTTCGGTATACAACCAAGCTTGTGAGGAGAATCGGTCTATGACTACTTAGATGTCACCAAACGAACCATCATCACCATTTTCAAAAATGACCTCTATGTAAATTAGTTTGACGTCAAAGTAGCCATAGACCCATTCTCCTCACAAGCTCTGTTGTGTACCAAAATTGTTACCGTAGTATTTTTTGGTTTTAGTGTGTCATGGCTTTGACGGGCAATAAAATGCCTGGGTTTGGCGAAAACAGAACAAAACGAACAAAATTTTTCTCTGGGTAATGTGTGAAATTATTGGAGTAAAACGAAATTTTGGGGTGATATACACTTTAAATACGTACATGCCTGTTCTTACGATGCTTTTTCCACTGGTATTCATAGCCAACCTTGGCTTTAACAGAATAACATCTTCACCATTTATTTTGCAAGTTGCAATTTCTCCGCAACATTTTTCACAGTATTTCCAGTTTGCTTGAAGTTTTTCAGCCAGACATTCGACAGCCACCATACCAATATTATGTCTTGTTTTGGGAAGTTGGTAATTGCCAAGACCAACTATCTGGAAAAGAAATGAATCATAAATTCCATAGTACGGTAATTTTTGTCCACGGAAAAATAGTACGGGAGAGGAAGCCCAAGAATAAACGGAACTCCCTTTATGCAGTAGACTTTGCAAGTCTTTTAAGAGTAAATTAGACTGTACTGTCCAGTACTATTTTTTTAATTAAAATACAATTTTTACGATTGAACTTGCTTTTCTGTAAATCCAGGAATCATTCATGATTGTCCTGCAGTGTATCGTATCGATGACAAAGCATTGATGTTCTTTCGAAACAGTTGGATGTACATGAACAATATTTGTGTTCTGCTTTCAATGGATGTACTTTGCACCATGCAACGATGGAATTACTTTTGAAATCATAAGACTTACCATGGTAGACATATGTCGGCTAGAATAGAAAGTCGCACTTTTTATGGTAAAATTAATCAAATTTCTGAAAGGGAAATAGTGCATGGTCACGTAAAACAGATAATACCGAAATGGCGATCGAAAGAGAATGGGAACTAGTTGTTACAATATGGCGATCCAACTTCGTCGATTGGTCGTTGGTCTTTGTTTAGTTTGTAGACAGATATCAAGACATTCGTCTGTTCATTTTCAAAGTACTCCTGATCGTGTGATTTCAAAACGTTTCTTTTGTAGTGCAGAAAATACAATTGGTAAAAGACTTGGAAAAATAAGTGGGGGTCGTCTGGCCATTGTTTACACATGCAAAGTTTGCGAAACAAGGTCGTCTAAAGTGTTTAGCAAATTAGCGTACGATAAAGGAGTTGTGATTGTCAAATGTCCTGGTTGCGGCAATCGCCATCTAATTGCTGATAATCTTGGTTGGTTTGGTGAAGAAAACAGGTTGGGATACAAATGATCGAGGGGCTATTGCATTTAATGAGGACCCCCTGTTGAGTAGCTCAGAATTTTACAAGTTTTTCCCCCGGAATTCTTTGTGGGTGTGAGAAATTTTGTAAAGAAATTATTTGAGGTAACCACCTGAGAATCTCTTGGAATTCTTAAGGGGCAGCCCTGAAATCCTTCAGGAAGAACTTGGTAAGATAATGTTTTAGAAAGTATGGTTGAGATCTTACAGGAATTTCTTGGGGGTTGTCATTATTGTTAGCTTCTTCAGGGAGTAAGCCATATCAGTGTCCTGAGTCTAGGGAATGTGTATGTTAAATGCAACAGCCAAGTTAGTCATTTTAATTAAATAATCAACTATGTTGACTTATTTTCTAAATAATGTTTATCTTTAGGAATATTGAAGACATTTTGAGTGAGAATCAAGAGGCTGTGAAGAAAGTATTGGATGACGAACGTGTGGAGATATTAACAAAACAAATACTCAAAGATGACACTGATGACGCTTGACTGTATTCCAAAAATTAAATTTGAGATGAAATTATACTCTTAAAATCATAACCATAATATAAAACCATGTTCTGTAAAGTTGCTACCCTGCGGCTGGATAGCTTATCTATTGGATAAGTTGTAACAAGTGAGCAGTGTTATTCAAGAATGGAACTGAACTTATATTTTATGCACTCAATATGGAGGATGACCACTGGATGGTTCCATTTGGCAGATATAATGTACGTTTGGTTTTTTGATGGATTGACAATGCTGTTCACAAATTCAGACTTAACCACAGGATAAGCTATCCAGGCTTTGAACAACCAACCCCTGGAATCATGCTTGATTTGTATAGGAAATAACACTGTTTGAGAAGAATTAAAGATTGCATGTGTGTTTGGTGAAATATACCACCAGTGTGTAGCACAAGTGCAATTTTTCATTAATTCTTTGAGAACCAGTGTTGCAGTATTTCCTTTTAATTTCACCTTAACCGATTTTAGGATCAAGTCATAAAAGGGTAGTTTTCTTACAAAAATATACCAGGTGTGGTATTTTTTCTTAAATACCACACATAACAGGACTTGATTATATTATTTAAGAAAAATCCAAAGTTTACACTCTTCAAGAAGTAATACCTTTCTAGGGATTTGAATGTTTCCAGCAAGATACTGGCAATAGATACATTTCTCTCAGAAAAACGATTTTTGAGCCCTAGATGGGAATCAAACCTGCAACCTGATGAAGACCAGTGAGATGCTCTAACCATCAAGCTACCATGACTCAGATGGTGAGCTAAGCTGCAGGTTTGTCATATGCACTGCTTAAGCAGATGTCACATGTTATTATCATAACATTAACATCATACTGTAGCTTAGCTCACCATGTGAGTCGTGGTAGCTCAATGGTTAAAACATCTCACCAGAAGGTTGTGGGTTTATTCCCATGCAGTGCTCAGAAATCATTTTTCGAAGAAAACGAGCTTGACGAATGTCCTGTAGTTGTCTCATAGTTATCAAGCACCCACATGAACAAACTTTCTGTTCGGCATTAAGTATGAGTTTTTCTCCTGTTCTTTTTTTTTCACATTGTTCATCCAATTGTTCTATTCTTGTATAATTTGATGTTGTAACATTACACTATACAGGAAACCGATAACCATCAATTGGACATAACTAAGTCGTACCAACTTTTCCCCATCAGTTGTAGGGTTCTTACAGTATGTTATAATACACTGGGTGTTAACAGGTGAGGAATCCAAATTATTCTAACAATGCATACTCAATATACTTAGTTTTTCAGTATTTCATGGACATGGACAGATAGCTGTGGTTAAATGTCTTGTAATTAACTTTCCCAAGACAAAACTGCATTGGACTTTTAGATCTCTATCTCAATAAAGGATTTATCAACAATTTGTTTCTAGCAATTCCAGGGGAGGGAGTGGTAGTCTGTAAGCAGATACTTTCACTCCAAGAAAGGGCCTAAGTTCTGGCAGTTTTCCAACCGTATTAGTTTTTTACAAGTGGGATTTTTTTTCAATGTCCAATTGCAGTTTTTGTAAAATGGGAAAAAATAAATTCAGTAATAATTTAACTTTATTATTTTATGTGCAGATCAAAATACCAAAGATGTCTGTGCCATATTTTATTCATTCATTTATTTATTCATGAGTTACAGCTTTAATCTTCTTGGATTTTTCTCAACCAGGCCTTTTTCTTTTGGGCAACACGATCCTTACGCTGTTGAAGGGAGAGGCGTGATCGACCATACCTGAAAAGGAAAACACAATAGGAAATCTAAACCATGACTTGTATTTAAATGTGAAAAAGACAAGCTTGTTTCTCTGGTCAATTTTTTCTGGCTTAGGAAGATTAATTTTCAAAACATCTAAATGTACATGCACCTTTTCTACTGAATTTCTCGGCTTAAATGCTTTGTATCCCTAAAATAGTTTGTAACTATACATTCAGATGCATTCATTGGATAGGTAATTTACAATATTTGCAGTTTGCCTTGTAAATCCCCATACACAGAGTTGAAAGGTTGGTAGACTGCTGAACTGAACAAATTTCACTCTCTGACAAAGGGCCATAGCTTGAAATGTTAGAATTCTTTATGATAAATGTGGCAGTCTACTGACCTTCCAAATTTTTGAGCTGTTTTATATTGCCGATGCAGCATCCCGTTTTTATATCAAGCCCCCTTACAGTTTGGCTGTGAATATTGTAAATAGCACTTGAAAGGTTTTAACTCTATTCAGGCTGGCCCCTCAAATTTAGGATGTGAGTGTACTATGAAAACTTCTAGAAACTTCCTGTTCAAATATTGACTAGAAACTACATTTGACATCTGCATCAAAAATTGAGTTAGAAAAGTGTTTTTTTGCATGAGTAGTTATGTCACAGTTCATTGCTAACTGTGGCATGGAGTTGTGACCTCAGCAGTGTAGGTTAACTGTTTCCAAATAGACAAGTTTTATCTTTTTTGTAAAGGTTTTTTCCTTGAAAATACCCCTACATCAGAAAAACAATTTCTTCAATGTCTTACTGAGGCGCACCTAAATATGGTAAACGTAATAAATAAAGCCTACCTCTTGGGTTTGCCTTCACGTTCAGGTGCTGCAGGTTTAGGTGAAGGATCTGCACGTATTGCTGCATGAGCTGTCTTATACAGTTGCTCAATCTATTCCAAATAAATACAGTTTAAAGTTAAGGTGAAAAATTACGGAAACAACTGATAATTTTGATAAAATACATAACATCGGTAACTCTGAACATCCTCTAAATTTTTATTGAGTATTCATTTCAACTACGTTTCAATTATCACCAGGAGTGCTACAACCTAGTCAAAACATAGAACACTTAGCAAAATAGGTTAACAATACTCAGTTACCATTGTTATGTATTGTAAAGTCAAAGTTGTACAGGAGTAAACAAGTGTGTAAGTGTGTAGGACTTACAGAATCAGCATCAACACCCTCCTTGATGTACTTAGAGAACTGTCTCTTAAAAGCTTCCTCGTCATCTTCTTGCAATCGTCTCATGTAGTCTGCAACATGTTGGCCAAATATGTGCTTGCGATGAACCTCAGCACTATATTCTTGAGACTCACTGTCATAACCTGGGAATCGTTTCACACTACAAAAAAAAAAGAGTGGTCACAAATTGCAAGTGACATGCTACCGAACATTCAAATCAAAAGGTATAACTAAATGGATAGTTTGCACAATGGTAGTTGATGGATAATTTTTTGTCTGTCTTGACAGACTTATTAATTTGAGGACCAATACATCACAGTCCACAGATCACTGTTTGTTGTAAACCTCTTAGTACCCAAGGCTCACCCCCTGTGACAGGTAAAATAATTATTACAGTACCGCTCTAATGAAAGTTAACTTTGCATAATGAGTGTGTTCCAAGTTCAAGCAAGGATTGAGCAGGTGAGATTTGTCAAAATACTCAAAACTCTCAAGTGCTGAGAAAATTTTCAAGAACCAAGCAAGGCATTTTTCTATTTCCCAACTATTTTCATTAATTTCCATGGTAATACCTGCTACAGCATTTCACACCAAAGTCATGAATTACCTTATCACCAATAACCTTACGCAGGTTGATTATAATTATAAGACATTTCAAATTATTAGTAAAAAGAAATTTTCCATAATATAAAATTATTACATACAAGATAAAGTTTAAAGTGGAGTCATAAACCAGAGAAGAAGCTATTCAGACTTTGAAATGATGAGTCAAGGCTTAACATGAAGCAACTTAGAAATTAATTTTGCACACTCTAATATTTCAGCCACAAAAAAAAGAAAATCCTGTACCTATGTGGGATGTCCAGTCCTCCATCCAAAGCTCCTTTCAAAGCACCAAAAACACGAGCTCCAGTACTGGTCCGAGCTAAACCCACATCCAGGAAACACCTAAAAGCACCTGGTGACCCCTCAACATCTTCAACATTGTAATCCTCACCATCGACTTCTTCATTTCCAGTATAAATGTCATGAAGTTTCAACTTTGTCAACAACTGGTCAACAGAATAACAAGAACCAGGATTAAAATCAGTTGCATTCTTATACATAGCAACTTAGTGATTTACCATTCACCTCTAAATTTAGTAGTATAGCAGTGAAATGAAGGAAAAGATTATTTTCTGGTGCAATTTGAGCTTCTACTGGTTAGGGTGGGGTGGTCTATGAGCAAAAGAAATACATGCTATTTTGCTTGAACAAGACAACTGAAAAACCAGAATACCAACCAAAAAATTGTAAATTACTATTCAATTCTGGTCAACAGGTTGAGATGAAAAATATTGTTTGGATGTTAGGAATACTTGATAGTTCCACAGTAGGTGAAATTAATAGAAGGATCAGTGCAGTTTGATACTTCTTATGGATTTAGATAATGTGCAGGACTGTTCTATGTGCCAAATTTGCTTGTGGGGACATCTAACCTTACAAGTTATACAGGGCACCAAGAAATAGCCCTGCACAATATAATAATGTAATACAATCATTTTAACATAATTATGTAATATAATATAGTATCTTTTACATAATAAAATGTAAAAGATAGGCTCCACTAAAATTGTAGAATCCCCTATATTAACCCTTGCCATTATAATAGTCATGTTTCTTTCTTTTTTTTCTGTTGTTTTCCTAATATCCACTCAGTAACTATGAGACATGTTTTCAAAAGGAATAATGATGGTTTTATCAGCCTTATTGTTTTTTTCCCATTAGTTTTCAGTTACTTTAAAAACCACTTAAGCCTAGAATCAATTACCAAACTCACTCTGACCACATTTTCAATGCCTAGCTCACCTAATATATACTTTCAAAAGAAGTATATTTCCAGAGAATGGATTTGTAACTTACCCTTCTTGCAATCAACAATCCAGTACAATAAGCAGATGCATAGTTAGTCAACCCCACCTTGATGCCATAACGGGGAAGCTCATGTGCATATGCAGCACAGATGATGACATCACCCTCAATTTTGGCATACGCTACCTAAAAAAAGAATGATCAAATTCTATCCAAATTTAGCTGTAAACCTTTACCTCGTCTGAAACACTTCCAGAAAGTACTTTCTACTACTTAATATTGGGTTTAAAAGGTTCTAAAAATAGTGTATACTACCAGGGGTTTGTTTTGACAATAACATTGGTTAATATTTGATTTTCTAGCTTCTGTTTGGGTCAAAACATTTCTTTTTACCATGACATGTTTATGTAAATTACCTGGCATGTGATATCTTTGTTGGTAAATCGGACGACCAAACGATACTTAGGAGTGTTGTACTTATTTTTGTCTTGAGTGATGAGACGTTGGCGAGCACGGTAATCTGTTTTACCCTCTTGATAAAGTAAAGGAAAAATTCACAGTATGAGGCAACACAAAATCAATGGTTG
Organism: Nanipora kamurai; assembly: GCA_036872915.1. NCBI lineage: Eukaryota > Metazoa > Cnidaria > Anthozoa > Scleralcyonacea > Helioporidae > Nanipora > Nanipora kamurai. The sequence continues at coordinate 389,938 of JBAHVQ010000441.1, read as the reverse complement.
TTGTCAAGTGAAAATTAAATAACAATAAAACCAATGAAACTTAAACTAAAATCAAACACTCTGTAACCCACATGGTCTATTACTACGAAAAATGAGTAACTTCACCGTGAAAAGCTTTATGCAACATAATAAATCAGTAACCTCGTTTACAAGGGAATTTGAAGCGCAATCTCAATATCATCCTCGGATAATATAATCGAACCAATTATACTTTTAATGTTGCGAACAACATCAGTCACTGCACTATTGCTAGTACGAACTCCAGGAAACTAGAATACGACACAATGACTTAAAAAGAATTGTAAAAAGTACAAAATAACGAAAACGCAGCACCCACGACGTACCTCGTCGACGTCTGAATTTAACTTGGAATCTCTTGTAATAAGCCTTGTTCTTGATCACTTTGACGAATCCCTTTCAAAAATACAACACTACTCGTTAATAACATCTTCGAGATATGCACCAAGTGTAATCCACAAAAATCCCATCAATCTTTCTCACAAAACGATCGTTATTAAACAATCTGACAGTTACATCATTCACAAACACGTTTCTATGCATATTATTAAAAAGAGAGCTTTCTCACCATGATTTAACTGGTTCAACACTCCAACAAATAGCTTCGGCTAAAGGTTGACCTTGTGCTGAAGCACTGAAAGGACGCAAGAAGAATGGTTCCGAAAGACGATAGTTCGCGTTTCACGTGTCGGTTGCGTGTTTGTCACGAATATTTCAGCACAGAGGAAAACCAAACCGCCCAGCTATTTTAAAACCCAAAACTCAGACAAACTACAATGTACTCCAAAAAATTTCCAATTGAACCTTTTTTATATTCTTTGAGATCTAGCATTAAGCCTTTATCTTCTTCCAGGTTGCTCGAAAAAGAATTATAAATTATTCAGTCGATTCAAAATGCTTTTGAAAATCTATTGCAATACGATTGTATATATGAATAAGATTATCTGTAGTGACGATAAAGTTAGGGTCAACTGTGTGTATGCATTTCTTAATTTCATATTTATTTGTCAGGAAGAGAAACATTTACAGCGTGTGTTTATATCATAAATAGTAAAAAAGACAAGATAAACCTCATGTCACAGCTTAACACTTTCATAAATTACTCTGAATTTATAAATATAAAAAATAGCAATTTTCTTGAAAGAATTAGTAAAAAATTGCACTTGTCTAGTAAAATTGCTCCTCTAAAGAAGTATGAAGCTAATTTGATGATACATGTAGATTTAGCACAATCACTCTGAAACTTCAATTTACTTCCAAGTTTTCTTAGTTGTTGGAGTTATTTTATATCATGAAAACAAGCTGTATGCAATTTTTTGTGTTACTTATCTAAGTTTAAATCAGATTCCGTATTTGTGGCTATGTTTGTCAACCAAGAGTCATGTCGTGAAAAGGCGAGAGTGTCAAGTAAATTTGTATCCTTGCACATACAAGTGCTATTTTTTATTAATTTTTCGCCAACTAAAGCTATTCTGTTGTCATTCCACACCGACTGATTTACTGCAGTAACTTGGAAGTATTCAAGTACAACGCGGTTTTGTAGTTCTCCGCTGCGCGCTTTTTAAAAACTTCACCGCCATGATTTTACTTGATTACCACATATCTCATGCTTGAACACTGATATCCAGCGTGATGGAATGTTATGACATAAATTTTATGAACGCAAAGCCAAAGTACGCCGTTGTGTGGAAACTTTATTGGTTATTACCATCATCTTGATTGGATGGTCTTTCAGGGTCTTTTCCTCCACCGTATACCCCTAGCAACGAGGTCCATGTTTCAGCCTCCTTGTTCTCAACCTGTTTTGAATTGTTGTTCGCGTCGTAAGGCAGAGAGCCTGAAATATCCAATTCACGACGAGCTTGATCAAAGAGTTTTTCAAACGTGTTGTTTTCACCTGAGTTTGATGGATTAGTTCTGGTAACTGGTAAAACAAGCCTAGGAACTCCAGGTGAGGTTTCTAAATCATCATAAGATGCTCCAAGCGAAGTTGTAGGAGCACCAAATGATATTAAGCTGCCGGACACCTTGTGAAGATCGTGAGCAGAGTTGCTTCTTTTCACTGGAGTTTTTGATTGGTAGTTGGGAAATGACAACTTCGGGGCACTGGGGTGAGAAGGCGGACTGGAGGACTTGGTATGGGCGGGAGTTAAACGGGAATCTGGAGCACCAAAGTGTAATCTGGAGCCGAAAGTAGCTCGTTCATAGCCAGAAACTTTGGCTTGAAGGCGAGCAATCTAGAATAAAAAAAAAACACACTTTTCAAAGATAGAGATAAACAAACAGACAGTCAGGCATCAGACTGGCAGATAAACAGACAGGTGGACAAACAGCCATACATATTGACAAAGAAATAGCAGAGAGGTAGCTAGGCAGGCAGCCAGTCAGGAAGACGACAGAAAGACATATACGTAGACAAAGAGATAGCAGACAGACAGGTAGATAGCCAAAAGGGTTGGGAAACTGCCGGAACGTAAGAATGGAGAAACTGACGTTTCGAACGAAGGCTCTTTGTCGGAGGCCCACGTTTCACTCCGACGAATGGCTTTTGCTCGAAACATCAGTTTCTCCGTTCTTAAGTTCCGGCAGTTTCCCAACCCGTTTGATAATCTACAAGTTGTTCAGCCGACGCAGCACTCTACTTTCATATCACTGTTTAGACCGACAAATAGACAGGAAGGTGGACAGACAGACAGGCAGAAGGACCAACAGACAGACTAACCAGCGGTCAGACAGCAAGGTGGAGGGACAGACTGACTGACTGAAAGGTCCACCGACCGATGTAAACTCAGGCAGTAAGGCAGACAGAAAGACATGGAGGCAAGCAGATTGACGAAAAGACGGATAAAAGCAGAAGACCGACACATACACCGTAGAAAACCAAAAGAATTGGAAAACTACCAAAACTTTCAAGACGTTTTCTACATGTCGCTCAAAACTACCCACGCAGCACTGTACTTGTATATCACTGTTTGGATTTACTAACATATACCTTGGTACGTTTCTGTCACATACCTCCGATTCCTTGATCAAAATTGTTTCACTGGAGGCTTTTTTTTGTTCTTGTAATTGCTCTATCTGTTCCTCCAAATGACTCATATGATCAGTGCATGCTCTGTAATCATCTTTGACACGTTTTATTTCCTTCTCGTGAGCTTTCTCTTTCTCTCGAAGGTTCTGAATGGTCATGCGATGTGTTGCATCTTCCTCCTCCTTTTGCGAAAACAACTTGCTGTGGCTTTCCCTGAGACGCTGGATCTTTGAAAAATATTTAATGACAAGTTTTCAGTGGATTATACATCGAAAGTTACAGCACATTATAAAAACAATTTGTTACCTCGCTCTCGTTGTTGGCGACTTTGAGGGTGTACTGTTGCTCAACTCGCCGGACTTCCTGCACACATCTTGCCTCAGCTTGAGCCTCACGTACTTGAGCAGAACCCAGTTCTTTTGCAAGACGAGTGCAATCCACTTCTTTGTTAGCTAACAGACCGTGAGCTCCTTCAAGTTCTTGAAGTAACTCCTGTTCTTTGCGTTCAAACTGTAACAGCCGTCGACGGGCATTTAATAGCTCCGATTGCTATAAAAGTAAAAAGAAAGCAGAAAAAAGAAAAAACTCCAGTGTACTACAGGCCAGTAACTATATATTGCAAAATACCCCAGAATAGTCCATTTTCGAATTACCTGATTCGTTTAGTAAAAAACCTGTGCTGGGCCTAAACATTTCATATGATAACGACTTTTTAGTTGCACTGGAATTAAATCAAATTTTTTTTGAAAGGTTTCGCATCTAGTGTCAAGACAACTTGGTCAAGATAACTTGGAACTGGCCTGTTACTGGTGAAACCAGGATACGAGGGGAATTAGCAATTAAATGTCCTTGACAGCTGAGGGAGGATTTGTGGTCTTCCCAAGGGTCGTATGCCCGAAAGGACTTTCACAAATCCACTTCAGCTTTGATAGAATGTTTAATCAATACTGCCGTCGACATATCAAGGTTTTACTTTTAAAGTTAATTCTGAGACGACCAGCGAACGTTCGTCAAGCTCATGATCTGAGAAAAACGATTCCTGAGCCCTAGACGGGAATCGAACCCGCAACCTTCTGATGACCGGTGAGATGCTCTAACAACGTCACATATGATACAAATATTGGAAAGTGATTCAAAGCTGGAAAGGCTGGTATCAACTACTACTTTTACGTAAGTAAACGTCTTTGCCAAAGACACTCGAATGTCCATTTATGAGGGGCTCGAACACTGTTCTTCATGCGTGCTAATGAGATAAACTTAGACTAATCACGACTCAAAACTGGAAAATCTACTCTAATTTTCCTGTGCTAATGGGATAATATAGAGATTCGTAGTTCATTTCAAAACAAAAGAAATCAAAGGTACTCTTGGATCCTGCATCCGTAGTGCTTCTCAAACAGCCTATCAGAGGTCACGTTTTGTCCGCTGTACCATCCGTGGAAGAGTTTACCGACAACTTCTTTACATGTCACAGTACAGAGATAGCAATGCTTACAACATTTTGAACTTGCTCTCTTGTTAGCCGAAGTTCTTGCGTGATTTCAGATCTGTCTTCTGAGTCCATTTTCAGTTTAGTAAACTCCTGCAAATGTACATCACACATAATGAGTAAGGGAGAAGGTTACTACTAAACGCTAAATACTGTTCTGGTTCAATTTTCAATCTTTTTCAACTTTAATTTTATGTGGGGCAGAAATCGTTTTCCCTAGATTACTAGCTTGGCGAAGGTTCGCTGGTCGTTTGTGAAGGTTACAATCCTGCACGAGGTTGTGCACAGAGCACATCAGTATTGTCAAGGTTAGACTGAAATGGCAACACAGCTATTTATCTTTAAAAAAAGATGCATGTTCTAGGACTACTTAATATTTTACTGATCTAATACTGTAAACATTACTGTGCCCTAAATAGTGTTTCAATAACGCTTTTGTGATAACCTACTGCAGACATCGTACGTAAAATAACAATTAAAACATCACTATTATTATTATCATCATTATCATCATTGTCATAGTTGCATCATTATTATCATTAGTGTCACTATCATTATAATCATAATTATTAACACCAATCTTATTATTATTATAATTAATATAATTAATATCACTATTGTTGTTATTGTTGAGGTCAACTTTTATCATGGTTATTATAAAGATTATCATGTCAACTTTCATTTTCATCTTTATCCTTTTACTTTTCCTGATACTTACTTTTTCAAATTCCATAACTTGATCCATTCTTTTTCTTAACTCTTGTTGTTGTTGTTTCATCGTCTTTTCCATGTATTCTAAACGAACCGCTTTCTGTTTGAGTTGTTCTTGACTTTGAGCATATTTCGCTTTGAGTGCACTAATCTTTTGAACAGAGAGGTGGTCAGTATTAGATACACCTAAAAGGTAGATCCATGCACGTTCCCGCTAAATATGAAATTTAATGGTAAAATTTTCGAAATATACATGAAGAAAGTCTCCTTCGCAACCCAAGCTTCATACTCCATTCTCAAAAATTGATCAATGGGGGAAAAGCTGTCGTTTTTGGGAAACCTGACCTTCACCTTGGTGTTGTTCATGCTTCTGTTACTGCATATTTCGCGGGAGAAAGATGGTTGAATTTAGTGAAGTGTTTAGAAGAGTGTACGATAAATTCAAATTTAACGAATTAAACTACGAAAGCAGCATACCTCAATCGTACTTCGCGGGAAAAAAACAGGTCAGTACGCGAGGATATATATTAATACATATAATTGCCTAATTTGCAATGAAAATTATAAATCTGACAATATAGATAAAATATAATATATAAATTCGATAATATAGAAGAAAGGGAAATCTGAAGCTTGGGTGAGCAGCCGTTTGTGGGGAGGGAATTTGAGACCGACACTACGAACAGTTGTGAAGGAGACTAACATGACGACGGAATATATAAGAAGACGAAATACATATAATGCATAATGAAGACGGAATAAAATAGCATTTGGAGTGTGAGTTTTCGTTTCGGATTTTTTGCATTTTGTTTTAAAATTTACTTCGACAAAAGGGGCACCCAAATCTAACCCTCTCCCATTCAAAGATCTCGTGTTCGTAATTATAAGTGAAAAAAATTATCTGGCGTTTGCCAAGTAATAGACCTGCCATAGAAAACCTATCCGAACAGAAAGGACTTACTTGACGTCTAAATATTTACCTTTTTACGCGAACTGGTGAAGTTTGTTTCGAACATATAATAATAATGAAGTACCTTACACAGATAATTTACCAATCAGTATACCATCAGCTCACCTCCAGCGCTTTTTGACTTAATTCATATTGATATTGGCTCAGGGAATGTTCCAGAACATTTGTCTTTTGCTTCAAATCGCTTCTCTGCTCTTTCATGGACACGTCTAACTTACTCATCTGGCACAAGTAAACACAAGCAAACGAAAAAAAAAACCCCTCATTTCTACATAAAAACTGCTGTGATTTAGGTAATAATAGCTTTCTTTCTATCCATGCAGAACATCTTGTAAATAGTTAAGGCAAAAATCACGAGGATGGAAAATATAAGAAATTTGGGGACGACAGTATTCTAAAACTTTCTTAATATTTTTTACAGGTAAAATACGTAGAAGAATAAATTTTACTAGGAAGTCAACCGTCGCGAATGAAGGGCTGACCTCAATTTAGTCAAAGCTTCACAATACCAACTGAAGTCCCTGCACTTAGCAATTTTTTCTGCCATTCAAAACTGGTCCTTTTTACTGCAATTTAAAGCCAAAATCTTCTTTACGCATCCCGGCCTTCCTTCTGATGGAATGGCTTTTGTTTAAAACGTCACTACTACATTTTAAAATTTATTGCTTTGTCGAAATTCCTAGATACGTACTCTTATACATGGATTTCTTACCTCAGATACTCTTTGTTTCAGCTCCCATTGACACTCCCTGATCGTTTGATCTAGTTCGGACACTTTTGCATCTTTTTCACTGATCTCTTTATTCTTCTTTTGTAAAAGTTCCTGACTTTGATTTAGTTCTTTGCCTAGTTCATTCACTTTGTCTTCCCTTTCCTTCAACTCTTTCTTGTTATTTTCAAGAACATTCTTTAGTTCTTTCAATTGACTCACAGTTTCTCGTACTTCCCTTTGTGTCTTACTCAATTCACGATCAAGCTCACAAACCTTTTCTTCCCTTTCATTGAGATTGTTCGTTGTTTCGCTTAACGTCACTTCCAGGTCTCTATATTTCTCAGACCTTTCATTTAAATCCTTTTTCGTTTCTTTCAATGTATCGGTCAGCTCACTGGCTTCTTGACACTTTTTTTCCAATAGTTCTCTTGTTTGTTGTAATAACTGTTCTAGATCAACAACGTGTGACGAACTTTGTTTCATGTCCTTATGAACGTCGACTAAAGACGCATTTAGTTCGTTTAACTGTTTCGTCCTATCATCCAAATCCTGGCGAGCGTGTTCTAGTAAAGACTGTAAACTCTTCACCTCATCTCCGTTTGTTTCTTTTTCGCGCCTTAATTCTAATTCTAATATTCCGACTTGTTGCTGCAGTCTAGTTTTGTTGTTCTCTAATTCAGTCATTCGATTCTGGTGTTGTTTCAACAATTCATTCTTCTCGGTTAACATTCGTTCCAGTTTTTCAGTTTCCTCACATCGTTTACGGTAATCTCCGTTACGCTTTTCTAAGATATTCTTTAGTTTGTTGATCTGTGCCAAGAACAAAGGTAAAAGTAAGTTTTACTTTTAAGGACTGTCTCGGTGCTTCTACAACATGGCAACCTATGCTATTTTCTCTTAAAGTCATAAGCCCTCCACGGGGTCATTGCAGGATAAAAGTACATTTTAGTGGACCTGTAAAATTTATTATTCACTAATTTACGGACGACGTTGCAAAAAGTTTCCCACAACTAAATCAAGCATCCTGCTCAAGAAGAAGTCGCCGGAAGGTTATTTTATAACACCACAGGGATATGCAGTAAACAATTTTACCGGATACCGAATACTACCAATTAAGTTATTTCTAGTCTTAGGAAATTTCAAAATTAGTCAAAAATAGTCTCAAAATTCAAAATTCAAAATTACTTCTATTTATTTGTTTTGGTAAATTGCGGTTTGAAGCTATTATTTCTCTCTCTCTCTTTTGAATCTCAGATATTTTCTGAGACCTTGGCCTACCAAAGATTTGTACAGAAAGACACAATGAAGCCTTTAACTAGCTTTTACCGGATATTCTTATACAAATGCAGCACATGCTAAATTATGCTGCGCTATACGATACCAGGTTGTGCAGGCTATCCTATGCGATGCTATATTATGTGACGCTATGGTATGCTAAGCGACGGTATGGTATAGCATGGTACAGTAAGATATGGTAAGGTATAATATTGTATGAAAAGATTTGGTATGGTGTGAAATGGTATGGAATTGTACGGTGTGGTATGATATGGAAGGATAAGGTAGACTATGGTGTGGCATAGCATTGTGTGGTGTGGTACGGCATGGTATGCTGTTGTATGGTATGCTATGGTATTGTATGCTATGCTGTTGTATGCTATGCTGTTGTATGCTATGCTATGGTTTGGTACACTGCCGTATGGTATGGGACGGGATGGCATGTCATGGTACGGTATAGTATGGTATGGTATGGTATGATACACTGTGACAAGCTATTTATGCTATGACGTCTTTTGCTTGGCTATGCTATGCATTGCTATATGCTGCTCAAACCACCTATGCTATTCGACGATCAACGAACGTTCGTCAAACTCGTTTCCTCAGAAAAACGATTCTGAGCCCTAGACGGGAATCGAAGCCGCAACCTTCTGATGACCGGCGAGACGCTCTAACCATTGAGCTACCAAGATTCAGACGGTTAGCTAAGGTGCAGGTTTGTCATATGTACACTTAAATGTGATGTGCTGGGTTGTGCTGTACTGTGCTATACCGTGCGGTGCTACGGTATACCACCATACAACGCCATGGGTGTGACTAAATTTTTACCAATTCACAAGTAAACAGGACACCACGTGTTCTCTTATTTCCTATTAGCATCACTTGGATTTACAATTGTTATAAATCCAGTTATGCTGATATAAAATGAGAGAACAAACGCCGTGCGTTCACTCGTTCACATACATCACAATTACCTCTTCTATTTTATCCTGCTTTTCTTCTTTATGTTTCTCCTTCACAGCATCAAGCTGTTCAATATGAGCATGCATTTCCTGTCGACATTCTTTCAATGTCTCATCCAGCTCAACTCCTCGTTCGGCTTCCAACCTCGCCTTTTCCTGCAATTCTACTAGCATGGCCTCATATCCTGCACTCTGCTGGTCCCGATGTTCTAATACACGTTTGTGTTCTTCTAAAGCTCTCTCTACCTCTTGAACTCGCGCTGTTTTCATCACAAGATCTTGCCTACAGGCTGAAAAATATACACACAGAAGAAACGGGATAACTATTCGTTTTTAAATGACAAAAAAAGCAATCACTGACATAAATTCCAGACGCTTGCCGGAAAGTCGGCTTTCACAAATTTGACAAGTGAAACAGTCTCCGTATGGATAATGGAGACTCGTCGGTTGTGGCAGAACTTTCCAAAGTATGCATACTGGCGGTAGCATAGAGTCATGAAGATACGAGTTACGTTAACAGCGTAGGAGATGAAACTTTGACAAGGTAGGTAGTAAAAATAAGAAGTTGTTGTAGAAATGACTGTACGGATACATAATGAAAAATATATAAATATATATACGTGTGTTTATTTGTAAACATTACCTTTCATAACGGTGTCCAGTTGTGATACATGGTTATTTTTACCTTCACACTCTCTTTGAACCTAAACCAGGTACATACAGACATTTATTTTAGACCATATAATACTACTACTACTAATAATAATAAAATACATATTTATACAGGATAGCCTCGTCAGCTCCAATATTGGTGTTGGTATCCACCGGGGTCCTGTTATACCAAATGTGACGTCCACAACGTAATTGTTAAAAATAACTATATTAGCCGATGTTGTGCGGCGTGTGGTAGCCACTGAGCTCTACATGGACTGAAAGGCTGACTCCAGTCAACGAGCTAATCAATAAGTGAAGCCAAAAATGGCCGACACAGAGGCATTTTTATCGTTTCCCTCAGAATGCCACGCAAGTTTGATCGTTAGTGTTTAGTCCTCTCAAAACAATTGACACAGGGAGTATCCAGAGTTACTGAACAACATGAGGGGTTTAGTTTTCAACTCCGGGAGGAAAATTTGATCATCGAAATCTCCCGTAAACTGTGTATTAGATAAAGACCTTACCCCCTGCAAGTCATAGTAAGTATCTGGTGTCCAGGGAAGTTAGCTTTAGGTTCCGGTTTGATTTAAGGTTGGAGTTATTGTTTGTGCTAGGGACTGGTTTTAATTAATGTGACCACGTAACTGACTGAAAGAAACGACCAGAAAGGCTCCATGTCGGCCATTCTTGGCTTCGCTTTTTGAGCGGCAGTCAGCCTTCCAGTCTATATAGAGTTCAGTTGTGGTAGCTTGGTGTATGTAGATGAAATTGCGCATGTTCCTCAAGCTTGACGAGCATGTGCAATTTCTGACGAATACAGCTTCCTTAACCAGCAGCGTCATAATGAGTGTACTGAACAAATTTTAAGACTTAGGCCTACGATGACTGGGCAATGCAGTTCGCGAACTGCTTCATTCAACGCCAGTATACAATTATATTTTAGCTACTGCTTACGAAATAAGTCACATAATAGCACTGATTTCCCCCGATATACCGTAATATTTTAAGAAACGTTACTGAGTCGTATAGTACGCCATGGTGCAGTAAAAATTTCAGTAAAAAATTTCAATTCTTTTTGTCTACATTGCCAACGTAACTGCAGTGGATAAACCTGTTCAATCTGTCTTTCCAAGTCTCGGCAGTGTTCACTATGCAAGCTCCTGGTCTTTTCCAACAAATGGCGACTTTCAGCAACTTCCTCTTCTTTTTTCTTCAGTGTTGTCTCCAATTCATTTATGTAATTGTCTTTCTCTTGAATACTTTGATTGAGTTCTTGAACCCTTGTGGCGTAGGAACCTAGATCCGTGATCTTATCGTCCAGCTGTCTTTCGAGATTTTCAATGTCCAACGACTTTCGGTTTATCTAAAGATGCATACAATACAATTGATTTCGACACTTTGGAATCCTATAGTAACGACAAAAATCAAGATCAGGAAAGAACTTTGTGTTAAGATTTATTTATCTGACGTGCCCTTTTTTTGTTTTGTCTCATCTTTAAAGCGTTTGTCAGTATCTGGCGAGTCGAACATTTTTCTTGCACCAACATCACCACCACCATGCAGTATGGTGAATTTTTAATCCACTTCTGATGAGTAAAACTTCAGAACTGACAATCTTGGTTTGGCTTCATAGTAGGTTCCTGATGTATATAATATCACAGACGTACACTGCGAGTTAAATAAAACAACATGCAATGATGTAGGATTGACGGCCAGAAGAATCGCTCTTTCCGAGGAATTCTATTTCTAATCTCCAGTCCTTTCATCTTACCTGCCGTTGTAGTTCACTGTTCTTACTAAATGTCTGTTCCAAACCAGATGTCAGGTCCACCACACGCAGATTCTGTTGATTAATTTTTCCTTCCAAATTCACATTCATTGCACTTTTTTCAGCTAATTTTTCTTCCAGTTGAATGAGTTGAGTCGAGTACGATGCAGCCTCATCTTCCATTCGCGATATGATCTGCTCTAATTCCTGTTGCTTTCGATCGTTGATTCTGTTTCGCTCTGCAATAAATGATAACTCTGACCGCAAGCCAGTCATAGTTCCACCATCTTCACGAGCTGGGCCTGAAACTGGGGACAACAAAAATGGACACCAAGCCACTTTAGCAGGTGAAAATACAACACAGTTACATCAAGCTCAACATCAATAAGTATAACACCAGCATTAAAGTAAATGGTTTGAATCTGGGTGAATCAATACGTAGCGGTAAAAGTTGATCGTCCAGGGAAGAATAGTCTTGAGGATGATGACTGTTGATTGATTTCAGAGTCAAATGAAGAGTCTTTTATGATGAGTTTCTTCATTAGACAGTGAGACGCTTTGAGATCGTCGACTTCAGTCATCATCACAACCAGTCTTCCTCAAGGCTACACTTCCCTGGACGATCAACTGTCACCAGAACGTATAACATCAGCGTACGCTATATTAAAAACCAATACCAGCCGATAACTTGAAAAAGATGCTGCTGTTCGGATAATGTTTTGTCTTGTACGCTATATTGTTACGTAACTTGGCAAAAGACAGTAATGTTCTTTAAGAATTAAAATTTGCCTTCACTCAAGATATCCAAATAGAAACATTATTCGTTCACCCCTTGCCTGTACTACGTTTCCAGCAACTTGTCCCTTCGGATTTGAGTTTCAATATATCGGCCACTGCTCAGCTCTAAAAATTTGCTAGTCAACCTTCTTCTGCTCCTCTACTTAAATAACACAGCTGAAATAATGTCAGTATGATCAGTAAAACACCAGGCTTACCAGTGCTTCGACTCGCTCCACTATCCACAGTCTAGAAAAAGAAAAATTCAAATTTGTAGAGGAACTATCATCTACCTGATGACGGACCAGCGTTGGAAAAGTAAGGAAATATGAAGCGAATGGATGATAGGATAAATGGATGAATAGATTGGAGAAAAGAGAGAAAAAGTTGTGGTAGTAGGAACAAAAAAGTTTAAGAGCAGATTCGGCCAAAATCTGACAGATAGAAAATGAGATGAAGTTATGAATATTGTCAAATGAGTAATGATTGAACTGAGTTATTGAATTAAGTAATAATTTAGTAGACTTTGTCCGCTAATCGCTACTTTTTTAGTTTTTCAGCGATATTCCATACCGATGGAGTTCGATAAAGATCACGTCGTACACTTCGTTCTTGAACTTGCTGTACCAAACTCTCTAATCGTGACATATCCGCCTTGCTTTGCTCAATCTCCTGTTGATAATAGCGGATTCTTTCATTTTGCATCTCGACGAGATGATGCAATTTAATGACCTCTTCGTTTCGTGGCGATTGTTTCTCCAGCTGTCCAACTCTTTGACTTTGTCTGGCCACTGTTGAGCGAAGATTGGCGTTATCTCTTTCCAAGGAACTCCTGTATTCCTCGTTGAATACGCCCTCGGACTGAAGTAACCTTGGTATGAACATATTTCTCTTTAGACGATGTCTGTGTTAAACTTTCGTTTGGTCGTGTAACTAAAAATGTTAAAGCTTATTTCTTTCCAATATTGCTATTAATGTATGGAACTAACAGATATGTAAAAGAAATTAACAATGAAGACAGAACAATACAGAAATAAGAGAACGAGATAAAATAGTGTAAAAAATAAAACAATAATGAAAACATAGATAAATAAAAATAATAGAAAGGGAGACAGAACAGAGACATCGGTAAAGACAGAGAGATATTACGGAATTCGTATTGTGGAAGTGAAAGAAAGAGCATGAACTGGATTGCTCATAACTAAACACTTACTGATTTTTCTGTAGTTTCTGTACTGTATTCCACTGAAATCTCCTCGCTTACCTGATCTCTTCTTTCAACTCTATCACTTGGCCTTCTAGTGTGATATTTTGAGTCTGCAGTTCATTTCTCTCATTGGTTAATTCATTTAATTCTCGATCCATTTGCTCAAGTTGTTCACACTTCTAAAATCACACATCAATGACTTGCTTAGCAACAACTGACAAAAACTCAAATACCAACAAAACGACGATTACCACGACCACTACATTCACCACCACCACAACCACAACGACCAACTCCACCAGTACCCTTACCACCACCATCACAATTCCGTCATTTTCCCTACTACCACCACCACAACCACGAACTCCACCAGTATCAGACGACTAGTGGACGTTCGTCAAGCTTACTCTCTCAGAAAAACCCTTTCTGAGCCCTAGACGGGAATCGAACCTGCAACCTTGTAACGACCGGTGAGACGCTAGAACCATTGAGCAATCACGACTCAGATGGTGAGCTAGGGTGCAGGTTCGTCATATGTACTGCCTAAGCGGAAGTCACGATATGATAATAATGACGTAAATACTTAATGCTGAACACCAACTCAGTTTATGTGGGAGCTTGGTAAATCTCAGACGACAAGTGGACGTTCAAGCTCATTCTCTCAGAAAAACGATTTCTGAGCCCGAGACGGTATAGCGAACCCGCAACCTTCTTATGACGGTGAGACGCTCTAACCATTGAGCTACCACGACTCACAGGTCATCAGAAGTTTGCGGGTTCGATTCCCGTCTAGGACTCAGAAATTTTTTTTCTGAGAGAAGGAGCTTGACGAACGTCCACTAGTCGTCTGAGATTTACCAAGCTCCCACATGAACTAAGTTTGTGTTCAGCATTAAGTATCCACCAGTATCCTTACCACCATCACAACCATCACTGCCTCCTCAAGTACCCCTGGTGACAAAACATACCATTTGGTTTTGTTGTTTTTCTCGTTCTTTGTCTTCTGTCATTTTACCAGTTAGTTCTTCCACATTTCGCAAAGTTTCTTCTAACTGGCACTGCAAACTTTATCACAAAGCAAAGTTGTGTAAAATTCAAGTAATCTGAAATAGTCTGGTAGCTGAAACAGTCATACATAGTTCTTACTTCCCTTTTCCTTCACTAAACCACCAATACAATGTTTATTGTTTTTATATAATATAACGGAGCTTAACTCTATTTTTCTTAGCCCACGAATACCCGTCACCAGTGTACGATGAAAACCTTTGCTGTTTTGACCAACTTCCTGTTCGAATTTCGGATTCAAACCAAGTTTTTTGAAATCTGCATCAAAAGTTAAGTAAGAAAAGTGGTTTTTCGTGCGAGTAATATGTCACATTTCGTTGCTGCGCACCAAACTGTGACATAAACTTAAACAAACGTTTCTGACTCGTTTTTTGTTAATGAGTTAAAGGAAAGAGAATTTATTACGGATAAGAATGAATACATTCAAGAAGTACAATGGCTAAATACAAAGAAACAGTTGAATAGCAAAGATAACTGATACGTGAATAAATGTATCTTACTGTTTGCGTAACTTTAACTCTTCTTGGTATTTGTGTTGGATATCTTGCGTGGTCTGTAAAACATTGTTTAGTTCATTTGTTTTTTCTTCCAGTAGCTTAGTTGTGTACTGTAATCCCTCTTCAGTAGACCTTTAGAATGTAGAAACTATGATTAGATAGCGTAAAATATCATAGTTATTTAACGAAAAATGTACATTTAGTAAACTGCCACTTTAGGACAAAGTACTTGAAGAAAACAGATGTGATGGATAATACAGATCAAACGGAGCTCAGATAAAATGACGTTATTTTATAATGATTACGAGTCTTGTTAGGAATGGCGGTTCTTTTTGCAAGGAAAGCCCAACTAAACTAATTTTGCTATTCAATTTTGTCTTAGACATGTTAAAATAGTAATGAAATGAGTCAGCTGGCCAAAAAGACAAACCAAGGTCATATGAACAGCCTCTGAAAATATTATAAATCCTTTCAATTTAAATTGTCCATACTACAGTAAGCTTATTCTAAATTAATTTTTGACATACTTGAGCGTGTCTTGTTGGATTGATATCTCTTTCTCTAAAGCGATAATACGATCTTCATAATCTTTAACACCTTTCTTCTCGTTGTCAAGGTCAATAGTTAAAATCTTTACCTAACCATTTAAGAAACCAATAAAAAAACAACAAAACATTTATACGCCTCTTTCATCGAGTGATCTTTATCTCCTGTAAATATGAAGAGTTCGTAGGGTTGTAATTACTCCATTTACTAACAAAAATTGGCTACTATTTGTAAAACGAGTCGCAGTGTTTTATGGGATAGAAAACACGAGGCAAAGCTGAGCGTCTAAGATCCGATAAAATACGAACTATGAATGTTTTTAAATGGCTTCAAAAACTACCTCCTTTATATGTTAACTGACGAGAAAAGATTAGAAATTAATGTTTTCTAGTTAGGAAGAACTGAGTTTTCGAAAAACCATAAATCACTTAATTATGTCTCACGGGCTAACACAATACCGGTCTCTTTGAAAAACATACTGCAGTAGTGCAACTATTAGTTTCAAACCGCAAGATTACCCATACAAAACGTGTTCCAGACACTATATGTACATGATAGAAACAACTTTATCTTACAATTGTAACATGTGGCAGTTCTTACAAACTGATTTTGGGACCATAAAAATGCAACCATTCACTGTTGTAAAGTTTCTTGGCCAATTATTTTATAGTTTAGGATTTTTCGGGGTTTTTTTTGCCTCCTTGGCTTCAGATTATTCAAATGGGGCTTAAAAATTTCGAAATTTGAAAAGAAAAAATGAGAAAACTTTTAAAGACGCTCTTCTCCCTGCGCTGTTGTCATGTCAACCAAACAAGAATGTCTTGAGTCACTTATGACTCTACTTACATTGTTTCGTTCCTGATGAAGGTCATATCCCATCTTTTCTAGCTCTGTCATTAGTTTATGATTCTGATTTACCAAAGATGTGTTTTCTTCACGCAGTTTAAACAATTTTTCCCTCAAGCTTTCACTTCCGTAATCACCACCACTCCCAATAGAACACCGATCAATCTACAACCAACGAAATTACATTAAATGACTCAGTCAGTGAGTCATCTTGTCTTTACACTTAACTTGAATTTTCATCCAAAGTTACTTCAGTTTAATATGACCATGACTGGGATACAAATTGTATTAAAGGGTTATATATCTTTTCTAGAGGTATTTGCTTGAGAGAGAAATCTGTTTCAGAGGGGGTGTGTTCTTGCTCCTGCTCTGATTATCCCATTGCTGTCAACAAATTTGGATGTCCCTGGCCAGCCAGCTAGATTAACTCTTTGGCTTGAAATCAAACAGTAGTTTGAATAAAAATAATTTGAATTTTGTTCACGTGAAGTTATTGCAAGCACTTGATTTTGGCTTGGCTGAGCCCTGGGTGTCTAGAAATGTCTTGTTCTAAAGATATGTTTATTTTGATGCAGAAGTGTGTCTGTTCAAGAATGCTGTTTGTTCTACAGTGGTACTTGTATCCCCTCTGGGGTGGTAAAGTAACATTCCTTTATTTATACTGGATAACCCTATCAGCTAATCCACACTGTTCTCCCAAGAGGTCCAGTAAGGGCCATCCCTCATGGGTCCAGTGTTACTACATGAGGAAACCAAAGTACCCAGAGAAAACCTGTGATGTTTGGTAGAGTCAAACTGGACAACACTCTCCCCACATTTGACCAACACCGCTCCAATGGGAACACCACAAATGTGGTGTTCCCATTGGAGCGGTGGGTGTTCAGAGATTTGTCTATATATTTAAGGATGTTGTCTGTTCTACAGTGGTTACAATGTTAAAGGATCAGACATGGTTTCATGGTACTCTGGCTTGAAATGTTTGAACATAGCTTACAAAACTACCGTTCATGACCCAACATTTCCACACTCCTGTCTAGTGTCTTCATCAGGGGTGATTGATCTGAACATGAGCTCCCTATTTATATCCTTAGAGAGCTATCGATGATGTGATCTATTAATGAGATATTGCAAATAGGCATCTGGTAATAAACCACCATCATAGCGACTGTGTGAAGCAGAGACACTAATTTGATGTGTCATGCCTCCAGACGTCTTTGATGGTAACATGGATTGATGGTAATAATTTCAGAATTTCCCCACACAATTAATTGCTTGGTCGGTTAGACACACGTGCTCTGACATTTTGTTTTTTTGACAAGAAAACTGTCTTTTGGTGTTCTTTTAAGCATGTTTCCAAACTGATGTTTAGTCTGGCCCATGTACTCCTGATTACAGTCTAGATGTGGAATGGAATAAATCATGTCTTTTCTCTGATGCTTCACAACATGATCCTTAGGCTGGCAAATGTATGTCCCAATGTCAAGAATGGCTTTTGGGCAACATTTATGTTGAAATGACCTAAGATTCTTTTAATAGGTTCCATAATTCCTTGAAATTATGGAAAAATTGCAAGACCCATCATTGAATTTTCATTCTTAACGTTTAAGCCAGAGTAGCGTGAAACCATTTCTGATTATTCACATATTCACATCAAAAATAAAAATTACAGGACTTCACCTTTGCTAGCACAGTACCTCTCTTATGTCATGGTCAGAGTGTGGAATTCTTCTACTGGGATCAGAGCTTGATGGTCTAAATGGCTGCACTGGTAACTGGTGTGATGTATTAAACCTATCATTGAAGTCAAAGTTTGTATCTGATGCTGCTGGACTGAGATCAGCCAGTGTTAATACGGGAGCATAATCAGAAGGCTCTGACATTGCTTTTGTGACAAGAGAACTAAATAACAAACATAGAACCAATTAAATGGGAAATATATTAAAAATAGCAGTTGACATTTTCTGGCTTAATCCTTTAAGAATGTCTGGTAGGTGTTCAAAAGCCTATAGATAACTACTTATCTTATGGATAACTTTACAATTAGGGGTATTTGAATGAAGCGAAGAAGGCTAATATGGCAGATACTCAAAGTCTTCGCAGTTAGTAAACAACAGTATCCATGATTGGAACCACAAAGTCTACATTTTATTCAGCAAATTGCCAGTATTTGAAAAAAAAAATTAACTGTTCGGCATTTAAAGTTTGGCTAAAAAATGCACTCTTTGATTTGTAATGAACTTGCTTTATGTTTCTTGCAGGATTTATTGTTTTCCTTGAATTGCCTAAAATGTCAGTTGGTCATAATTGTATTTTTGGTAATACACAGACCTGAAACCTTTTTCTGTTTGACAAATAAACTACCTTTTTAACTCTTGATAAATAGAATGATGTATATCTTATCTTGTACTTATGTGTTGTAATAATAACCAGATGACCAGCAAATATTTGTCAAGCTTGTTATCTAAGAAAAACAATTTCTGAGCCCTAGACAGAAATCAAATTTGTAACCTTCTGATGACCAGTGAGATGCTCTAACCATTGAGCCACCAAAACTCAGATGGTGAGCTAAGTTCCAGATTTGTCATATGTGTTCCCTAAGTGGAAACCACAATATGATAATAATGATTAAAATACTGTATGCTGAACATTAATCTGAGAAGGGTCATCTTGATATTCAAGTTATGAAACAAGACAAGACAGAAACAACAGCAACTTTGTCTCTGTCTTGTTTTGTTTCATAACTGGAATATCAAGCTATAACAAGATGACCCTTTTTGGATTATGTTTTATTCTGAACACTAATGTTTTTTTAACATTACAAGATTACTGTTCAGCATACCCTACATTAATAATAACATTAATAATGACTTCTTACTTTATTTGTCTGTCAGATAGTGAAGATGGTAACTTGTTGAGAGCATTACTTATTGATTTGCCTTTTGTTATGTGAGAACTATAAAAAATAATAAAATTGGAGGAGATTTCCAAGATCTACCCTTATCCAAGATCCGTTTAAAGTAATGTGGGTCTTTTAAAACCCAAGGCACAGCATAGCATTTTTTATATGAAATCAACCTGAGTGTTCAAACCATACATCAGACAAGTTGAATAGACCTTCTCATTCATATAATTTTGTTTCTAAACAAGTGCTTCATTTGCATTTAACCCTTTCTTAGCAGTACCTCTCCCCTTGACAAGTAGAATAATCTGGTGTTAGCCAGAATAAAATAATAAAAGTCCCAGACTGCCAGGAAAGAGTTGGTGTTGCCAGAGTAAAATAATGAAAGTCCCAGGCTACTGGGAAAGAGTTAAGAAGAGCCTAGAATTTTAAAAGGTCTTTCTGGTTTTACATAGCAAAATTGATCTGCATTAAACAAGTTCACAATTTTAGACAACAGTTCTTGAAAAAAATTTTCCCTAGAAGGATTCTGATTGACTGAAAGGAAAACCCTCAACCCTTTAACGTTAAATAAATCAGTAAATCCTAGTAAATCTACTGCCCTGAATACAGCTCTAAGGTGAAAATGTCTGAGCTTCTAAGAAACCCTCTGAAAATCTGTTTTGCAAGTACAGAGCAGTATGTAACAATTTTTAAGCACCTCAGTGTGTGTACATGGATTTATAGCCACAAAAATACCAGAAATAAGTGAAGCATTTTTGTTGCCAAGGATACTGGGTCATGCATTATGGCAGCTGTAACGACTGAAAGATATACTATATTTTTCCTAAAGAAAGCTGCACACAGTATCTCCAAAGCAATGTATGCCATATTATTAAGACTACATCTTACAAAGATGAAAAGAGGTGAAATATGTTAAAACTACGAAATGTGGGGGAAACTCAGGAATGTTTTCATATATATCGAATAAAATTTACGACCAAATAAAAATTGGACGAACATTTAACGAAATAGTATTTGTGAGAAGGATGCTTTTCGTCGTTTCTCAATCGCACGAAAAAAGTGTATATATGTATTTACGTACGTATACATATAAACACAACAATTTGTGTGACAGGTCACTAAGTACATATTTTTTCGTATACACGCGGCATTAGGTGTATTAATAATTAAAGCTAACAAACAGCCGGTCACACAGATCAACGTTTACATCGAAAAGACATTATGGCAAAAAAAATATAAAGAATTGGAAATTTTCTGACAGCCTGGAACAAACTAGCAGTTTTAGGACAAGGTATCTGTCTACCAACCTGTCAACAAACGGTGGGTTTAAATTTTTTATCGATTGTTCAGTTTGCAATAACCGTCTACGTAAGTCGTAGCAATCTCGCGTAAGTGGATCCTCTCCTGTGGTCGAACCACTTGCAGACGTTGTCAGGCTCGCAACGCTAGAACGACGACTCATATTTCTCTTCTGTTTATTTTGATCACAGGTTAAGAAGTGGCGGTCAACTTTAGATTGAGTTTCAGATTTTTCTTTAGTATTCCAGTCCGTATTTTGGAAGAGTTAAGAGCTAGCAAAAAAAAAACGACTATCGAAGCTTCCATTGCCATTAAAACAGCGTGAACAGTTCCATAATAATCCTGGTTAACCTGCAGCGTTTACCAGTAATTTTAAGCCAAATGCAGGAATTACTTCCTCGCTGTTTACTGTTTACTTGAAGTTGCCTCAAACCGCCGCACATTTTGATTGGTCAGAAAAAAGTCATGTGACTTAAGTGTCTTTAAGGAGGGAAAAAATAAACGTGAAGATGCAGAAATTCGGAAAAAATTGGCTAAAAAGAGTAAATACGTAAACGTTTAGCAAAGCCTTAAAAATCAAGTGGCTGCATGACCACCATGGAGATTTAAATCCATTATAAATTACATGACTGTACTAACACAACGAAGACTTTTCAAGGCTTCATTCTCGGCTACCCCTAATAATGAATCTGAAGTATATTCTCTTGGCAGCAAAATGATTACATTCCTATAGTAGCATACAGGGTCTGAAAGAAATGTTAGTAATGGTCAAAGTGATAAAGCTTGATGTACGTTATGAATACCTTTAGGAATTATAAGTCTATATTAGTTATTTGATATTAGTTAGTGAAAATAGTGACTTTTAAAAAATTTTTAGTGGCCAAGTATTGTAGAAATAACGACCCATTGGAAAGCAGATGTCCACGAACTCTGAAGCTCTACTGTACGCGTTTTAAAATAAGTTTAAATAAATAAATAAGAAATTTATTACGTCAAAATTGGGATAAATTAACGGGTGGCTGGAAAATTTTAAGTGTAGGAAATTTGAACTAAAAAGGGGTCACTTTCATGCGTTCCTGTTATTAGAACACTCTCTGGCCCCCCACTTTCCCATGTTTTCCCAAATAACGGCCCTGAAAGAGGGGGCTAGCCTTCTCTGACAATGAGCCTAGCGCTCTGCGTTCCCCTCTGGCACTGCTCCCGTGTTGGCGCTCTTTGAGAAAAGACATTTGATCATCTTATTTTGTTAGGTCGACCAACATGTCCTTCGTGAAGAAAGAAAACGGTCTATAAAATTATCCACCAACGAGATCCACCCAAAGATTGATGTACGTCAACTATTATGTTTGCCTTGCTTCTCTTAGCTCGCACGCTCGAGCTAAGAGAAACGAGGGGCGCTGGGGACGAGAATGATTGTAATATATAAAATACATAAATTTACGACTTTAAGCGTTAATGGTTTCCTTTTGATTGTTATACCTAATTCTAATTGTTTAAAAGTTTGATTGAGGAAACGCAGTCAGGGTTATACATAACTAACAAAGGTAAGGCGTTCTCTAACCAAAATGATTTTTATTGCGAGCTTTCAACTGTCAGTCTCCAGTTTTCATGGGCGAAAGATAATGAGAGGACAATTGTGGATCTTATTTATATATACAAGTTTATAAGCTTCGGTCTAAAAACAAGTATGACGAGCAAGGAACCAAGGGGCGCCGATAATTATTTCCTGTTTAAGAGGATAGAGTATTGTCCCAGTAGCGGTTTAGAGTTGTTGTCGGCTTCTTTGATGGAGGCGGTGTGCCGTGATTCTGTTTTTCTGATTCTATAGTTTCCCCTTATCTATAATTCTAGCGTTGTCGATGTCTATATAATGGCTAAATTTCCATGCGTGATTAGCGATATTAAAGATTTGTGCAAAAGTTTTAGTTCCTTATATGTTCCTTTGTCCGTGCACTGAATTCCCTGTCAGTTTCCCCAACATAATTCCAGTCGGACACAGAGCAAGGTATGTGGTAAACGTTCTTTTGTTCTTCTACTGGTATCCGAAATTTTAGTTAGGGAAACTCTTTTTGTAGCGTTCTTAACGGCTGGTTGGTTACTTGGATATTGTACTTCTTTAATGTTCTCGTAAAAGGTTCTGTCAAACCTTTAATGTACGGAAGAACGGCGTAGCCCTTTCTTTCGTTGTCGTTCCGTTCTACCATTTCACAAAATGAAAGAGAGAAAATGTTGGGGGAAAAAATGAGGAAAAAAATGTTTGAAAAATACTTATTGGAAAAGACAGTTTTGGTTGAGGATCTAAAATTATAAAAATGTAAAATAAATACGGAATTCACGGAAATGGCACTTGCGTCTCTTAAAAATAATCTCACTCTAACATTTTATAATTCTATTTCAGGCAATTTAAATCAAGAATTTAAGTCTGTTTAACAGATTTTCCAATTGATTCTCGCGTGCTCCTCAAAAAAGGCAAAACGTTGTCAGATGACACTTGGAGGCACTTAGTTTACTTTTTTTCCCTATAAAATACTGTTTAATGTAAAAGATGGACTTCACTACGTTTACTCAACGATCAGAGTCCGTAGCAAATGATGACGAACAGTCTGCCATGATTTGATTGCGTTGTCTGGAACAACCACAAATAATATGAGAAAAATGAATCTGACTGCTAAATACAATGGTTTAATGGCAAGCAACCTATATACCGTTTGTCTATTGATTGATCGATAGTTAGCAATCATATCGCCGCACAATGACTTACTGATATATGACTTGTTGACATGATGCAACAAGCTACGACACAACATACGATTTTGGACAGCTGTTTCTTTGCTCTTTGACTTCTCTTAAGTCAGCTCTGGTGCAAGAAGTTCGTCTGAAGAACCAGGATCAACAACGTAGAGGACATGTGAAGGTCATCGGATAATGAGAAATAAGCAACTGTTTATCTGGAGTGTAATCATGTATTCAACAAAAGTCAACAAATGTAAAAGGACCAGCATTATCTTTTCGACATTACATTATTGATACATCACGCACTCCACGGTTATCTGAAAACACGAAAGTGGACTGGGGACTAGTTCTCAAATAGCAATCCATTTCCAGTTTTAAGTTAGTTACCAGATTCTGTTCTTAAATTCGCAATGGAAATAGCTTTCCCTTTGCTGTTTCAAACAGATTCACCAAAGACACAGAACGTTACAACTGATTAAAGCTATGAAACTGGATTTTTATTGTGCTGCTAGTCCCAGGCCTTTTGCCTGCGGTCAGATCGCCTGGTTTTACGAGCTGTATAAACTGCATTGTTACTCGCGTTTTTGAACATTGAGTTTGAAGGTTCAGCTACGTGTTGTTCTGGCAAACACGAATTAAAAAGTGTTCAATGATGCAGTCACCAATCGTCATTCATCCACCCATCAGCGATCTAGTTAAGGGGAAAAACAAACAAGATAACGGTTATACTTTTGAACTGAGTGTACACTACACATCACACTTCTCTGCTTGATTTCGCCAACCTTTCATGACCAAAAGGGTTGGGAAACTGCCGGGACGTACGAGGAGAAAAACTGACGTTTCAAGCGAAGGACCTTCGTCGGAGTGAAACGTAAAAAAGGGGACGTGCTTCCGAATCGGAATCAAACGTAAAATTTATCTTATACGTACGATTTCCCGAACTAAAAGTATCCCCTTCATCTACATATTTACAGATCTGACAACGTGTTTTACCATATTTTTTCATGCCCCTTCCACAAATAAGATCCAGGATTTGCAAACGGGATGAATCGATTTGGGGTAGGGGCATAAAAAATATGGTAAAACACGTTGTCAGATCTGTAAATATGTAGATAAAGGGGATACTTTTAGTTCGGGAAATCGTACGTATAAGATTAGTTTTACGTTGGATTCCGATTCGGAAGCAGTTGTTTACTTAATTATTTGTAGGAGATGTGATAAAATGTATGTCCTTCAGAAAACGCTTCAATAATCATAGGAGTAGACCTAATAGATATGGGAAGGAGAGGTATAGCAGGGGAACATTTATATGCGCATTTTTTTGAATCGGGACATTCTGGATTGGATGATTTAAGAGTTAAAGTGATTGATAAAACGAATGTAAATGAGCCAACAATGAGAGAGGGGTATTGGGTATATAAACTTAATACTTTTATTCCTGAGGGACTGAACCTGAGAGACTTTTTTTGAATAATGGATGACTAGATTTTGTATAAACAGGGACCAATTTCTGTTGCTTGCGACTTTTGAGAAAGGGGTCGGACCCCGAAACGTAAAGATTTTAAGTAAAGTTTACTTTTGAAGATATATATATATATATATATATCTTCATAATATATATATCTTCATATATATATATTTGATATCCCATATATATATTTGATGTCCCACATTTGTGAGACATCAAAGGTGACTGTATATAACACTTACTTTCATCCTGCTCATCAGCACTACACTGATGAGGCCCATAAGGCCGAAACGGTTCCGTCTGTAGTTAGGTATATATATATATATATATATATATATGCGCCGTCTATATATATATATATATATGCAGTTAGAGAGCTCTGGCAAATGGCTTTGATGTCCCACATTTGTGAGGCATCAAAGGTGCCTCTAAATAGCAGTTACCTCCATCCTGCTCATCACCACTACACTGATGAGGCCCAAAAGGTCGAAACGGTTCCGTCTTTAGTTATATATGTATCTATCTATATATACACCAATGATGAGTACCACGAATGATACAGCGTTGGTATGAAAATATAGAGCGCTCAATACCATTACTGGTAGAGCGAATAAGTAAATACAAAAGACAAAATTTTGCTGTCGCTACTCTGAGTTTCACGCGCTCAGGCGATCATGTATCGCAAATAGTATACTTAAGATCGAAGTCATTACAGACCGTCAATGTTACTGTGCTTTCGCCCGGTGTTCCCAGTTCTACAGTACCTTCACGCTTTGTAATAGGGATGTCACCTACATATAGAATTTTTTTGTCGCTCATAAATTTCAGCAAGGTTTGGCTTTTTATGTTAGCTGGCTTACGATCGATTCTTTGCATTGTCTATTTGTTTCCTATAGGATAGTCTGCAAAACCCATTGCAAAAACCCAGAATTTTAGTCAAACCAACCGTGGAAGCCTCTGATGGTGAGAAATCAAGTAATATCTCGGTGTTAATTTCGACTAGTGATCACCGTAAAAAACAATCAAAGGTCGCGCCGTATGAATTGAACTCAGCTGGTCGGCATATTTACCATGACACCGCGAAGTTAAGACAAAACGTGGACGTCACGGACGAACAAGAATCAGCTGGTATCCCTGGAATTGCTTTTTCTGGAAGTAATCTCAACTCACGTCTTGATAGTCAGTTGCATGATGGGAGTGGAGACGATGATGATAAAAAAATTGTTGCGGGAAACGTTTCATTATTGTCCGGTAGAACAGACGGCTCTAGTGCAGGGGGTAGCGAGCACTTAAATGTAAACAGCAAGCTAAAACGTGAAGGAGCCGTCTCTCGTGGAAATAATACTGCTACTTCGTTTTCGTCGATTGACAGAGTTGAGAAAGGCCACCGCCTTGCCCTTCAAACAGGCGACGTCAAAGGGAAAAGTAACAGAGTTCTTTTACAGTGGACTGGAGGTGCTAAGAAAGATAAAAGTGTGACGTACTCTGCGCTCGGAGATGAAAGCCATTTACGTACAGACGCTGAATCGAATATAACATCGTGGCCCCATGACTTCGATAAGGTTTTCCTCAGGAACCAAGACAATAGCGCCAGTAAAACCACGGCCAAACCCCTCAATAAATATAATGGTGGAACCGATGTTTCTTGGAAAGTCGTTGACAAAGTCTCCCCTTGGACTCATGAGCTAACTGGTTACAGTAATCAAGACGAAAAATCGAAAGGTAGTTTGGCAAGTGTCAAAAACAATAAGCTAGAAAATGCTACGGGTCGTGACTCAACATGGACTAAAGATCCAAGGAATGATAATTTTGTGAATGATCCAGGTCGAGTTACGCTATGGGCTCATGGTTTCGATAATGAAGCAAGTCGTGGTACTTTTGAGGGGAACGAAGTTAAAAATGTGAATAGCAATGGTATTGATGGCCTAAAAGGAGTGGCTGCTGGTAAATTAGCACCGTGGGCTCACCACACTGACCGTGAAAACCTTAAACATGGTAGGGCGGATAAGTTCATTTCGGATGTGACTAGACTAACCATAGGAAACGAGATTGAGCCTAGTGTTCAAGAAAATTCCACCAAAAATGGCGCAAAGTGGTTACAATACTTCGGTGGCGATGCGGTTCAAAGCAGTCAACCACATGCTGGCGGCGAGGAAACCGATCTTAGTAGAGAAAATCGTTTTGGTTACATTGTTCCTGAACATAGCATTTCCGGGAACGGTCATGACGTAAAAAATAGCCAAGGGAATCCAAAGCATCAAGAAAATAGATTTCAGGACGTTTTTAATGGCAACTTTCGCGATGGAAACGCGGTTCATGGAAGTGTAGCTGATGATTTATTTTATGGAAGTCACGACATGAGAAAGCTCAACAGTGACAGAGATCGTGAGAGTAAATCGAAAGAAAGCGAGAGAAACAATTTCCAAAAAGGTTCCCATGACTATTTTTCTTTTAATGATTTTAATGAAGATTTCAATCGTACCAACAGTAAAAGCGTTCAAGAGGATTGGGTAAACAACGTCAACCTTAACGGCAATAACGAGAATGCACATGGGAATATTCACTTGAATGGCGCTGGTAATTCGGGGAAAGGTAGAGGCCTGTACGGCATGAATGCCCCACTAAACACTAAAGAAAATGATAACATACCAAACGAAGCTCGCGAGCGTTTCGCCGACGCGCAGTCATCCCTATTCGCACTTCTCCTGAACAACTCAAAAGACCAGATGCACTGGCGGAATTTTGAAACACCTGCAGGGAAAAGTAACGATGACTCAGATTATTTACATCAGACCAATATTTTGGTGTCTGACCATGGTTCCCCAACGCCCAACGGTGTTGTGCATGATTTTCATGACACGAATGGAAATGCCACCTTTCCCAGCAGTAACCGAGGAGGTATAGGAAATAAAGGAAGGTTAAGAGGAGAACCAAATTCAAACCAAAACAGACCATCCTTATGGAAAAGCTCTGCTGCAGTGAAAAACTACACGGGAATTACGTTAAAGGATCCAACTAATACAATGAGCTGGGGGAATTTTGAAGGAGGTGGAATAGGTATAGGTGGAGCTGTAAAGGGTATGAGAGACAGTGGGGGTGCGAGAAGTGAAAATATTCCAAATCGGATGAACTATGGTGGAAATTGGTATAACCCTTTACCACCCATCTGGCGTGGTGGTGTGGGAAGTGGTGGAAGGGGAGGAATGGGAGGACGAATGGGAGGAGGTGAAGGACGAATGGGAGGAGGAATGGGAGGAGGTGGAGGAGGAATGGGAGGAGGTGGAGGAGGGATGGGAGGAGGAATGGGAGGAGGTGGAGGAGAAATGGGAGGAGGTGGGGGAGGAATGGGAGGAGGTGGAGGAGGGATGGGAGGAGGTGGAGGAGGAATGGGAGGAGGAATGGGAGGAGGTGGAGGAGGGATGGGAGGAGGTATGGGAGGAGGTATGAGAGGTGCAGGAGGAATGGAAGAGGGTGGAGGTTTGGCAGGGGGTGGAGGAGGAATGGGAGGAGGAATGGGAGGAGGAATGGGAGGAGGAATGGGAGGAGGTGGAGGAGGAATGGGAGGAAGTATGGGAGGAAGTATGGGAGGAATGGGAGGAGGTGGAGGAGGGATGGGAGGAGGTATGGGAGGAGGAATGGGAGGAGGGATGGGAGGGGGGATGGGAGGAGGAATGGGAGGAGGTGGAGGAGGTATGGCAGGAGGTGGAGGTATGGTAGGGGGTGGAGGTATGGCAGGCGGTGGAGGTATGGCAGGAGGTGTAGGAGGTATGGCAGGGGGTGTAGGAGGTGTGGGAGTGGGTGGAGGAAGTTTGGTTGGTGCATTTTCAGGTGGTGGTGTAAATGGTGGATATCTTGAAGGTGGAGGTGTAGGAGGTGGTGGAGGTGGTGGAGGTAGTGGAGGAATGGCAGGAGGAGGAGGAGGTGGAATGGCAGGAGGAGGAGGAGGTGGAATGGCAGGAGGAGGAGGTGGAATGGCAGGAGGAGGAGGAGGTGGAATGGCAGCAGGAGGAGGAGGAGGTGGAATGGCAGCAGGAGGAGGAGGTGGAATGGCAGGCGGGGGAGGTGGAATGGCTGGAGGAGGAATGGCTGGAGGAGATGGTGGAAGTACTGGGGAAGGAGCTAAATTTAGTGGTGGTATTTGCTCTGGAAGTCCAAGTAATGATAAGGAGACTAACGCCTTTCCTGGTGAGTCAAATCTATTCATTTATTACGCATGTACATTAGCTGATCCCAGTGAGATGAATGCTTTTTGTACTTCTCCACAAAGCCACATTCTTTTGTTTTTTAACATGAGGTCTTGATGTTTTTCGGTCTTTTTATTTTTATTTGCTTAAGCCCTATTGTCAAAGCGGCATGTAATTTCTACGAGCAAACAACATCATTTTTTTGTCTATCTAAGATCAGTATTATAGATCACCAGGACCCTGGTGCAAAGCACTGTATTGGTGATTAGATATCCTCATTAGAGTTTATTTACTTCTAATGTAGTGTAACCATTTAGTGCCAAAATTTAGTTCACCTGACCCATTTCTCTTCAGTACCAACCTATGCCATAATATATGAACGCTTTCTGATTTGAAAGTAAGAGACAAGTATAAAACGTGAAACAAAATCATGATATAATTTGAAAAAATATTTTTTACATGATAGACTACCGTAATTACTCGAAAAAGCGCCGCGACGGTTATCGAATTTTGAGACTTTTTGATGCGGTGCTTCGTGGGATGCGTTTATTAAATCTTCAAAACACAACATTTTCGAATGAATATATCTGCTTTTTACATCTAAACAGCCATATTTTCAAACTATTTTTGAAGTTGGAGTAATTTTAGCTTAGTAAATTGAGGAAAAATGTTTATGTAAATCAGGACGATGCTGTACCCGATTTACAGCTATTGATTAAACATTCATTTCTTTTGAATTTTCCTCATGAATTATTAATGAGTTTGATAAGTTAACGTTATTCGATGAAAAATACCAAACATTTTCTACGCCATAAGTGCTGACGTCGTCATGTGAACCTGGACTAGCTCCCAGTCACGTCGTGTTTACAACTAGGATGCTGTCGAGAATACTCTTGGGGCTAAAAATTATTCATTTTCTTTGTCTAGAGAGAGGAATCCTTTTGTAAGGATACTTCGTTCTGGATGTTGCCGTCATCCTTACGCAAACTCCCTATTAACTCCTTCCTGTCCGTATAGGTCCTCAGTGAACCATGGGGACTTTAGTATTTAACTCTGGCTAGCGTCAGAGTATTGAAATCTGGCTAACGCCAGACGATTTTACTCGTCCAGGGGCAAAGTCCTCGGACAGGAAAGAGTTAATAATTATGAATATTGTATTTTAGATTATGGTTTTAGAATAATATTACATGTACACATATATATATATTATTAAGACTAGATTAGAGACTTTAGTATTTAACTCTGACTAACGCCAGACAATTTTATTCGTCCAGGGGAAAGTCCTCGGATAGGAAAGAGTTAAGCCGCAGACATGGTGCAACGCGTGTAACGGTGCAGTTTTACAGTTCCCCTGGCTCCACCTAAGTCTGGTCTTCTTGCCTTACTGTAATTCTGTATTAACTATAGCCAATTTGTTTCAAAATAGTTGGGCAGTTATATTACTTGTTACGTATATATTTATATTGTCTTTATTATTTTAGGGGTTATGTATCAATTGGGACGCAAGTCCTGTTCTCCTATCGCTACCATTTGTCTCTTGTTTTTGCAAGCATATTGTCGTTTATTGTTGCTGTTTAGCATCTTGTAATGATATACGTATTAACGGATTGTATTTAATGTAATATCGAGACAAATTCATTAATATTTAAACTTAAAGTTAAAACAGCGTAACGGTGTAACATTTACGCGCAATATTTGCGTGAAATCCTGAATGTAGTACACGAACAAAATATTTAAAGTTGGCAAAATTTGATAAAAAGAAACCAGCGCAGCTAAGTATGTGTTATTGAAGGCCTTCGCAACGCTCACATACTCAGATTTTATTTCCTTATTTTCTAGCCTCCATGGATGTAGCTTTCTTGCTGGACTCATCGAAGGCGTCTCTGTTTAATGACATGAAGGATTTCGTCAAGGCTTTCTCTCACAAGTTTATAGTCGAACCGCATGCGACTCGCATCGCCTTAGTGTCCTACGGCTCCGATTCCTCGATTATATTTGGTTTCACCAGATACTGTTGCAGAAAAGAGCTCGATGGAGCCCTGGACAAGCTTGACTATCCTTCGTTCGCATCGCGCAGAACTGAAACGAGTCCATATGGTAGACAAAGCGAGACGTTCTTCAAACGCATTTTGAAAAGCGCAAAAATTAATAAGGCTCGTCTCTACCATTCCAACTCAAGCAGTCTAATCGACACGAATGACAATTCATCCCAAAGTATGCTGGGTAAAAGTAATCAAAAGGATTCCCAAGAGTCGTTTGAAAAGAGATTTCTTAAAACTGCTTACAAGAAAGATGACACTACGTCCGCAGTGGTGTTAGGTCGCGGCCTTCAGACAGCGTTGGTACTTTTTCACGACGCAACGGTAAGGCCTGGTGTCCCACACATCCTTATCGTTGTAAGTTACGCTCCGTCCGCCGACAATTTCCTTTTTCCCTCATCCATCTTAAGACACGAAGGTGTGGATATCTTTGGTGTTGGTGTGGGAAAGTATTTCAGTAAAATGCAGCTACTCTTCATGACCAGTTCTCCAAAATTTCGTCATTTGTTCAAAGTCAAGACCTCGTCAGAACTAAAGTGTTTGGCAGCTCATGTCGCTGATAAAGTAATCCGAGGTAGGAGGCATAAATGAGCCGACAACTGTTTCAAATTATTAAAAACAATTACCCATTTTTTTTAAAAAATTACAAAGCACACTTACTTGAGTTACGCTTAATTCGTATCTCGCAAAATGCTCCCTGGGTACGAGATTGATTCACAATCTAAGTCATTCTCGTCCCCAGAGCCTCTTTCTTGCTGGCGCGCGATAAGAGGCTCTGGGCTAATTCGTACCGGAACCCAGTAGTTTTGTGGGGTTCCGGTTTCGATGTGCTTTCGTTGAAATTGACAACGTCTGTTCAGTTGCATCACTTAATTAATAAGGTAGTGGTTGGCTGTTACAATCATGCAATGCTGGCACGTGCATGTGTGATTTTGGGTTGTTAGCAAATGTTGTTTCCCCTTTGAAATCGACAAAGCGGTGCCTGACTTCCGCTAATTAACGTGAATGAACGAATAACCAATCAGAGTTCTTATATTTATGGATTCCCCCAGAGCCTTATATCTCGCGCCAGCGAGAAAGAAGCTCTGGGGACGAGAATGTGTCTAATTTACATGGTATAAATCTTACTTACAATAAGCAGTTAAAATTATAATTCATTAACAAAGTAGATTATTGTCACCCGAGAGGTTTTCAGAGCTACCGATGTGTGTTCAGTAGTTGTTCGTGTCAGCGATTCCACGTATTTTACAGAATATTTAGATATCGAGGAAGATGGTCGGGCAATTCAACAGACTTCAAAACAGCTGATAAAGACCTGAGGTTTGTGTCGAGGACTGAGGAGGAGCTTGAGGACTACAACTTTTTCTTTAGTCAATATTCCAGTTATTTTCGTGGAATGGCTGGGTTGTGGAATGGCTCGTTTGTTGAATTCAAAGTTTTCTACTGGGCGATGGTCCATTCATCAGTGCAGTGTGTTGTATCTGTTACACGACCCCTTTTTGTGTATATTTCAGCCAGTGTAGCAGGATCGATGGGGCCGTGTAGGGACTAGCTCAAC
>JBAHVQ010000441.1:345324-357127 GCA_036872915.1 Nanipora kamurai | reverse complement strand
ATAAGGCCGAAACGGTTCCGTCTGTAGTTAGGTATATATATATATATATATATATATATATATATATAATTTTACATAAATCATCATGTATTTGCAACGAGCGACAACTTGTGTCATATAAATCTGATTTTCTAGCCTTTTAGTACAGTATACAATTCCATTACCTGATTATTTGTGCCATCGACCGCTAGTTTATCACTGTACATTGACGTCCCTTTCACGGAAGCCTTTGGTGTACAAGAAAGCGACGGTACCATGTCCGCGAAAAGATCGTCCACAAATTCTTTTTTTTCCACATTTATTTCAAAATCTTTCCATGGTACATCAACAGTCCTCTTTTTATTACCAAGACTACCTGAAGTATTCTTTTTAGAATCTGTTTTCCTATTTGAAATCGTTTGCTTATGTCCGTTAATAGATGAAAATTGCTCCGGATCACTGTCTTTACTTTTCAGGGAACTTTTCCTCGATTTACCAAGTTTCATTCCAGAGACTCCCTTTACTGTGCGTGACTTATTTACGGTGGTTGTTTTAAAAGATTCATGTGACTTTTCTCTGAAATTGCTTGGAGAAACTGGACTTGCAGGAGAAGGTAGAATGAGAATCTTCTCACTGAAGCCAGAATCCAAAGATACTTCGCTTGAACTAGGTCGCCCAAATTCTGAGCCGTCAGATGCCTGTAACATATATTCATACCTTCAGATGTTATACTGAAATTTTTAAATAGAACGCGAGCTCTATTATTATGCAAAGTTTAAGTTGGGTGTTTGAGAGTTGTTATAGAACTGATATATAAATGTGCTACATGCAGCCACTAGTGGTTGTATCAAATGATGCAAACACTAGTAGTTGTGTCATACTGTATTTACATGTGCTGATTAAACATAAATTTCTGTTTAATTTCTCTTATGAATTATCGAGTTTTATTCCCACTTTTGGTTATCTACACCTGGTGGTCACACGTCTTCTCATTCTATCCGACCCACCAATGTTTCTCCGTACCATAATGTTGCCATACCTCAACATTGTGTGTTTTGACAGATAAATTTTCCCAAGAGTCAACATCATCGTCGGATTCAAGATGAACTTCGTCAAATCCGGTAGCTAAAATTTCAAACAGTCAGAGACTAAAAATACGGTTAAAAAATACGACACGAAAACAGAAATTGGCTTGGAAGGCTTCAAATTATTTCGTAATGAGTACAAAAAATAAAAACTCCAAACATTTAACTTGACGTTCCTGGTTTATAAATATTCCCAGGTTTTGTGTGGTTTAAACCCTTATAAAATTTCATATGTCGTTTCTCATACATTAGTATTTCCTGCGAAAACTGTTTTAATTCCATATGTGAAATAAAAATTTCATATGTGAAATTAATTTTCATATGTCAACGTATCATTTCATATGTGGAAAATGTATTTGGTGTATCAACTTTTCACATGTGAAATTTAAAACGACGACACCTTACATGTGAAATAGATATTTCATATGTAAAAATGTTCTAATTTCATACGTTTTTCACATGCGAAGTGACGTGTGAAATTTTGAGCAACTTAATTCACAAGTGAATTAGGTATTTCATATTGTATGTGAAAATGTTCCGTTTTTATATGTAGAATGAAAATTTCATGTGTGAAAATGTTCCACTTCCATATGTTTTTACATGTGAAACGGCAAGTGAAATTTTCGTAATGTTTGCAAATGCTTGCTCA
The DNA here is from genome assembly GCA_036872915.1 of Nanipora kamurai. Lineage (NCBI taxonomy): Eukaryota > Metazoa > Cnidaria > Anthozoa > Scleralcyonacea > Helioporidae > Nanipora > Nanipora kamurai. The sequence goes on along the minus strand of JBAHVQ010000441.1, from coordinate 355,414 downwards.
GCTTTCACCTCGAGCAAACCTAGATTTCTGAGCGCTCTCTCAACATTCTATGTGCATCGATAACTCAAAAGAGAAGGCCAAATCATATACCATTTCTTTTTTAACGTGGAATTCGAGTCAGAATAACGGGAAAAAGTTTAATTTGGCTGATTAAAAGTTACATTCTCCTTAAGTACGCCAAAAATTTGGAACACAATGTTTTTCCGCTCTTTCTCAGTGTTTCTCCTTCGAGAAATGGAGCACGCAAGGCAGCCAATCACAGACGGTGTTATATCACGTCTATGTTACAATGATATATTTATACCAGTTTACTTAACGGTTTTGTTCCTTTTTAATCATCTTAAACATTTCTTGCTCTTTCGACCTATATAGTACATCTTATTTATAATATCTAAAAACAATAACTAAAAACCAAAAATTATGTATAAAAACTAATATCTCAAATGAGATAAAATACAAGTCTAATAACTTCTTAAACCCTCTAAAATCCTGCTCGGCCCTTATTGTAGTCAAAAGATCATTATAAATCTTTGCGGCAGTATATCCAAATGACTGTCTCACATGTACAAGTTTAACTGTCGGTAATTTAACAAGTATAGACTTGTTTCTTGTTCTCTGTTTGTGCTCATTAATCTCGAAGTGTCCTTTAAAATTGCTTCGCTCGAAACGTCAATTTTCCTAGACGTAATTTCAGGCATTTTCCCAACCCTTTTGGTTTTCTACTAGTCGTTCAATTCTGCCGATGCAGTATACTACTTGACATCATTGCAAGGAATTTTGAGGTGACTATTACCTTTCTTCGCCGCTATTCTTTCCATTTGTAATTTTTTATTCAGTTTCCTTCTTTCTTCATTACGTCTCCTTGTCTCTTGTCTCCTCCGTTCGCGTTCCATCGTTTTCTCATCAACAGTTTTATTCTCCAATGGTTTTGCTTTGTTCGATAACGACATATTCTCAAAGTGACTCGTCAGATACGTATTAAATCCTAAAAAGAAACAAATGAAATGTCGTTATTACGGACAGAGCAAACGTGGAGGTAACCATGGAAAAAGAGGCCCACAGAAGTATCGACAGGTAGTAAACCAAATAAGTTGGGAAACTGTCGAAACTTGGAAGTAAATAAGCTGATGTTTTGAGCGAGGGCCGTTCGTCAAAGGAAAACACTTCCGTAGTGAGTGTGTGTGCTGGCCTCTAGTTTTACATCAGACTTATCGACAAAACGACAGAAAGACAGACAGAGGCGGTACTAAAGTAAATGGTTTCAATCGAGGAGAACCATTACGTGTTGCTGAATGTCGACCATGCCGGTTACAGTGGTTCTGAGGAAGATTGACTGGCGTTTTGACGCTCCAGTCATCGGCGGTCATCTTTCTGTGGGAGAAAGGCTCGACGTTGAACATTGGATGGAATAGATTATATACGAACAGGAGTGTTTCATGCGATATCCTAACACCAAGAAATGTGTTGGAAAAACAAGGCGAAGCAGACGACGGGCCTTCGCTCGAAACGTCAGTTTTACTGTCTAACCTTAGGGCAGTTCGTGACCCTTTTGGCTTTGTAGATACCGTTCAACACACTGCCCAGGAGCACTACAATTTCAACTCATTTTTTCTAACATACTTCGAGGTTTTGAAATGAAGAATGAAAAACTCCCTGGAATGTTTGACTTAGTTTCTCAAACAAATCAGTATTTTAGTAGAAAATCTACTGAAAGTTGGAAAGATTTTATGATAATTAAGATCGCATATCCAAACCTCTGTCTCCCTAATGATTTGCTAGGCTTCCATTTTACGAATTATTGATGAATTTCAAGAACAACATTACTCACCGGTTGAGGGTGTTTGGGACTCCAACTAAACGAAAGTTCCAAAAAATGTAAGTAAACGTTTAAACCAACAATTATTTTGTTTTACCATTCAAAGGTTTTGATCACCCAACCTTAGGCCTTCGTTCAGTGAACTGTTGCGTTCTTTCTCCTCCAATGACAATTTGTGATCCCAACAGTGGAACAAGGTACTGTAAAGCACTAAATGTCGCAGACACCAACTCATCATCAGAATCACGTAGTCCTAGCATGAGCTAAATAGTAAATAAAGTGAATTAAAGATTATGTAGCTGGAAAAAATAGGTGAAAATTTGGTATTGCTCCAAAGAAACTATTCGTAACTAGATTCTAAAAATACGTAAGGTTTTGACTTTAGTTAATCGGTTTTTACGACATGATGAGAAATCAGAAAGAGCACATTTAACTTCAGTTTCACGGGGCTGATGAAAAGAACTCGACAGAGAAACCTACTACCATGTCTACTTAACTAATTTAGCTTAGTGGGTCAGAAAGCAACCAACTAGCATGCAACAAGGGCTGTAGTGGCCAGTCCTAGAGATAATGTCTAACTTTGTGTAAATGTATGTATCGATTACTCCTATGTCCCAGTATTTGAAACAGATTAAAGGAACTGATGGTATTGCAACCGCCGCCCTCGTTACTGCAGATAATCTATAGAAAAGTTGAATTAATCCTCACCTGATGCATAATAACCTTCTTCAAGGTATTCTTTTCAAACATATCCACATACAGAGGGAAGTACTTTAGTAAAATCATCCTCACATGACGATCATTAACATCAAATAGTTTTTCCAGAATGGGTATACATGATTCCCTATCAAAACAAAGTACAATAATATCTGTCTGTTGTAATAATATAAGGTAACTTCACTGCTATAAAGTTACTGAGAGAAATGTATAACGTACTTGAAAAGTTTCTCTGGTAGAAGAGGGGTGATGCCAGAAGACTGGCTATTTCTACTCGATGGTTTATCTGAAAGTAAAGCCATAATTTTATAGCTGGAATGATATCAATTCATTTAAGCTATAAATACAATAATATTTAATGAATACAATGTACTATTTTAAAGAAATGTTCAACAGTGACTCTTCTCACTATGAATGAAGACCTTCCCAACCAGTACTTATTTCTCTTTGATTCCAATTGTCATAAATTTATCTTCTCTTCATTAAAGATACATCTACACGTAGCTCAAGTGTGACGAAAGATGTATATGTATCAAACAATGTGTCGTTCACTTGATGTTTGTTGTTACTTTCGTGCTGATACGAACTTAGGATTCTAACTGACATCAGAACAATCATTCATTCCATCATTTCAAAGTGTAACGTGATCAAGGCTTTTGTCACAACTCATGAGAGTACCTGATAAAGGAGTAAGTAAGTGAGGCAGGAACATCTCCACGGCCACTGGTTCAACAAGTACAAATCTTGATAGTAGTAAATGCAGTAGTCTGTTTGCCACCATTTGGGGAGGAAGATTTTGCAGTCTGTGATGCAAATTTCTAGTAAAAAACACCAAAAATCATTGAAGATGCTGTACGAATGTAATAGGACAAATATATATTCTGTTCGCTACACTTGGTAAACTTTTGTCCAAGATTTTTAGACCCAGTCCACATGTATGCGTTTTCGTAGGAAAACGTACACTTTTTTGTGCGTTTTGGCCTTCTGTCCACACGTAAACGATGAACGGGTAAAGTCGATTTTCGAAAACGCCTTTGAAACTGGAGACTTTTGAAAACGTAGCGTTTTCGAGTGGACGGACGAAAACAGTGACTTTTAAAAACTGGGTTGGATCCACCCATCCAAAAAGAGTTAACGACCGAAAACGACAGAACATGGTTGTTTTTAATTCGTCGTTAAGAAACGGTCAACAAGAAAAGTGGAGTTTATGGATGTTTTTCTTTCGGATTGCTACTGATATGTATAGCCGTGGAAAACCTAGAAATAAAACCCCTTTATTTAAGCAATGCTCGCTTAGATGAGTACTTTTTTATGTCGCTTTAAGACATTTAAAAGCGATAATAAATGAAAACTATATAGCGGTGACCCATCACTGTTTACTGCGTAATTATGGCGTTCTCATGTGGGCGCAAAATTTTATTTGTGTTTTTAGTTTAATGAAAACGGGACAGATTTGAAAACGCATGCGTGAGGCCGTAGCCTTAAATAAATCCAGGAAGTGTCAGGGAACCGCCTGACTTTGGAGCAGGAACGATGGGGCAGCTCCCGAATCTTTTTTAATTTTATACAAATAATTTTGTGCACTGGCAATGGCGTTGGGCGGAATGGGAATTTCAACACCGGTATTCGATACTCTAAAACTATCGCGGTATACCGGTATATCGTTATCTACAGATGACATCCACTAATTCAAACACTCCAGTAATAAATCAAAACCAAGTTCGAGTTATCACGTGTTTGTTTTATCGAAGATCATCAAATAACCTAAAATTAGATTACTAAAGCAGTGAATGGTTAACTTTTATTTACATCTATAAAAGCCTCATTCTCATATCAAGATGTCTGTCAAGGTGACAGGTCAGACCGCACTATGATCGGTCAACAGGGATTTCTGAGCAGTCAACTTAAAACATCGCACGAAACATGGTTTAAATACGGATAAAATCTAAAAATGGAAACAATATGTTTGTTTTCGATTTAGAAACCTTTCTTGCAGTTTAGATAAAACTATTAAAGAGATAAGCTGGCGATACCGTAACAACATGACAGGTATAGTGTCGGAACTGATAAAGCCATACAAGTATCAACTAAATATCGTAAATAACTAAAAATACCGGTATATCGCCCAACATTAACTGGTAGTAAACAAGTATTAAGCAAAACTTTAGCAAAAAAGGGACATTGGGCAAGTTTCAAGTTTTGGAAGTTTTAAAAAATTTGAAAATATAATTTTTTTACCTCTCGTAATGGAGCGCTAGAATTAGTCTCAGAGGATCAAGGCAGAATTAAAATAAGTTGGGGATTCCCCAAGACCATCTAGGTATACTGCTTCCCTAAATTTTTTCAAAGTTCGGTTTTGTCTTCCCCCTCTGCAAGATATTCTTCTGAAAGTAATCCTGGTTCAACTATGATGTTACAGTAACTACAACACAAAAATAAAAGACAAGTTACAATGACAGTACTCCAAGAAATACCTGAAAAACACAGCCTTTTCTTCAACGGTTCTGACTGTGATATTATTCAAAAACTCTAAAATTTCAATGTATCCATTCCTGAAAAATATGCAAAGAATGAGTATAACCCAACTTTGTGATTTTTCAACACCAAACAGTGAAACAGTGAAGGTGTTAACCCTTTCAAACCTAATTCTGTTCGTGTTAGAAGTGGATTATCCAGGTTAATTTAGTCTTTAGTTGAAGACCCGTTGTGGTGTTCACTGACGTTACGACGGCAGTCACCTTCCGAGTCAAGCGGCAGTCATTTTCCGAGTCAAGTTACTTGACTACAGGCCGTCGAAACACCAGTCATCATTACCAGTCGTTCTTAAGACAACTCTGTTTACTTTACTAACTTTGTTGTTTAGAATTCTATTCTAGATAATAAACATAAGGTATTATTGAGCAGAGAGAGAGGGAGAGAGAGAGAGAGAGAGAGAGAGAGAGAGAGAGACGTCTGCATGCTAGAACCAAATTTTGTAAAACCTACTTAAAAAGATCATCATCTAGAAGCCTGCCAACTTGTGGTCTTTCCTAAATGAAATAAGACTAAAAACAATTATTACGTGAAGAAGTCATATATATTTCTATATTAGTGAAACGTTCACTCTTTCACTCTTCTCATTCTCAAGACACCTCAGTTCTATAAACAAAAAGTGAAGACTGGGACGCATTAAATTAATTTTTTTTGGTATTACTGTAGTTTGCAGTACATTTAATCCTTTTGAAACATGAATAGAGAGAGAAATTACCAGCTGCCCTAGGTGCCTTTTCTGGAAAACTCAGATATATTGTATTGTTCCAATAACAAAGGAATTCTTCCAGATCAATGATTCAAGATAATGCAAATTTAGTCAAAGCACTGGTCACAGAATAACTGTTAAAACAATTCTAGTAACCAGCCATGGTTTTACGCTACTCTTACTTGAGAAGTTTTGAACATAGCTTACAAAACGACCGTTCATGATCGAAAGCTTCCTCACTCCTGTCTAGTATCTTCATCTGGGGTGATTGATCTGAACATGAGGTCCCTATTTATATCCTCAGAGAATCATTGATGACGTTATCTATTAACTAGATGCAAATAGGGCATCCGGTAATAAACCACCGTCATCGCGATCCAATGGAGCCGGGGCGCAATTCATATGCCATGCCTCCAAACAACGTCTTTGATGGTAACGTGGATTGGTGGTAATAATTTTGGAATTTTCCCACGCAATCATGTGGTTGGGTAGAGCTGCCTTTTTGTGCTCTTTTAAGCGCGTTCTAAACTGACGTTTAGCTTGGCCAATGTACTCCTGATCACAGACGTTACAAGGAATGGAATAAATCACGTGTTTTCTCTGATCCTTCGCAATACGATCTTTAGGCTTTACAAACATACGTCCCAACATCAAGAATGGCTTTTGGGCAACTTTTACGTTGAAACTGCCTAAGATTCTTTTAATAGGTTCCGTAATTCCTTGAATGTATGGAACAATCGCAAAACCCATCATCGAATTTTCATTCTCAATGTTTGTGCGTGATGGTCTAACCGGTTTCAAGCAGTTTTTTAAGGAATCATTAGGAAAGTTATTAGTCTTCAAAACATCGAATACATGTTTTCGTTCACTTTCCTTAGCATCGAAAGTAGTTGGTATACGTTCAGCTCTCCAAAACAAAGATCTCGAGATGGACTTTTTATGGCATATAGGATGGTGAGAGTCAAAGAGGAGGTACTTCTCAGTGTGAGTTGGTTTTCGATAGACACCAACATCAAAAAGAATGTTATGTACTCTGTTATAAATAAATAGATGTAGGCCTAGTGCCATACTGAGCCTTCTTGGCACAGAAAGCTTTTGCAATGCTGAGCTGGGCTGGGCCATGCTGTATCCTTTTGTAGTTTTTCAAGGCTGTACTGAGGGACTGGACTTAAGTTTACCTTCTAAACTGAACTGAAGTGAACTTTGATTACACAAGCACTTTTCTGTCACTTAAGAAACACAAACTTGTGGCTTCTTTTGTATACCTTTCAGTAGTTACAAGCTGACAGCAGCAGAGTATGGCATGGTTTTATAAACTCAATCTGTAGAGAGGAAGGCTAAAAATTATGGCAGGACAGTTTAGCACAACAAGGCTTATAAATTACTGTAAGCCTACCATAACAGTATTAACATCAATGTAAAAAGGAACTCAATTAACATATACATATGCTCTATGCATGCAAACCTCATAGTTTGGGTGAAGAAGTTCAGCCTCTACTCGCTGACGGAAGTTATCCAAAGTAATTTCTTCTAAAAACAGAATTTAATTTGTTTGGTAAAAAAGTAACATACCAACAAAAATGGGATTTACTTGAGGCAACAGAAGCCAAAATATCAGGAGATTATGGTCAAATGCAAGGTGCTAGAATTTACCGTAGTGTGTTTTCCTGTACTATGACTTATTTTCACTGTTACCTGTTGTGTCCACTTGGTCAAGAATATCTGATATTAGCTTGCCCAAACCAAACGCATCCTGCACATAAGCAAAGGGAACTTGGACTCTTTCCTGTAATTAAGACAAATGAAAATAATTTTGAACAGTGTGACGAATGTCTGAGATAATTAGGCTGGGGTAGATTTTGGACATACAGGGTCATATCACTGTACACCAAATCAATTCAGATTCTGAACTAGTCTGCTGTAAGGAAATACATAATTATTTATTTACTATTAGATTTCCTGAAGAGGCATTTTATCTGAATACCAGGTACAGTGTACCTCATGGCTAAAGTACAGTACAGGCTAAGCCAGTACATACAGTACCTTTAGTATCCTAATTTGTCACTAGAAGTTTTTTCTATATTTCATTTGCAATGAATCAGAGTATAATTGTCCAGTCTTTTGTTTTTTTAAATGTCACACAGTTTTATCTTCCTATTTTACCACAGTTTTATTTGTAAGGGTCATGCAATTACTGTATTTTTAACAAGAGACAACTTACTCCTTCTGGAGGAATAGATTCCACTTCACGGAATGATTTGATTTGGGTCATCAACTAAAAATTAAAACAGGAACCCATACATTTATGATATCACAACAATTGCATTTAAAGTTGTACAGCAGCTCTCATTCTCGTCTATCACACGTGGTATTAACTAGTGCACTACAATAAGACAACAAAATACTTAAATATTTCAGGGTTTTTATGGTATTTTGGCAGTTTACTACATTTTAATTATTTGTTGTTTAATAGCTACATAATTATAAATTTCTCATGCAAAATACTTTTAAATGTATTAATTTTTTTAATATTACCTCACTTGTCATGTCACTGAATGTACACATGCACTCAAAGCCACCAATTTTCCAAGAAGCATCATTTTGGCCCACAAAAATTGATTCCACAGACAAGTTATTATGAGACAGCTTGCACTAAAAAGAAGCATCCAACTCCAAATATTTAAAGACAAGTAAAACTTGTGTGTCTGTAGAGTTCCTAAAGAACTAATTAAGACCTCTTTAAAAAGAAATATGATAATGTTTTTCTTTGTTCCTGTTAAATGCCACAAAACTCTTAAAGTTTGTAAAATGATTCATGTGTTGACCTTTGTTCACTTCAGGTCATAGTAGCTCTTTGCTAAGTTTTAACTTAGTAGTTAGAGCAACTTACCATGATTCATCTGAAATACACAAGTTCAACACAAGTTCAATCTCAGCTGATAGTTGAAAAAATCAAATATCCAGAGTATTTGCAGTTAAATCCAACTCTCACAGCACCATATTCTCTTATTTATAGCATACACTAAGTAGTGCATATTAAGAAAGCTTGAAAGGATTTTACCAGGTCATTATATGTTAAGTAACTACACTACGGGAAGAGATTGCCAATAGACCAGTTATCTGGTATGTCTTAACAGAGAATCATACAAAATCGTAGCAAAATTCAAAAGAAGAACCTCACATGAGGCAGTTACAGATCAAGTTTATGCTTTGTTTTGCCTTTGCCTTGTTGCCCATGATTCAATGCTAGGCTGAATCTTTTCCATGGATGATGCAGAATTATAATTTGGTTAGGTTGGCCTTGGTCTTAATTAACCATTTAACACCCAAGGCTCATCCCTATGACAAGTTAAATTGTCTGCTGTTAGTCTAGGTAAAATACTGGTATTAGAGTGCACCCTTGTCCTATAATGGGTTACAACTTTAAAACTGTACACATGTCAAACATTAGCCAGCTGGTTTCTTGAGAAAACAAACAAACCAAAACCCTACAGTAAAATATTTTCTTCAAACAATTATAAATAGTATATACAGATTTTAGCTGGGGGAGGGATACCTGCAAGGTTAAGGATTTGGGGGGGATTACAGAGATGGTGTCTTAATATAAAAAACAAAACTATACTTTTCAGCAAAACCTGTCTGCAGTTGGTCATAAATTAGGTTTTTTTAAAGTCATTACACTTACTAACCTTGGTATGTAAGAATGCTACTGTTGTTAAAATGTTGTGTATCCCAGCAATCACTTCATGGACATTAAGCCCACCAATCACATTTGCCAATGGTACAACTGGTTCAGTAACAACTGAAAGCTCAGCAGCTGTTTCAACAACATCAAGACATTTCAAAAGGCCAGGATGGCGTAAAGTTCTCAAATACTAAAAGAAAATAATTTAGCATAAGAAGGTCTCTCCAAGATAACCAGTAATCAAAATAATAAACGATTTTAAGATTGAGCTGAACACAATTTCTACCTAAAGAAACGTGCTAGCAGAGTAGAGATAGTGTACGCTTTGAAGATGTTCTTTGAGTTACTTGCCTTAGAAAAAATTCAGATCACTAGAAAAAAATCAAATCTGACAACCTTCTGAACTATAACTTTTCTAGTTTATATTTAGTTTTGTCAGACATTTCAAATAAACGACAAATTTTTTAATAGTATACATGTTATGTAGTACAGTGGAAGTGACCTAATTATTATTTACAAGCGGATATATAGTGATACATGTTATGTGATATGGATAATAAATTACAATGATAGAAAGCGGAAATTACTTACAAGCTAAAAACGGTGTTAAGATGGTGTATCTGTTTATTAAGGT
>JBAHVQ010000441.1:317433-337640 GCA_036872915.1 Nanipora kamurai | reverse complement strand
GATAGATAGATAGATAGATAGATAGATAGATAGATAGATAGATAGATAGATAGATAGATAGATAGATAGATAGATGGTAATGCCAGATAACATGTGTCTGACTCCTACCAGAGGCCCTAAAGTCTCATTTTTTGCAGCTGGTTCCAGTTAGTTCTTAAAATTATATCATTCTGACACTCACAATTTCCTTTCACCAAATAAATATATATCACTTCAAGTTGTCAAATGTAAACACCAAATATTCTTTAAATAAAAGAAGTCTGATTCTGCCATGAAACAGCTAGGTAACTGAGGGATATGGTACCATTGTCAATTTTACTGAGAAGTCCCCAACAGTACTGATAATTATTATCAAGCAATAGTCATACCATATATGAAGAGATTCCAGCACTGGAGGTCTTTTGCACACTGAATCCAACCTACATGTATATAAATGTGGGAAAAAGTGCACAGTTTCACATCAGATGCACTGGAAGATTACATGCAGTGTAGTTTTATATTATGAGAATCACAAAAATGTTAAACTGGTCAGTGTGAATTCATAAAAATAGCATTATTTTACTTTCTTTTATTCAATGTTATTATTTTAAGTTTCTTATAGAGTATGATACTTCATTCTTTCTTAAATTTGGTGGCTCAAAAAGGGCCAGTTTTGAATAAATGTCTTCAGTTCAATGTTAGTTAATGTCATCTTCAAAGCCTTCAAAGTCTTCATCTTCAGTATCGCCATGCAACAGGGCTAAAAAGTCATTGTCCAGTCACGCTGTGGTTTCTTCCTCTTCATATTGTCTGCAGTGGGAACTTCATCAGCACTGTTTCATTGCCTGATTGTTTATGCATTGCTGATGAATGAGTCATACTGATTCATACCATAATTCCTACCACAAGTCAGTAAATTGCTGGGAATTACTTGAAGCAAAGCATGAATAGTTTGCACACTTTGGCAAATCGAGAACAGCTGTTCTTATTTGCTAATTACCAGTAAAAAACTACAGCCCCCTGATTTTTGTTTTGTTTTGAGAAGACTCATCAAACATTCTCAGTTCTCAGCAAGTCTGTAAAGTTCTTGTTAATATGAAACACATTACAACCATTTACAGAAGACAAGATAGACCATATTAAGTGTTCCTTCTTGATTTATACAAGTTATTTTTAAGAATGAAGCAATTTAATTGCAGGTAAGTGAATTATGAATTTGATACTGTTTAACTCCTCCCTGCCCTGGGTGTTTCCCCTTGAGTACGTAAAAGTCAGAATAGCAAAGAAAGGTGTTAAAGGCTAATTAACAAGCAGACAATGTAAAAGTGGACGGGATGCTGCTTTTTCAGTTTTGCACATTCTACCTATGTTTTATGTGGCACATCTTCACTCTCGTAAAAACTGTGCACGTCCCTCTCAAACCATAACTTTAACCTGTGTTTGAGACTGTAAAAAATTTCTACCAGCACATTACGTACACCATCCTATAACGTGCAGAAACTTTGAAAAAGGAAAAATCAACAGATAATGCATGCATAATCGCCTGGAAAATATCGTACCTCCAAACGTTGTAGACTCAGGTAGAGAGGCAGACCAGATTCCTGAAGGTGCAAGTTCAAATCCTGCTCAAGTCAACTTTTTCAGTTGCCTTTGGCAGTGAAGGATAATTGTGAATTTATTGTATACTGTTACTGTTTTCTTACAGCAAGTAATTACACTTGTTTACCTTTCCGTCTCTCGGAGTTAAAGTTAAATTTTCAACATTTATTTCAATATGTCCTCCTTTCAACATTCCAAATGTTGAAACCTTAAAATAGGGCCGGTCATCATTCTAGATAAAATAAAATAGTAATAAAAATCCAACATAGTTTGAACTATATTCAACATGATTTACATTTTATTCAAGATACAGTACCCATGCAGCTTCTCCAATATAGTAAAAATATCATATCAGTTATTACTATAACATCCAGTGTTTAAGTAACCAGAACCTGCTGTACATACAGTGTACAGCAGATATCAAATGAAAGATAAAGAAAACGAGGGTCATCACAAGACATCCCATTTTCCAAAATGGGCAGTTCTAAAATATAAAATGGGTAATTCTAAAATTGTTTGTTTGACCTTTTTGTTGAAATCTTGAACTGAACACCAGTGAATATGAATGACAGAATTACATGCAAATTAATGCAAATATAATATCATGTAAACAATGTTCACTTGCTCTTGACTGATGGCAAAGATTTCTTTGAATTTCTTTGACAACAATTAGCAGGCTGCAATCAATGTCCTGAGACTTGGAGGACAAAGGCATGGTGGCCATGTTGGTTGGTTGGTACAACAGCATCCAAAATAATATTCTTTTGTACTTTGTGACCAGCATGGCAACCACGACTTCACCAGCAACCCAGCAACAAGGCTGGAGGAGCCAACTGATTTGCCTGCAATAGAATATTTGATAAGGTAGTATTCATTGAAAAGTTCTATGCTGAGAAAGTCAAGAATTCTATTCAGTTGTCAGTCTTATTGTTGGATATGAATAATCATGTCATTTTCTCTTCATCTCACCATTTTAATATTCCATTTTCCTCTACCTAACAATACCTTGAATAACTAAAATTGATTACAATTATATACAAATACATAACTTTGATTAAAACTAGATGAGATTTAAACGCTAAGCTCCAATCCAAGGAAAACTGACTTTTAAAAAATTTAAAAGAGTCTAACCTCTAGATCTATCTTGTGTATTCGACAAAAAGAGACTTCGAAAGTGAAGACGAACAACAGAAAAATGTGATAAAAACTTATATTGGTACACGCCATGTTTCTGCTTTCCATTTTCGTTGACGTCATCATTTCTACAGAGCGGCTTCTCTGAAAAACGAAAGCGCGCGCATCGTACCGGTATAATATTACATTATCACTTGAATAATTTGCACAATCAATTTAATGTTTAGAGTATAAACAAAATTTCTTCGTTTGCAGTTGGCATATTTTACAACCAAATACAGTTACTTTAAAAACTAGATGATTACATTTCACATACGTTGCATGTCAAACCGTTTTTTAGTTCAGGGTTTGTTTTAAATCTGAAATAAAAAAGACAATGAAAATTACAATTATAATATATGCAGTAAAATTATCCTCGCTTTGTTTCCCATTCTGTGCTTTGGTCTGTGCTTTGGTAGTTTGGTATTGTGTGTCCTGTTTCTTACGGTTGGTGGAAGATTTCTTTTTCGTTAATTCGTGGTTGATTTCAGAATGCTTCCTCATCCATTTCAGGACGAAAATACCTTCTACGTTTATGCTTTCACGTTTACTGTGGCGACGATTATCTGCGTATTTATATTATCACGACATATCAAGTTGAACCCGGGACATCATTTGTGAAGAACTGACCCCACTTATCAGCACAAGAAATAATTTCGGAAACTAGGAACATGCGAACAATGAATTGTCAGTGACATTTTAAGTGTGCGGTTTTAACCAAGCTAGTCGTAAGCATGCATCAGTCTCACAAAAGATCCACAAGACTGGTCGATCCAGCAAAAAGGCAACTGGAATTTGAGAGTAATATATAAAATTTACGTTATTTATGCTAATGTATTTAGTACATTATACAAGTTAAAGAAGTTTTACTTATGAAATTATTGTTATTAATTATTTTTGAAAATTTGCTAAAATAAAAGCTTGTGTATTTATGCTTCATATTAGTGTCACCAATGACAATGTTCAATAATAAATATTTGAGAAATCTAGATTAATAATAGGAAAAGATATTACCAGTAATTGCCTTTTCGTTTGGTGGAAGTGGTTAAATTACATGGGTTGTAACTACCATTCACTTTCACATATGAATGAATGTACCATTCTACATGAATGTTATCTACCTAGTTAACCTTCAACTACCAATGTATGAAAGTTAACTATTAATAAAATTTTACAAGTTAGGACAAATAGAATTGAAACGGGTAACATTTCTGCCAATACAAAATTCAAAAACCTTGGGCATTTCTTTAATGTCTGATTGTGAACTTTTCTGCCAATGTAACAACCCCCCTCTTGAGATTTACAGTTCTGTAAATGGTTGATAGCTCTACCATTGAACAATTGTATGTTATTTTAATAATCCTATTTTTGCAAATGCCAGAATTCTACTCAGCAACAGAACATGTTGGGGGTAATTATATCCTCATCTAATTTCTGTAAAAGACAAGAAATTTGGAAATTCTGGGTAGTAACACAAGAATAAATACGTTTTGAAAGTTCCTTTCCTACAAAAACACAAATTTGTGAAAACTAAACTTTTTCTAAAATATATAAAATAACACATCATGGAGGATAATGCTGACATGTTCATAAGCACCAGCTAGCAATATCATTATCTGTATAATTACAGAATCAGTTGCTTGAATTAACACTGCCACCAAAGTATGTCAGAGAGTTACCAATTAATTACTGTGCTTCAGCCCTGCAGGGTTATCTCACATATTTGTAATTATTACTATTATTACTCATTCTATAAAAGACATTCCACAAACTTGTCTACACTAAAAAAATTCTGAGAACCTAATGGGAATCAAGTCTGTAAACTTCTGATTGCTGGTGAGACACTCCAGGCATTGAGCAACTGAGATTCAGATGAGAGAGCTTAGATTACATTTGAAGTTATTGCACTTGACATTTGTACATTTGAGCAACTGTTAGTATATGAAACTGCCCTAAATACTTCAGACATTATTAACATTGAGCAAAAAAACTGTACTTAATGTTTGTTTCTACACACTAGACCTGAGATCAAAAATATTTATGTAACAAATAAAATACGAGCAAGAAATTATTATGGCGATTTACAATTTAGGTTAGATGTAAATATTTTGTCTTACTTACCAAATGAACAATGGAATGAAGCTTATTGGTATTCTTAACTTTTGATAAAGATCACTTATGTACAACAGTTGCTTTTTACTGAGATTTACAAAGGTATACATGTGATGTGAATTCTGCATTTTGACTGCTTGCTACTCTCATTAATTATTCATGAATTTGATAAATTATTATCTTGTACCTGCAATTAAAATGCTTGAAACCTTCCATAAATTCTATATAAAATATTTCACTATTGTTCAACTATCACAGTAATATACAATTTTACAATTCATTGCTAACCAATTGTTGAAGATCCAGTTTCCTAATGGTTGATTTAACCCATTTCTGCCAGAACAACCAGCTGAATAAAATCCTCTGGGCTGAATAAAATCCTCTGAAATTACCCAGAATGAAAAAGGAAGTGTTAAACAAGGATGGATTAACCTTTAAGTAGAAATTGTGCATTCATAAGTATATTTACAACTGCCAGTTAAATGAATCTGACTGTAAAGGGGTAAAGAGGTATCTAATATTAAATATCTAATAGTAATGCCTGATTCTGATCATGAGACTTTAAGACCAGAGAAGAGGACCAAAGTATGAAAGACAATGCTTTACAAACCTGGCTTCCTTAAATCTTAGTGGGTCACAGGCCAAGGTAAGCATGGGGGGCAATTACCACCCCAGTTGTCTGAAGACTATTTCACTAACATGATTAAATCTGACGAGAAATACATTTGGGGAGGGTGTTAAGTTCAGCAAGCATGCTTCTGAATCCCCCTGTCATGACACGTTTCAGGGTCCGCCCTCCCCAAATAACAAGATATAGCTATGATGTGATGTTAACTCTCTACAGCCCACATGATTGCAACAACTTCCTGTAACTTGGTTATTAATTGGGGTTGGAAGTTTGCCCAAAAGTAGGCGACTGTATGATGTCCAGTCATATGTGTGTCTGTTTACCTATCTGAATGCATTCTTATTTTACTAAGCATTTTTCGACGAAGTATTCTATTTATATAATCTACGCTGACAACAAAGATCTTGAATTAACGATGTCTTGATCTCAAAAGTGATTTTTTTAATTGCGTGATACTTCAGTTCAGTCTAAGTCTGAGAGCTCTTTTGTAAAAGATTTCAATTCGTCGTCAATCAGAAAACCAACTCCAAAAACAGTACAAGGCTCGCTGTCCGAGAGACACTTTATCCAGCCATTTTGCAATTAAAACATGATAAAATATTAATGGATTAGAAATCAGCTTTCCGTTGATTGGTGAAGACCTGCTGAGTGGTGAATGTTGAAAAAAGATATGCAGCTTCCAACTCGCCTCGGGTTCGTATCAAAATTCAATCGCATTCTGCGATTCGACTATTGGATTTCACCTTGTGAAAAAAACTCGATAGTTTCTGGCAGACTTTCTTTGCCAACTCCACGGAGGTTTATTTACAGCCGAAAGCCAACCAGTTCAGTGAATTCATGTGACCGCAATTCAAGCTCAAACCGCAAGTTCGAACGTGTAGCAAGATACGTAAACAAGGGAATTATGTCGACCATGAACGTGGATGGCCATTCGACGTCTAGTGGGCCAAATGATGAAACTGATGATATATCGCTGACATTTTGGATTTGTTTATGGGGGCTTCTTGCCATCGTTGCTTCTTGGATTTACACTAAGTTAAACAGCAGCAAGGAGGCGATTGAAGATGGCAATACCACGAGCAATGTTGATGAACCGGAGGCAGATGAGAGAATTGCCCGAAAACTTGTTAACGAGATTTCCAGAAAAGACTTGGTTAAACAGAGTACATTTCGTCGGCAACGAAGCTACGAAATTATTGACGGAGAAGTTCGTATACATTATGATGTGTCGTTGGACCGTTCTTCGCAAGAAACGACCAACTACAATGGAAATATTGTTGACTCAGCTGAGGTGGAAAGTTTTCCAATTCGAAAAAGTTCACTCGACGAAATGGAACAAATATTACCAGGTAATCTTCCACGAATCATTGAAGAAGGAGAAGAGGAAATCGGAGCTGGACGTGAAGTTGAAGTTGAAGAGGTTGTTCCAGAACAAGCCGTAATTTCAACTTTAAGTGAGTCGTATCCAGTATCGAATGGAGATACAATAGCTATTCCTGCTATTAAAGTTATTGATTATGACAGCGAACTTAACAGGAATCTCAATTTTCAAGATACTTATTTGGGGGAGAACCAAGAAGAGCTTACTAAATTCATTGAACTGAGCTCTGGAAATGACAATCCAGTGAGGAATGAGATTACTGACTGCCCAGAGGCTGAACAAACAAATATTACTGAAACGATAACAACTGGAGGCAAAAAGGAAAGTGATGCTCCAGAAAATAGAAAAATTAAAACTCCTGTCTGGATCGACAATTCAAGTAGTGATGAAACAAGTTCGACTTCAGAGGAAAGTGTTATTGAAAATATTCAAAGTACAAGTTTTTTCTGCAATAGAAACAAAGCTTCTACTACTTCGAATACTACTACGAGCTCCGTTTACAAACTGACTGAAGTTTCGGGAAATGAAGAAGAGAACTTCACGGTGACTCGAGGTGAGGTAAAAACGTTCAATACCTGTGGAGTAAAGAGTCTGGAATCTGCAGCAGAGGGTATGAGACAATTTTCTACTATAAAGCCGCAACATTTCTCTTTGACAACGTCTGGGTCGTCAAAGGAACTCGTGGAATGTTTTGAGAATGAAAAGCAGCCAGATAACAAAGGGCGAAGTTCTGCAGTTGTAAGAACTGACAAGTCGTATCACGATGGGATGTCACCAACAAACTCGCCAAGAAGTATAAAGAGCAAACAGAATATTACAACCACGAAAGAAAGAACAACCGAGGAGTGTGTTACGAGTATTCAGGAAAAAGTAGGAAATGCAGAACCGCGCCTAGCACCGCGAAATGTACATGAACCGGAAATATCGGATTTGACAAACAGGAAGTCACTGAACACATCTGTGGATCAAGTAGATGGCGTGGATAATAGTTGTGGAGAGCCGAATTCTCCACCACAGCTCGACAAAATTGAGGAAAATGAATGTGATATTTTAGGAAAGTTGTCACTACCTGAAATGGGTAAAGCTAAGGAGTTAACAGGAAATATTGAGGAAGGGTTTTACCAATTAAGCCGTTATCAAGATTGTGGTGACATACTTGTAGATAACTCTGGAGATATTTTATTTAAAGTGATTGGACCAAGCAAAGAAAAGTTCCTTGGGGACCTGCAGTACCTGGAAGATACTGAGGAATCTGTTGAACACTTAGGTGACGAGTATTTTGTGTTGGATGAAAATGAAAATTATCAAATGTTTGAGCCTGAAGTAGAGTTTTCCAAAAGCTGGAGGTCTCTGCCGTCATGGGAGAAAGCTCATAATATTCGTCATCGGGAACTGGACAGAGATGCCGATGATTCTGTTGTGGAGTCAGAAAACACAGATGATGAACAAAGTGATGATTTACAAAATGGTAACTTTCAGATGGTAAAATCAGAGGAAATTATTTCATCAAACATTGAGCCAATTCTTGAAGAGCCTGAGCTAGAATGTGTGGAGGGTATTGAGAATTTGAAAGAACATTCTGTACTCCAAACTTTTACAGATAAATTTGAAGAAACAAAATTCATGGCAACAGCTGCTGAAACAAACCTTAATCCTGTGGCTACACACAGATATGATATTCCTGGTACTTTGGAAGTTATTTTATCAGAAGCAATGGAAGATGGCATTGTTTACCTGCCCAAACCTGATGAAATTCTCCGTGAACACAACAGAACAGACAATGAAAATTCTAATGTCACTAAGGTTTTTACACATTCAGAACAGATAGTTAGTGATAATTTAAGAGAAGCAGAAGAAATAGACTTAAAAGAATTAGTGCAGACTGAAGAACATCTGCAATCTAGCAGCACCAGTGAACATGACAAAAGCATAGGATACAAGCTTGATGATGGAAATCTGAAAACTGTGGCTGAATCTGGAAATGACCCCAAAACTGAATATTTTCAAGATGAAGAAACATGTGGAGGTCATGTGATTAATGCTAAATCATCTGTAAATGGCCAGAGTTTTTATAATCCTCATACTGACATACCTAATGAGATGAAAAATGAAGGTAGATCTGATGATAAAGTTATTGCAGTATGTTCAAATGAAAACACCACTAAAGAGTCAGTACATGGAGTAATCTATGCCAATGAAGTCACTGGAGATCAATTTTCATTAGTATCTGAGGATGACTCTTTTACCAGTGCAAGACTAGTGTTGTCTCATGAAAATTCTGAGACAAAGAAATTTAAAGAAACAAGCTTGGATGACATTCCCGTTATATCAAATCCTGTCACAGTGACATATGTAAAAGAACAAGTGGAGGGTAATAAATCACCTTATCATGAGGGAACAAACATAGATGGTCTTAGTGATGTTGATGAAATTGACATTGATGATACTCAACTTGACAAGTACTATAACAAATCTAAATCTGTGACTGACCTAGATCAGGCTTTGGCTTCTTACAATGCCTTGGACAACTGTGCAAGCTTTGATAAGGAGGAGGAGGAGAATGACATTAACTATTATGGTAGTCTTTCCAAGTCTGTCCCAAATATTTTAGATGGTTTTCAAGAAGAAAACCAGCATGAAGCTGCAATTAAAACCAAAAGCAACACATCAATTGGTAGTCTGGCTGAAAGCCAATCAAAGAAAAACCTGTCTGTATCATCCCCAGAAATTGCTGTTAAGAGTAAAGAGGGGTTGAAGAAAATTACAAAGATCAAGATTGTTCATGTAAAGTTTCTGGAAGTAGAAGATGGTAGTGGCTCAGAGAATATTGAAGAAGATTCCTTTACAGTGGATGGAGATATGTTAATGTCTGGGAAGATGAAATGGAGAAGCAAGCATTTTTCTGATGACAACAGCCAACTTACAGCTACCAGACCATTTGTGAATAACAAAGTTGTGGATGACCATTTCACTGCTGAGAAAACAACTGAAAAGCAGCTTGAATTTGGTTTTGATGACCTTTTTAAGAATATTCCACCATCACCATCTTTAACACAATCTATATCATCTGCTGAGATGCAAGAACAGCCTTCCAGTCCAGTTCATTCAGATATTAACATAAATCATCATTCAATCACTAGTTCATCAACTGAAGTGCTGCCCCAAAGAGAAAGATACATAGCAAAGTATGGAAACATCCCAAGGCATTCAAGTAGCCTCCAGAGCAAAGACAGCTTACATCTTGGCATGAGGTTATCTGAGAAATTTCAATTGCAACAAGATGGTTCATCACAGCACAAGAAAAGTTCAGTATCGTCCAGTTGTGAGAGTGAACCACAGTTGAAACATGTGAAAGACAGCCACTTAAGGTCACAAACAACATCACCAACTTCTGATCATAGTGGCTGTTTGGTGACAGTTAAGAGTGGAGTCATCAATGACTATGTATACAGCAGTGATGCAGATTCTGAGACTTCCTACAACACTCCACCACCTCGGATTAGAGCCAGAAAGTTCCACCGTGCCATAGTACACCAGGACACCACTGACTCTGCTTCATCTTCAGAACCAGATAGTCCAAGGGCAAAAGGTAAAACCAAACATAAAGCAAGTATGTCCCAGATCTTTGGAGTTCAAAGTGATACTTTGCAACATTCAGAGCTACAGAATTTTACAAAGGAAGATGAGAGGTCTGGAAGTACACTACATGATTCAAAGCTGTTCACAAGATTTGGTTGCTTGGAACAATGTGATCTAGCCACAGAAAAGAAAACTTATGGCAGACAAGACTGGGATGTTGCAACGGAAGGAAATGTTGGCTCACCTTATGACTACCAAGCCAGAGAAAGTATGTTTGATGAATTGAAAAGGTATGGAGCATGGAACAGGGGCATGGAGTTTAATCCATTTACAGAAGTTGATGGCTATAATGAGTTTGAACCATTTGAAAGAAGTCATTCACCCACAAGTATCTCAAGTGATCAATCATCTGTGATTTCATTCAACTGTGATTTTGAACCAGAGCCACTCCCCACCCGCAATTTTCATCCAGAAGTTTATACTTGTGAGAATCCCACCTGCAGAAAGCAGGACATCCTACTAGGTCCTGAAAAAACAAGTTTCAAATCATGCCCAGCTTGTTTTACCTATTATTGCTCCAGTAAATGTCGGAAGCTGCACTGGCCTGCCCACAAGCAGATCTGTTACTTTGGTCGTGTCAATACCTATGTCAGAAGCATCATCCGTCTATGTCAGAGACGTCTGGACTTGAGCATGTATTTATCACAACTTGCTAGAGATGGCTACAACAAGAAAGGACGTGGAGTTGTCATGGCAACATTCAATAGCCCTGAATTGGCACGAGAATTTATTACAAGAGGTCATGATGCTTTTTCAGGAAGAAAGCCCACCTATTCTTCCCTGACAGAGCTGAGTCGTGAAGGAGTCATATCAAAACACCGTGTTGCCCTCTTGCAAGCAGTGAGAGATTACGAACCAAATGAGGAGTTTGTTTTTAACATTGCAGTGGTGGCTGTGAATGATATTCCCTCTGAGCCAGCACCTCATTATAAGCTCAAAACTGTGCTGCATTGCATTAAGATGCCATTGAATGAAAAGATTGTTGCCCGTCAGCCAAAAGAAGAGGGCATAGTGCAGACTAGATTGTTTGCTCTGCCAAAATGTTCAAGGCACGAGTTTGTTAATGAGATGGAAGCCAGGAGACATTACTGCAGGAACTTATCCAAGAATCTTCGCTTGTATAACATTAAATTAAAGCATGATTATGAAGACTGTTACAAGAAACTGTGTATGTATGTAGAACATGACATTGCATTCGAACCAATGACAGTGTATGGGCAACGAAGTGGCATCACATACAAGTGCATTATCGGACCAGAACAGAGTTATCCATTGAACCCAGAATATTGCTAAGCTTATGCTATATTAACTATACAAAACATTATGAGTAATTTATTGTTCTAAAAACGTTTATCGATAGTTTAATACAGTTATTTGATAATAGTTTTTTTTAAGCTCATAAAATTATAAAGTTAGGACACCACAAATGATTTACATGAGCTGCCTCAAAACAAATTCATTGGCACAAATAATTTTAAATCACTTCCTGTGTTCAAATTACATTTGAGCTATTTTTGTTTTTCTATCACATTTGAAAACAGCCAAATCTACAACACAAAACTGCAAGGACCTCCTGTAGACATTCAGATGCAAGCTGTTTGTGTTACAGGACAAGGCCTTCTATATCTGGTTTTTATAAACATGATCAGTAATACACTAGTGTATAAATAGATATATTTTAGGTACTATTTTAAAATGACAGACAGCCACATTATGTGTTTGAGTGATTACTTTTGCAATTACTGCATAACTGAGAAATCTCTTTTTATATACATTAAATACTTGAAAAATGGATGTTTGTTCATTGTTAGCATTAAATACTCATCTCTGTCCAGCTATACTGTGGAACTAATTACACAAAATCTTGACATAACAAAGTTTTGTATCATTCATCAATAATCTCTCTATATCAAAATGTTGTATAGTTTTATATTAATTATTAGTATCTAATCAGTGAAAACATAATTGGTTTTTTTTTAATACTGGGATTAGCGATACTGTTAGCGCTTTAGACTTAGGGTCAGGATTAGGTTATGGTCAGGTTATGATTAGGGTCAGATCTCCTTGTATGCCCATGGAAAATCGTCATCCGATAAAGACGGAGGCGACAACTTCCGGTGTCAAAAATAAGCATAGGTATGGGATTGAGGCTGGGACCCTTGATTCTCCTTGACCAAGTGGCCTTACGAGCTAGTGATGGGCGATACTGGAAATTTTAAAACGATACGCTTGCAAGTACACGGATTTCAAGTATCGGAAGTAATATTTCGTACACGAGATGGAGTGTTTCATTAGAATATCCAAACATCGAGAAGCTTGTTGAAAACCGAGGCGATAGCCAAAGTTTCTTCAAATTTCGAAGTGTTTGGAAAATGGAATTGGGCGCGCGAAGGTCTACCAGTCGGAGCTTGCCCGACTGTCTAGGCGAACGAAATTCACGCTGATTTTAGTCAAAAGCTTGATTTCCATCCAGGCAACGCCGGATTCAGACATGTGGTGGCCCCTGGGCAGCCTTCAGTAGTGGAGGCCCACCCTACCTTAGAATACTAAAAAGCTGACAAGACATATTTACAGTCATCCATAAAGTATGTTTTTCAAGAACAAAGAATCTGAATAAAAATGTGCATCTATAAACATCATGATCAATCTATGCAAGAATCTAGTTCCAATGTTTCAAGTATAAAGAATCAGAATAAGCTAGCACATGATCAATCCATAAGATTATAAGAATCTGAAAAGTTCCTATGTTTCAAGCATAAAGACTAGCATTCAGGCACTCACAAATACATTTTTCCTTACAATTTTTTTTTTTCATGAAATATGTGGAGATTACCTGGTTGTGGAGGGCCCTGGGCAACTGCCCAGCTCGCCCATGTCTAAATCCGGCGCTGCATCGAGGTGAATTTTATCCCTCAAATTGACTTTGATCTTAGTTTAAATGGAATGGATTTCCTATTAGTTCTCACCGAGAGCCCATGGGACAAAAGAAAAAGTCGCTTCGTGAGAAAAAATGGCCCAGTGGAAAACGGCCTTAAAATAGTTTTTGATGAAGTGAACCTTTTGAACCCGGCAACCCTCAGTCACATCTTGCCTAACGCCTAGGTAAAAGTAACGACCTTGTTTTACCAGCACTCGTTGTCAGCGCTGGGTGTCAATATTCAGAAAAGGGAAATGTATTTCCGCTACGAATTTAAGAACAGGATCTGGGTATTAGGAGAACGGAAAAAATTATAAAATGAAGACATCAGAGAGAGAGAACGAGTTATTACTATGAAAGAGAACATACAAGAAGCAAAATTGCGATGGCTGGGACATGTTTATAAAGGAGGGAAAAGGAAGCAGCTGTGGAGAGAGCATGGACACTGAAAGTACCTGGGAAGAGATCTATACATGGTGTCCCAAAAAAAAAAATGCTTTCGCACTTAATTTGGAGGCACTGCGGGTGGAATTGCGGTCCAGGTTATAAATTAATAAGCCTGAATGACAACCTGACATTCTGATTTTATGGTTTTAAGCTTCACTGAAGTCAACAGTAAAGTATTTACATCCTTCCATGATAAGAAAATGTACTCCCATACTCCATGTTTCTATTTTGAAGTTAGACAAATTAAGTTCAGAGGTACCTTCCGCGTAAGTGCTAAAGCTAGATGTACGATACTGCGCAGAATTTGTCCACCATTAAAAATAAGAACAAATAGTTGATACGACTTGCTTCTGCAGTAAAGATACGTTTATTTAAACTGGATTACCCTATTAGCTAGCAAAACTTTTTTCTCTAGAGGTCCAGTAAGGAACACACCTTATTGATCCCAATATTACTACTGGAGGAAATGGAAATACCCACGACCATGAATTGTCAGAATCAAACTGGACAACACTCTCCTCACATGTGATCAAGGTAATTTTAATCAGAAAACTGCACGGGGCAAGGATTAGAACCCTAGTCACAAGGTTGAGAGGCACATGCCCTATCACTGCGCCACCAGTATTCTTAATTAAGCTATCCTAACTGACTTTGTACGAGCAATACCAGAAGTCTAGCTTTATATGAATGTACATGAACGTATTGCGAGAAAACATAGAGGCCAGGTAAATGTTGTCTCAATGTTTTCCCATCCCATTTTCAAAACCATGCCAAAACGTATCCAGCATTTTCTGACTCGGAAGCTTACCTACAATGATTGTTACAGAAACATATAGCAATGTAGGGAGGAAAGCAGAATCATATACACAACAACGGTAACTCCGAAAATCGATAACATATTTAATTTATTTGACGTTTCGACTAGGCTTTAGTCATCATCCGGAATGCCTTCCTGATAATAAATTATAAAAAATAATAATAAAATAATAAACATAAAAAATTAAATATGTTATCGATTTTATTGAAATACTCAGTGGTTCCCGCAATTTCAGGCAGAATCATGTCTCATTTACTATTCACACTTTCCCCACTCATAAACCTGGCAGTTGTTCTATCAGTGGAAGAACAAGCAGTTCAAGTGCGACAGTAATTTGAGCTACTGGTAGTAATTTGAGCGATCGAGAGCATTACGAGCGACTATAAAACGACCGACCGTAATTTGAGCAACCGGTGTTCGTAAATTTGAGCAACCGACCGCAATCTGAGCTGTCGACGGCATTTTGGGCAATAAACAATGATGAAACGTATCAGTCACGTGATCAATGACAGTACTGACCCTTTACTTCATGCCTCTCCACGAGGTCTCCACTTGACAAGTAAAATCGTCTGGCGCAAGACAGAGTAAAATAACAAAGTTGTCACACGACAACAATGGGAAGGAAAGGGTTAAAGAACGATCAATGAAAACCAGACATAATTATGACTCTTTTGCACTTAGTCTGAGAGAGCAAGCTGGAAATCTTTCGGAAGCACTTAGTCAAACTTAAAGGGCTTCTTATACATTTAACGGTACTTTAATGCAGTGCCAACATATTGAACAGGCGATCCTCTAGTAGCCGTTTAGTATTTTAATTAATCTGTTCATGATTAAACTGATGGAAGATTGTAGAAGTATTTGGTTTGCCCGGAAGAAAGAAATTTTGTGTTTTCAGCAAGATTATGCCAACATGCAAATGCAGATTGTCCGTTTCTAATATTAGAGAACGGCAGTTGAGATGAAAAAAGGGGAACTAACTCCCAGCTAATTGGTTTGATTTTGTAGATATTTGCGGAAGAAAAGCGTTCAGGTCGAAACAACTAATTTAAATCAATTTATTAACAGAAACAAATCAATCGAACCGAAAATCTGTCAGTTTGCTACAATATCGGTGGTAAATAGAAATGTTTGTCTGTTGGATACTTCAATGAAGAGATGTCGATATTTGATGGGCCGTTGTAGTTATGAGCAAAATATAACGTAAACACCTACGACTGAGATCAGCAGTGTCAATGACGAGTTACTGTCGTATAATTGAAATCTGTTTCATTGAAATAGTTCAGGTTAATAACTAGTTCCAAAAATCAATTTAAATGTAACTAGACTAGCGATATCTTTTTCAGTCTAACCGAATGGCCAGACATTTCAGCTTATTTCCATGTTGATGCGTATCCCATGTGAGTTTTGTGAGTTCACACGAAAGCCCGAGATACTGTGTTGGATCATGATAACCAGCTGTGATTCGACCACCATTATCATTGCCAAAATTGAATCATATTTCCTTTACACGTCAAACGAGCGTTGTTTTTTACGGCGTACAAAACGTAATTTGGGATCAAAAAGATTTTTTTCTCTACAATAACGCCTACGAGGGAAGTGGGTTTTAAAGATCTTTGAAGAGCTAGAAATAAATTCACACTTGTAATGACGAACTGATTTATCATGTTAGAAAATCTCACAGCAAGAAACCAAACTGAGTGACCAATACAAACCAACCGATATCAATCTAATGACCACAATGTCGCACAAAGAATCATTCGAATTTCCTGGTCTAAAGTCGTTTGACCATCTTAGGAGCTAACACTTTCTTTTTTTAACAAAGACAAAAACTTTTACGTGACACACCCATTAGTTCTGACGTCAGCTTGTTTGTGATGACAGGTGCAAACAGAACTCTGTCAATATTTGAAATGAGGGTAATGGGACGGGCAGATTGTCTGAGGCCCAGTGGCCTTGATTAACGACAGATTGAAATCTCAGCTGTGATTGGACAGCGCTGCGACATAATCATTTTTCTATTTACGGTATCCAATCAGAGAAAGGTTGGTTTAATTCTTTAATATTTACGTGCATAATAAGCACAAGCCGCGCATTAGTTATTCCAGTTCATTCGAGTTGTACTTAAAATTTCTGTTGGTTGGCAGGAGTCCTGACAACAATTAGATTTAGCACAATCGCACGAAGGTGAAAAGAATCGTGGCGAATTCGCGAAAGATGCCTTTTTATTTTGCATTCCAGAACAGAAGAGTAAACGCGAAAGGGAAAAGAAATTTAACTTTCGGGAGTGTGACAAGGAAAAAGCTAAGAAAGGGTTCAGGATTTAGTTCTGAAGGATCAGCGTACAACTGGTCAGACGGCGGTGTTGTTAATGAACTGGATGCGTATGAAAATAGTGCGTCGTCATATCCAAGGCGACATTCGCTCGAAGGCTCGGTTTTGAACGGGACGCGTGCAACCTCACCTACGCAAAGACGTGTTTTTACGCCACCGTTGAAACGGAGGGAGATAGGGCCGCCGAAACCGCCACGAATGATGGAGAAAAAGCTATTTACTTGTGAGTATCCAGATTGTCAAAAAAGTGAAGAACTTTTGGGCATGGTTGCGATCAATTTCAAGGCTTGCCCAGCATGTTTCACACATTACTGCTCAACGAAATGTCGTGTAGCGCACTGGCCAACTCATAAGTTGGTTTGTCACTATGGACGTATCCGAAGCTACATGAAAACAATTGTGGACATTTGCCAGAGCGATGAAGACGTACGAGGCCTCCTCTCCTCCTCTGCTTCCTCCGGATATTGTGTGAAAGGACGTGGGTGTGTAATGTTGATCTTCGCGAGTCCCAACGCTGCTAGATTATTTATAGAAGAACGGATTGGGAAAAACGCTACGTATTCTTCGTTGAATCAGGTTGAGACGCTTGGTGTGAAGACTGATCATAAGAAAAACTTGCTGAAACTAATTAGTAATTACAAACCCGAGTTTGAGCTTGTCTTGAACGTTGCTATAGTAGCCGAAAGAAATCTCCCACCGTCACCAGCACCGCGAAATAAGGAGCCCTCCGTCATAGAACAACTAATAATACCACTAAAAGGCAAGGGAGCTGAGGGAAGCACAAACGAGACTCGTCGAAAGTTATCTTTGTAGTATTCTGAACAGAAAATCTATCTATCGACATATATCAGGGTATATTAGACCACTGTTTCGATGGGTCCGATCAACTTCGAAAAGAAAATATTAAACATTAATCGTCAACAAGGTTTAGTAAAATTATCCACCGAACACCGTTTGTTTTGATCCCAGAGAAACGAACGTCAAATTTCCGGTAAGCCGAGTTTTAGGAAATGAAAAGAAAATAATTATAGTCTTTAATACCAAAACGATTTTCTGTAGTTTTATTTCCATTCAAAATATCGACATTCCATCACAACATCATGCTAGACGTTAACATTCTCTTTCCAACATTGACAACGGTGAAAATGAGTGAAATGATAAGGTCAAGTACTGTGACTCCTCTCCTGTTTATCATTCCAGTTACTGTCGTTTCATTCCCGTTGTCATCACAACGCAGTCTTAGTACCGCCTTAGAAACACGAATTAAAGCGGATTTCACCAATTTAAAACAAAAGTACCTCATTCTTCATTTGTTTTAATCTTAAAGAAATTTCTTTCATGTTGAGACTCGGCTAGGAAATGGTTTACACGGGACACTTGTGTGCATCTTTGCAACTTTTGCTGACTTTTTGCGTGTTTGTTGGGAGTTCAACGCACCGCGACCGGATGACATAATGATTGAAGAGTGACTACACGACTGATGACTGGCGTAAGTGCGATTTCAATCATACACGTACGGTTGATTAAAAATAGCAGCAACAATTGAAGACTACCTGTCAGTAAATTACTTTTTTTGCAGAATTCAAGTAAGGTTGATTTCTCGAACAAGACATTTAACGGCCGTTTCGCTAATCTCCCTTGCTACTACCTGCATTTAGTTGAACTGGGTATAGCTCAAATTTCAGAATAATCTTCTGAACAGTATAAAGACAAGAATTTAAGGCTTAAATTCTAGAATAATCCTCAGAGTGGCAAGAAAAGAGGGATATTTATGACTTACATTGCGAAAGTCAACTCAAACAAATGAGTTGACTTTCGCGCGATTAGAGTTTGAGCTCTTGTAAAGTCAACTGAATTTTTTGAGACGAATTGACTTTTGCAAAATATGGTAATTAATGAAAAAAGGTAAACTAAATTCATGTTCTTTCCACTATTGTGCCACGAACGCCCTCAGCAATTGTGACATTCACTCGAAGGCTCTAACCCCCCCCCAAGATAGCTGTACCTTGATGCAAATGTGCTTGTTTGTTGCCAGGGGATTAGAATGTCAATTGGTCATCTGAAAACTAGACTAGCACATCTTCTCTACAATCTGTCAATGTTTGTGGTAGGGGATTAAGATGTGAGAACGATTGCACCATTTCACCGCGCGCGGCTGACAACGACTAGCAATAAAATATGAGTTACCTATAAGGGGAAGCCATGATGTGATAATAATGATGGAAACACTGAATGTTCAATACAAATTTTTTTGGTTACCAGTCATCAAAAGGTTGCACTCCCATCTTACAACTGAGAATGTTAATATTTTTAACTTACAGGCGTCTGTGAAAATGATTTCATTAAATTATCGTCAAATCTTAAGAGCGTGAACTTGTTTAACAAACAATATTGACAAGCCAGTCCACAATATGTCTGATGAAGTACCTCATAGTAAATTGGAATGTAACAAATTCTGTTTTGAATGTTGAACACTAATCTTGTTCATATGCGTGCATGTCGTTCGCTGGCCGTCTGAATTTCTATTTTGATATCATTGTTTCTCGGCATTTACTTTGTTATCAACGTTTCTCTAAAGTTAACTTGATTACACTTGAAATAGAACATACGAAACAACCGTTAGAAATCACGCAAGAAACAGTTGTTCCGTAAATACGACGCGAGCCGTTGGCAATTGTTCTCATGAAGTCCTGAGTCAATAGGCCGAAAGTTTAGCGATAAAATAAAACGTATCACCATGCAAAACTTCAAATGATTGATTCTTTTCTTGTTGAAGAATGAGAGGCAGGACTGGTATGTCCTAAAAGCCACAAATTAAAGCACTTCTCCAAGACACTAGGTCAAGATATCTTGAATTACAAAAAGTTCAACATAAACAGAATCTGAGATCAAGCAAAGCAACGAATTTAAAAATACCATTACAGTCTGGTACTTTTCAAGATAATGCATTCATTTTACTTAACAAACTCTCACCTGAGATTAAGAGCAATTCTAATTTTAATTATTCTTCCAAACGGAGGAAGGATATGCTACTTGATAGAGCTAAAATCGTTGCTCAGAAATCTATATCTAATGTGCATGCAAGTACTTATATATATATAATTTATGTGAACGTTTTGGTTTACGAAATACAAAGAGGGCTCAATACCAAACAGATAGAGCAAATAGTATTATGTCACTTACC
>JBAHVQ010000441.1:299335-317333 GCA_036872915.1 Nanipora kamurai | reverse complement strand
CGAGTCCTTTCCAAAAACGCACCCACTAAACAAAGTATTCAACCGTAACACATTAAAGCTAAGCTACAGCTGCATGCTGAACGTCCAAACCATCATCGCAGCACACAACAAAACAATCCTAAACAGAGAAGCTACCAAAAACACAACCCCAGAAACAAAATGCAATTGCCGCAAAAAAGATGACTGTTCACTGAAAGGGGAATGCCAAACCAAAGGGGTGGTCTACCAAGTCACAGTTACCAACACAACAACACAGGAGGAGGAAACTTACGTCGGCCTAACAAAGAACACGTTCAAAACAAGATACCTGAACCACACCAGCTCATTCCGAAACAAAGTTGGGTGATATTATAAGTTGGTTGTGTGCTGGGCTGTTGGAGGATAGGGATTGTGGTTTTCTTTCCAATAGCATTGCCTGTACTGCTATTTTATGATTAACGATCATCAATTAGAACGATAGAATTAGTTAATGGGCCGTTGTAAAGTATTGTTTTAGTAGTTAGCAGAATAAAGTGACAAGAAAAGTGGAATACCCAAGTCGACGAACGGATTTCGTCAAAGGCGGGTAGATGTAAATCGGAGCACGAGAAAGAAAATATACAGTTGTGTTCAGTTGTAACATAATCGCTTTTCATTCCTAGAAACGGAGATTGTGAAATTGACATGTCAACTTGGAACATAACTTGGTAATTAATTTACATCAACTACATTTATAAAACCAATCCAAACCTAAGGTTTACAAGCGTCAAGAAAAGACATACAGAAACTCATTTGAAGGTATTCTATTCAGAGAAACGATTGTCATACTTTGCTGAAATCTGCTGCTCTACCTGCACCAACGACTGGTTACTGCTGTTGAGGCGTAACATCTTCGTTCATTCATGCTCGGAAGTTCCTTCCACTCAAAACAGTCAAAGTTAAAATACTCCACGGTATTAAGGCGGCTTCGTTCGTCATTGTATCCGCCCATAACAACTATCATATTTTCAACACAAACAGCTGAACAACCGCCTCTTTTGTATTTCATTGCTGGCAACAAACTGATCTCTCCACTTTTCACATTGTACATTATCACGGTATTCAATTGCTTACCGTTCCTGTCTATCCCTCCAATCAAAATTACGTTATCCTTCCACTTAACAGTGGCCATGCTACACATAGGTTGAGGTAGCTGGGAAAGTTGTTGACATTTCTTGGTAGTTATATTATAAACAAAAACAGAACCAATACAATCTTTAAAGCAGGAGGTAACGGAACCTCCAAAAATGAAAATCTTATCGTCATCAATTTCGGCTTCGTGGAAGCAATTTGGTAGAGGCATACGACCAACTAGCTTGGAAGAATACGGAGCTGTAAGAGGAACTTCACAAATCGTGTCAAAGACTGTTTTCGCATCTGTGTTGAGTCCTCCAATTACGAAAAGACTATCCTTGTAAACCAAACACTTATGGCCACCGCAAGCCACTGGTAACTTACCCGGAAAGTTTGTCCATTTTCTTGGTACTTCATCAATGCACATTCGCTCCATGCTATTGGTGTCAACACCATTACCGATTCTTCCTCCTGTAACGATGATTTGATTTTCATAAACTATCGAACATCCTCCAGCACGCTGTTCTATCATCGCAGGAAGTCGTTCCCATGCTTTCTTTGTCCAGTTGAATATTTCAACGGAATTAAGTCGTAAATCGTTTCCCCATCCTCCAGCAATGACAATATCTTTTCTAGGTTTTGACGTCGAACATGCTTCATCCAGAAGCAACCTCAAAGCTTTCATCTCAGCTTCCATGTCAACTATCAAGCAACGCATTCTGTCATTGTCTTCCTTTAAAGATACCACCACCGTTCTCATATAAGCACAATCGCTGCACTTCGTCTTTCTAAACTTGCACGTCAGATTCTCATGACAAATTAAATCCCGTTTGTTTATAATCTCAACACATTCCTTGTTGGAGCACTTCACGGGAGCAAACTCACAATCGTCGACGTGCGTTTTAAGAGCATCAAGCCTCATCAATTTACCGCAACCTCGATTGGAATAGTCACAGTCAATCTCTAGTTTTGATAAACTAGTCCACACAAATCTCGGAGCTTTTTGTAGCTTTGCCAGGGGTAGTGCGTCCATGCAGATTGGGCACTTTTGGCTGATTTGCAAGTGATGGCGGATACACGAACTACAGAAATAATGTTCATTCCATTGACACTGCATTGGTTCTTTAAGAACGTTTGTACAAATAGGACAATGGAGATCTTCGTCGACAGGTGTCTTAAATCGTCTATCTTCATATGCTTGGTAATCTTCCTCCATTTTGATGTGGTTTCTTTGACAGTAAGAAGCCCGACTAACTAGGTAGACACCAATAACAAGCCCGTACACTGAAACAGGATACAGCTCAAGTTACCGTTGTCGTTTTCCAAGAATTACGACACTTCAGCATAAGCTAAGTTCACGGCATTGAGTTCTTTTGCAATCACTTGTAGGGCTGTAGGAAGCCGTTTTGTTTATTGCGCAGCAAAGATGACACAATCGAGAAAAAGGTTGAGCTTCCTGGGGGTGTGCAAGGTCGTGCTCCCCCAGGAAATTTGGAAAATTTGAGGTCTCTGAAAGGGTCCCGTCTCTGAAACAGCTTTTTCTGCATTCTGAAACCACTTCGATGCCAGATATATTTGTTGTAATTGTTTTGAAGTCTTGAGTTAAAACCTGGTACAAAGAAATTTGACCAGACCCAGGTGTGTGAAATAGTCTGGTTTCGGGCAAAGTGAGGGACAAAGTGGAGCTGGTAATGAGACTAATCCTCGCCTTTGATTTTCTGTCGCGCTGAACTTTGGTTGGGTGGTCGCCGTACCTGGCCCTACGACCCCCGTCTGTCGCCGTACCTGCTATTTCTCTTTTATGATTCGTTCATGGCTATTCATATTAGAATTTTGAGCTGGACTCCAATATTCATACTTAGGTTACGATTTCCACCTGGTAAATCTCTGGTGAATGTTTTAACGTTCAGACAAATTGGACAATGGAGAGAAGTTTGAAATCGTTCATCCGGATACCTAAGGTTGTCAGTCTCCATTTGTTATTCACAAATTCGATGGACTGACTTTTCCACCAGGAGGCGTAAAAGACAGGCCAGTTCAAGTGTGGTTCCGGGTACAACTATCACCTTCCAAGAATCTTGTGTACAGTGCATCAACCACTGATCTCGAAAAAAGACTTTTTTCGAGATCAGTGGCATCAACTCAGGTCACGACCTTGAAGTCTTCAATAATTTTTGGATATTTGAGCTTTTTCAAAATAGTGGCAATTGAGAAACCAGCGTAATCTTGTTAGGAATATCAAAGCCCAGCATATAATTTTGAATAAACCCATAATAATTGAGACATGAGTTATTGAAAAAAAAAAGTATTTTTAATTTAGCCGACGTTTCGTTGCTAGTCCTGCAACATCTTCAGAGTAAGTGATAAATTTACAAGGTGTTCTCGACTATATCATCTTCGATTTACAATGACAGGAAGGAATTAACAGAAAGACTGGTGAGACTGGTGAATAATTTTGTCAGATCGTTCCATGTTCTTGTGATAATTTTGTTTTGACGTGGATTTAAATATCTGATTGAAGAAAATGCTGTCATATTACATCAATTATTAGCCGTTTTGATCAATGTGGAGAAACTCAAAAGACGTCGAATTTTCGCACTTAATCATTAGAAGTGGCAGAAACGGGATGCGAAGAGGCAGGTATGTCATATTGTACCGAAATCCCCTCTGTGTTAATTCATGATGTAAAATAGTTAGCATCAGCAAGGGATAAAACGAAAAAGAAAACAAAACATGAAAAGGCCAAAACGTTATCGAAAAGCCTTGCCTAGTCCTCTCGTCACCTCGCCTGAGAAACCTGTGAAATGAGGATGTACTCAAAAATCTAATTGATGTCGTGTTGTTGGGTTTCAAAACTAGACCAAAGTGAAGGAGTGAACGACTTTACTAGCCGCAAGGAAAACCGCAATCGCAATTTCGGCCGTGTATCCGATAACTGGGCAACTACAATCTTTAACTTTGACTGATGTTTCTTTCTGTTTATATAATCTAAATCCATGAATTCAGAGTGAGTAAAATATCAGAAGAGCCTTCTGCCTTGTCCGGGGCGTTTATTTGGAAAAAGTTTCCGCGGGGCCATCCCCGGGGCATACGTTTTTAGCCCTCCCTAAAAATTTCGCTCCGCGGTCCCTGATCAGGATTTGGTTACTGTGCCTATAGAACTAGGTGATCTGGAAACACGCATGTGGAGAGGGACTAATTGTCAAATAGAAATCTATTTTCAATTTTGAATTAGTTAATATCTTATGAACTATACCAGATTCTGATATGAACCTGGAATTCTATTGTGCTGCTAGTTCCAGGCCCTTTGCTTGAAGTCAGATCACCAGCCAGTTTTCCCACTCCAAAACTTTCGGCGGCTCCTTAATCCAATTAGTTTTATACACGTCATTCGTGCCCACGTAACACTCTGCCTTCCTATAGTTGTTTAGAAAAATCTGGAATATTTGTCAGCACGAAATTTGGAAACGATAATCCTTCACGATCCTGACAGACCCCTCAATGTCCTAGAAGTCTTTGCCTACATACTTCCTGCAAGGTTATACAATAACAATTTCAAAAGAGCAAACCACAGGCCAATTGTATAAATACTACAATACATTAGTATACACACATAGCCTCAACTTCATTCTTTTGAATTCTATTGATAAAACACAAAAGCTCAGCACAATGGGTGAACATGAACTAAATTCAAAAGAAAGAAATTGTTGCTATGCGTGTATACTGATGCATTGTGGTATTTATGCAATCGGTCGATAAAAGTCACTCAAGCCTGCCTAACGTCAACATCACGTAGCATTCTGAAGTAAAGATAGCAGCAGCTAGAAGAGGACCTACTTTGTATAGACAATAAGAGAGCTCTAAAGGAGACAGACCTCACAAGCCAACATTAGTTACCACTTTCAGTCTTACTTGAAACAAATAAGGTGAGTAATGATCAGATAATCAATGACATGCAGTAAGAAAACCAAGAATGTTTCTCATGAACATAGTTAAGTTGTCTTGAAGGAATTCAAATCGAATTCTGTCATATGGTTAATACCCAATAAAAGAAAACCCAAAGGGTGAAGGAACCATCGAAAAGTTAGTATAGCAAAACTGACATTTCGAGCGATGACCCTTCGGAGTGAAAGATAAACTGTTGGTTTTATGTGCCTTCGCTCGAAATGTCAGATTTACCGTAAGTTAAATTTTTGACAATTCCCTGACCCTTTAGGCTCATGTAGTCTAACATTACCAACACAACCCTCTATTTTTATACAATAAAATATAGCATTTTTTCTAGGTTGATTTCATTGTTGTTGTGTTTCTAGCGGAGTCGGTTTCAGCGTAACGACAAAGTGACTGATTTTGGCACAAAAAAACCAATAATAGTAACTAAATACTGCGTAACCTTTTAGGATCGAAACAGCCAATGACTGTAGGTCAAGCAGTTACAAATTAGGAAAATTTCTCCCAGTTCGTTTTCACCTGTATAATTCATGGCTTTCTACAACCTAACAAAGTCGACCAAATTGTTTAGGAGTTTGCAAGTTTTCTTCAATCTGTTTTAAACAATCAACTCGGTAGGCTTGGCATGTGAATAATGGACAGAAATAGATCAATGCTTATGTGCCGAAACAAAGAGTATTTATTGCTCAAATCTGTAACCTAATTTATGGTATGCAGACGTTAAGAGTTCACTTTGAATAACTAAATAAAGAACATTGGAGAATTTTGAATTCAGAATTAAAATAATATTGATGTTTGAAAGAAGGATCATTCTTTTCTCTTAAAATAACACTTCCGTTAATTTCGATGTACTTTCCTTCTGCAAGGGCAACGTACTTTTAATCGGAATTCAAATGACCTTTTGCTGCTAATTCTACTTAGACAGCTTCTGTACTGTTTGATTGAATTGGCAAAAAAGAGAAATATTATATTTAAAATGTACAGCTATTTACGTGTTTTTTCGAATTTGCAAATTTATCAAATGATAATTCAATTTTCCCGATTATATCCTAGTTAGATATGATCATCCATATTTCTTAATGACGACTTATATCTGAGACGGCATTAAACAAAGGCATTCTAGAATATGTACTCTTTGTTTTCGAGAGCTGAACGCATGCAAATTAATCGGCTTCAGGAAATCTGCAACGTAGCTAGGAAATAAGCGACGTAGCTAACAGCTTCTTCGAAAATCTGTAGTGGACAGGTATCTCTACTATAATACGAAAGCTTAAAGGTGGCGAATTAGTAGGTAAAGGAAAGATATTTAGTCGTTTCAAGAAAAGATCCTTCATTCACGTTAGACCAGACAATCTGTCACTTGGTTGAAGAATTCTTGCTGGAAATGTTCGTAATAACCATTACCTTTGAAATGTCTGTATTTTAAAAATACACTATCTTTTGCAACCCACAGTTTTACTTCTTGAAACCTCATATTTCAACGTTAGTTTTACATATTTTGTTCTGGCTGGTACCAAAATATTTCATTAAAAAGAAGGCAAACTGCAGACGTCAAAGGATTCAATAATGATATAAAAGTAGAGTGCTACGTAGACATATTTAGATGATGAATTTTATACCGTCAGTTCTTCTATACCGAAATTTTGGTATAGAAGGACTGACGTTTCGAACGAAGGCGCTTCGTCGGAGTGAAACGTCAGCTTTTTTCACTCCGATGAACAGCCTTCGTTCGAAGCGTCAGTTTTTCTAGATCTAATTTCCGGATTAAACCGGTCTCTTTATAATTTATGATACGGATATTTCTTTTTTGTAAGAAAATTTTGCTAAGAACAGTTGTAGCTAAAAAATGCCCCATTTCTGAGAACATGTTACTTACACTCCAAAGACTGAGGAAAATAATGCACTTTTATTTTGTGTCCCACATGTACAGAGTCGTCACAAAATTGTTACGTATAAAGTTTCTTACAGTGCTCTATTTCACTTTAAATGTTAAGGCAAAAACAACCATGGCTTCAGCTGTAACTGAAGTATTTAGTAAACAGAAATCGATTGTTCATTTAATAGAAAATATTACTTTTAAAAATATGTCAAAAATGAAAAAAAACCAACAGCATTTTAGGAACATCTCACCAAAATTAAGAAAACTGAGCCCTAGCCTTCAAAATAGACGTTCAGACGTCTGACGAACGTTCGCCAAGCTCGTTATCTCTGAAAAACGATTTCTGAGCCCCATAGACGGGTATCGAAACCGTAGCCTTCTGATGAGCGGGGAGACAATCGTTTGATATATACCAAGCTCCTACATGAACCAAATTTGTGTTCAGGATTCAATAGAAAATACACGTTCTTATAAAACCGAGTGTGCTCAAGGTATATGTTGTTGATATTGCAATTAAAATAACATACCCGGCACTGTTTGCGGTCTAAAACATTTATAATTACCATGCAAATTTCGAAGATTTGTGTTTTAAGCGGCTGTAAAGAAGCACTTCATCGCAAAACGTTCCTTCTGTCTCGGGCAAGTTATCTGCATTGGAACGCAATTTACTGGCTATTCAGTAACTTGTAAGAAGTAAGTTGAGTTTAAATTAACCTTAGTTTTTTGTCATTATCTGGCAATTTAAAATATGGGTTATGTGAAAATAAATTAGTGCCTTTATGGAAACCGTTTTATGCTATCATCAAATCTGTTGTAAATCCTTTGTTGCTTTAGTAAACAATTCGCTGAACTAACAAGTCAAAAACATTTCGAAGATCATGCATTCGTGAGATGCTGATTGATTTAGCCATCCAACTGATTTGGACAAAACGAAAACCAGTCAAACTTAGTAGGAGCTGATCGTTTTCGATTGCAGGTTACTAGTGAACTTTTGCATTGATTGTTTTTTGCTGTACGTTTACCTTTAATAGCGGGAGAGTACAGTCGGCTAGTGGGACTCATTCATAAGTTGTAAAAGTTTATACGTTGCACGTGTTGGCCAATTGACGATAATTGCGTTGTTCACAAGAACATTCTTACTTGGCCATTGCTTCTTCCCTGAAAATTAAGTTGTCTTTGGTTTTGTATTTTTTCATATCTGTACACTGTACTGCTTTTCTTTTAATCATGTAATGAAGACAGCAGACCGTTAGGTGTAAGGTAAATCAAACTTTGACTTCGATTTCACAAGAAAATCGCTTTTGATTTCAACAGCGCTTCGGTAAAACCACCGACGGCTAACACAAATTACTAGTACACTGAATGAATAATATAACCCAGCAGAAACGCGAAGTATAGGAATTTTAAAGAATTTTATTGGACCAAACGTTTCGTTGCTTGACGCAACATCATCAGAGAATTTTACGCAATGAAACGTTAGATCCAATAAAATACTTTAAAATGTCCATACTTCGCGTTTTCTACTGGGATTTATTATTCACACTAAGTTTACGATTTCCGCCTGGTTTATTTATTGGTCTTACACTGAATGAAATTCTCACAAACACCCAGGGGAAACAGCAGGTCAATTTTTTGTCCACCTTTCATTGCTGTTTTCTTTGACAATGGATTTCAGTCTGTTCATTGATCGGCTTCGCCCATATAATGTAATCTTAATAATATATTCTTGTGACACTCATCGTATGGCCTAAATATTTCTAAACGTTCGGGGTAGGGTATCGTGGTTGGATAAAAATGATAATTAATTACCAACAAGTTTAGTTCTCGAAGTGTCGAAGTCCAATATGTCTAATAAATTTGCGATTCTTGGGTCGACATGATTAGAAAATACTTGAATTCAATAAAGAGCGCTTTATTGGTCGCATTGTGGACAATGTTTCCGCTTTACCATGACAATTTTATGTAAAAGTCAGAACTTTACTATAATAAAGCGTTTGTTTTTGTCGTGAACTCTAGATACGATCAACGGTCTAAATATAGATGAACGAAAGCAATTAGGAACGTCTTGCTGGTATAAACTATACATTCATATCATTAAATGTATGTTATAATTCGCCCTGATTCGAATAAACTTTTCTTTCGATTTACTCGTGTAAAACAGCTAGTATCTTCACCAAAATCGACACACGTGAATACTAAGAAGCATTCGTTTTTTTGAGCCATTCAAAAAACACGCAGTATGTGGTTCATCAGGTCTAAAACACTCGGCTGGCGCATCGTGTTTTAAATCTCATAGAACATTCCAGCTCGTTTTTCAAACAGTGTTGTTACTCACCAAGTCAAACGAATTTAAATGCTTAAATGGAAGGAATTATAACTTATCAAGACATCTCGGTACAACATTCGACAACCTATTCTCGAAAAGTGACAAAACAAAACAAAAAAACAATAGATGTCAAACACATTGTCGCCAAAAATAAATCAAGTCTTTTTCCCGTTTTATGATAATTGTTTAACCAATTAGCAAGTATAAAACTTTAACATTGCGATAATATTACAGTGGGTTTTGAAATTTTAAACATTCAGAAATATCTTGAAACCTAAATATTGTGGCACTAATAGGTTTAAAACTGAACCATCAACTAGCCACGACCAATATTAATCATAAACTGATCGTCAAAAATCTGGGCCCAAGCTAGGAATTCCAAAGTAGATGGATTCTCGGTCTTGCTAGTCTTGAGTAAAGTTTATCAGGCGGCATTTAATCCTTTCCATCCAATGAGAATTTAATGTTTTGAATAATGCAAGTCGTCTACGGGGTAAAGGTATGCACACATAGCTCCAATTCTTCCCCTTAATATTCCACCTTCAATTTTTTAATAGATGGCTAAAGAAGAAGTTCTTGCTGTAATTCTCGTGGTAGCCTCGGGTTTTTTACTTTTCCTGGTTGTCATAACGCTCTGTATCATTGTCAAATATGTCAATGCCAAGACCAGAAAGATGCGCACAGACCGTGGTATCCCGATGTCTCAACAAAAACATCACTACTATAACCATGCCCTAGAGCATGATGGGGTCATCCAAGCTAGCCACAACCGTAACCAAGATGAAGACAACACCAAACCTTACTTTGACCAACACAAGGGACAATGGCCAACAAACTACAATATGCACACTATCTCACGTAGTTATCCTTTCCCCCAAACTGGCACGACTAGTTTCCATGACAACCAGAGTAACCCAAATAGTAGCACAAGGACTAGGAGCCAGAACATTAATCATAAGACATTTTCTGAGGAAGTGTTTGAAGTAAGCTATCATGTTGCTAATTCTGCACCAACAGAGCAAAAGTTGGAAATAAGTAATCACAATAAAGGGACTTCATCTCCCTCCAAAAGGCAGGAAAATGTTCATGGTGCATGGAAATACAACACAATTGGGAATGAGAGATCACCTTCTGAAACATCCAGTCAACTTTCCATGGATAGGAATTCTATTGCCACCACCAGCACTGCATCCCATCACAGAGAGTACTACACATCTGCAGAGCACAAGCCAGATTACTACTCCACATTTAAACCTTATAATGTTTACATCTCACCAGATGGAAACTTTAGTGCACCAGAAAGTGGGCAAACCAACCCCAGCAGTGTATCATCTCAGGAACAGATGATAAATTATGATAAAGTTAATTCCTCTGGAAATCAAAAAGTCTTTACATTCAATATAAAGCAATGAAGAGTTAAAAAAACTTCAAATGAAATAGTTTTAAGTTTGTATAGGTTTGAAAACCCATAAAGTTGAACCACAGGCTTGGCTTGAAACCTTCACTTATGACACTAACAAGGAAAAGTGGCTATCAACCCATTAGCTGCAAAAGCAGGTCTGTTTTTTGTTTTTTTTACTTTGCTTAGGCTGATGCTGGATGATTTTTCTCATTAACATGAGAGGTTTATGCCTACTTCAGAAAGGACTCTTCCACCTCCTTGGATGAACTAATTAACCCAAAATAAGCCCTTTTTCTCCACATTTGGTCAAGCCAGATAACTTTTCTTGTCAATGGGTTAAGTAACAATATGAAAGCTGTATCTTTTATCAGCTACATAGTTGATAATTTGTTGATTGCAATTTTGGAATAAACAGCAAAGTAAACTGACAGCCTGTTTTCACATGTGGGAAATTATCGGTGATCATTGATTCAACGTCACTTCAGTTTGTCTCTGTGATAATTAATACTGTTTAAAAGCAAATAACAAAACAACGGAGAAACCATTTAGCTGTAGTAACTTTCTGGGTACTGAAGTTAAATTCAGTGGCCTAGCAAGACAGTTATCAAAGTCAGCAAATAGCATATTTTTAGGACAAGTAATCATTTCATGTATATATGTTTGGTTTTGAGGAAGATTAGTTTTGGGATAAACTCTATTTTATATGTTTTCATATAAGAGAATTCATCAATTACACACAATCTGATCATAATTAGTCATTATAAAGTGTAACAACTGACAAGACATGCATTTTCACTTTTATTTATCTTTTTGATTACTTGGTTTTTAACAGCCACGAAGTCTCCCACAATCTCCTATATCTCATCACTATCAATAATTCATTGTTCTGTTGTTCTGGTCCTTAATTAATCTCTTTGATCTGATAACATGTGCTATAATTAAACATTACAAAAGCATACCAGTAAATATATCTCAGTGAAATCAGTACATTAATAATCTAGATTATATAAAACTAAGACAGTTTATTTATAACTTTTCCATACTTATGACTATGATTGGTCAGTAATACATAGTGGTCAGAACTGAGTGATATATGGTGATTTATTGGTATTAATATGCAAGGATGTCATAATACTACAAACCTCAACTTCTATTCTGGTAATTCAAAATGAATTTAAAATTTTAAATCTAATAATTGTTTAATATCAGTAAGTAGTCATATATAATTTTTATTATTAATAGTTTAACTGTTTTACCATTATTTATAGTTTTCACATTTTGTATATATGTATTCTTTTGTGCTGTAAAGCCATTAAAGTAGAGTAAGTAAAGTAAGTAAATGGTGAGGGAAGACAGAAAGGGGGGTGGGGTCTCATGAGGTATAATCCATGGGGGGAATTAATAGGATTTGGGTTAGTATAAGGATCAGTCTTAGGATTAGTGTTAAGATTAGGTTTACAAGAACAACCTGGTTTTTCGCTGCAGATAATGTTTTGCTCATGTGCATTACGCTTCTCATTAAACAAGGCATTTTGAGCAAATGGTTTGGCCAAGTTGCGGAAAAAGATTTACAAGTTAGCCGAAAATAAAACAAGGTTGAACTACTAAAACTAAATAGAAAAAAATAAAACAGTTATTGAATGCGGTAATCGCAAAAAATGCCGTGATTTGTTTGTGTCGCGGATCAATTATTCGCCGATGGCGAAGGAAGAGCCAGATGACGGTACACAATTGACCTTCTTCCCTGATGTCCGGACACCGTTCTATCATTAATGATTTCCAATTTCCGACTATATTTGTCAACTGAGCCACTAGTCACTCGTTACATAGCAAGAGGAACACCATTTCAGGTAATGAAACCTATCTAGTATCTACTACTATTTTAAAAGGTTACAACCATCACATACCTTGACTGAAGCAGCAGAAGTAAAAGTAACTTAACTTCCATGGAAGTAAAAATGTCAGGTGTTCGCAGAGAAATTTAACTGTAGTTCACGGTGATAACCCATAGTCGAATACTACTTTTTGGTACTGGTTATAGCCGTGGTAAGAACCCTGGGTTTCGACCAATGAGATAAAAATAACACATAAAAAGCCTTTCTTCGACACTTCTGCACTTGACCTCATCAACCACGAGGAGTCAAAGTGAAGTTTGATTGACAGTTCGACTTGAAGCGGGAATTAGCGTAATATACTAAATGACTACAGGGCGTAGTTCGTACAAAGTGCATGATGGTGGAGGTCCCAGAAACACGCTATCAAGTCTTTTTTTCTCCCTTGGGTTTTTCAAATAATAGCGCATTCTAATTGAGATAATACTTTCGTTAATCAAAATAACTTTTGCACGGAATTTGACAACAATTATATCGTAAAATTAAAACACACAATATCAGGTTTTAGCCAATCAAGGCAGCGAATTAATTGCATACTGGTAAAAAATGCATATCAAAATATTTATTTCACAACAAATGAATTCTTCTAATAATTGTACAATTTCAAATCAAGGTTCGATGAAATACAATTTTGAGGTTGAAGATGTAAGAAGGTTTACATAATCAAAAGTTCTGAGCTTGAAGATGTAAGGTTTACACAATCAAAAGTTTTTAAAATTCAGCAATTTGTCAAGTCTTTTCATTACCTTTTGAAATATTTCTAAAATTCGTCGTCATTGAAATGACTAGAGCGGTGAATTGACTCAATGAGCGGATTCATGAGTGGTTTGGATTTACCAAGTGATAAAAAATTAACTCACCACATGACAATACAGATCGTGGGATCGTTGCAAATGTTCAAACATTTGTGGTTAACAGTTTAAACTATGCACCAATCTCACGACATTTAATTTTTCAGCAATCAGCCGATCTTGCAGAGCGAACCTCTGACTTTAAGTTTCTTTACAACGCAGAGTCTTGTACCACGTGACATACTCTTGTGATGCACTCAAACCAACCTCTGACGC
Organism: Nanipora kamurai; assembly: GCA_036872915.1. NCBI lineage: Eukaryota > Metazoa > Cnidaria > Anthozoa > Scleralcyonacea > Helioporidae > Nanipora > Nanipora kamurai. Next base: position 303,724 of record JBAHVQ010000441.1, on the reverse strand, counting down.
GACACCGTAAATCGACAATTTACCACTCTAGTAACTATAACAATTACAAAATCGCTCTTGCTCTTGCAGTACATCCAATCTAACAATACACATATTGATTCCACGTCTTAATGTTAATTTGTTTCAAAAGGACAAGTGAAACTGAAATGGTGGCATTAGCTTGTCGCGCGGAAATACTCAAAAACTGAATTCTTTATTCGAAATTCAACGCGTCTGTCCTTAGAAACATTCAACAACGTCTTGGAATGAAAAACATTTTAGAGACTTTTAAAGTAAGACAATTCTGAAATTATGTGAAGCTGAAATTCGAAGAAAAGTTCTAAAATCTGTAAGTAGTGGCGTAGCCAGACCCAGGCCCGGGCGTCAGCTCGAACATGGGTGTTTCCCGAAACGTATTCGGCATATTCAACTGAAAAATACACTGTAAATTTTGAATAATGCGAAACAATAAGAACTTATCCAGTTTCTCACTGATTTTGTCACCCAGCTGGCTTTCGTCTCCCTCGTCCGCTTGTCGTTGACGCAAATGTTCTGAATCAGTCCCAAACAATTTGAAGTCAATCGGACAATGTCAATTTGAAGTCAATCGGAATATATCTGGGGGAGCACGCCTCCGGACTCTCCTAATTAGTTCGCTTCCCAGGCCCGGGCATGGCACATTCTCTGGCCATGCCACTGTCTGTAAGATTATTTATACGCTGAAAATTAGTTTTGTAATTCCACAAAATTTGATGTTTTAGGATACACAACTGTGTTGAAAAAGCAACAAGTCGTCTTAGAACTAAAGATAGCCAGTAAAACTACACGTACATTAATTCAATTTCTTAATTGTTATTATCTCTGATTTTTGTATAGAGCTTCCTCACATATACTTCTATTTTTCGTCATTCTAGTAAAAAATAATCCGCTTTCTTAAAGACCGAGCCATTGTACCTATTTCAAGTAAATGTCGACCAACACTCAGAGGTAAATTTAATAAAATTTCCTTCCATCTTGTAGGACATGCCATTCTGCAACAGGTTTGTCGGAAACTTTCATTTTTTTCCAGTGATCAAGTTCCTTTCCATCAGCATTACCACCAACTAACACACAACCAATAATTTTGTTCTCATGTATTACTGTCAGTAGAATTCCTGTAGTGTCCAGACTCTCGTTGGGAATATCAAAGGAAATTGCCTCGTTAAAGACAGGGTTTACCTTGTTCTTCTTCGCTGAAGTTTTCTTCTTCTTCGTTCGTCTTCCATTTTGTATTAGCGTGACTTTTACATAAGGATCTAGAAACAGTACATATACATCGCTACTGTATTGGAAGTAACGTTTACCAAATGAGTGGCCATTATTCATCGGGGTACACAAACACGAGGCAAAGCCAAGTGTCTTTGTATCCTGGTAAAGAATGGACATGAATTTTGTAAACTACTTTGGTGCACAGAAATTGATTAACCTCTAATTTCGTGCGAATTCCCGTCATGAATTATTAATGAACTTTATAATATCAAATATCGTCACCGCAACAATCTGCTTTAAATCGGATTTTCCATTGCTTTGGCAAACAAGACATCAGAAGAAAGTGAACTTTTAAAATAATGTGTAAAATATTATAGGTTGAATAATAAAATGCCAAAATTAAATTGTGAAGAAAATTAACATTTCGAGTGAAGACCCTTTCAGGTTTTCTCTCATTTCAATTGCGACATTTCACCAACTATTTGGCCTTTTATATATCGCTGTTATTATTATTATAATTATTACAATTATTAGTAGTATTATTATCATCATTTAAAATTATTTTAACACGGTAACCTTTCAGTAAATAAAACTGATTTTCAAAGGGTCGTGTGAAGATATGTATAATAAAATAAGTTATTATGAATATTACATTAAATACTAACCATAATACAATACTAAACTAACTACATTAAAATACTTCCTCAAACTCATTAATAATTCATGAGGAAAACGCAAAGGAAATCAGTAACGAGATGGTGTTTGGATATGTGATCTCAACAAGGATATATTTTCGACAACTCTAACTCTTTCCCGGCGGCACCAGGTTTTTATTATTTTAGATGGCCAAAAGGCTTGGGAAACTGCCGGAACTTAAGAAGGCTTAAACTGACGTTTCGAGCGAAGGCCCTTCGTCGAACGAAGTCGTTCAATACTGCAGACGCAGGACTCTAATTTTTATTTCATTATTTTACTCTGGCTAACGCCAGACGATTTTACTCGTCAAACTGAGAAGCACTGCCGGGAAAGGTTAAACCCAATTTTCTAATTAAATACGCATTCATTTGAGAAGCCATATCATTCATACACTCGGAAGTCCTGTTTGATCTGATTTCCAATATCTCAAAGTTGGTTAAGAAACTTGGCGAACGTCTTGTTGTTCAATTCACTTCTCGGTGTTTGGAAATCAGATCAAACGCTCCTTTCCCACCCAAGCATTTCTTCTTCAAAAAAAGCCGATTATTTACCGATTAATCGGCTCATCCCCAATGTTAACCTAACAAGTAATGGAAGTTTATATTAGTTGATCTGCATAATAGATAGTGATCCTAATTCTTTACTTACCAGTGCCTTTGACACTAACTTGAGGAAGATTTCGAGCTTTCATGACAATTAACGTCAACCGTCCAGCAATACGAAGATATCCCAACGAAAACAAAATATCACCAAGCTGCATCTTCTATAAAAAGGTAATTTATAAAAAGGTAATTTAAAAAAACGATATTAAATTAATGCCTGCTTCATGTACGAACTTTACTAACAGTAAGAACAGGTGTCCATAGACTTCTTTCATAACGGCCGCTATTTTAAATATTCCTTTATATGCATCTAAAGTAACCTTTCTAGCCTCGTTAAGAAGCAGAGATTCTTTTCAATTTCAAACACAAATACGAGGCGAGAAAAGCTTATCAAGATGCTAATAAAAGAATATTTAACAAGGTATCCATTATGAATGAGGTCTATGGTGGCTTCCGTATGGGCAGCACATGACGAACCTGCACCTTAGCTCACCATTTGAGTTTTGATAGCTCAATGGTTAGAGTGTCTCACTTGTCATCAGACGGTTGCGGGTTCGATTCGCGTCTGGTACCCAGAAATCACTTTTGTAATAGTGTGAGCTTGACGAACTTTCGCTGTTAAAGTAAAGTGAGAACGTCGTTGTCCAACGAATTCAAAAAATTAGGGGCACAGCTATCGCGATCATCGGTGATTCCTCCGACAAATAATAACCGGGACTTTAATCACCAGGCAGGTAATTGAATCAAGTTTTAAGAATTTGATAGCCAGGCCATTGCCATCTTCCTATCACTGTCTATCTTACCTCAGTCGTCGCCTTGAGATCCATTGAAAAGTTTTGTTCAACGGACGGTTGGAGATCTTCAAGTGGAAGCACTGTTTGACCAATCACGGTATGACGAGAACCAGTAAGAAAGTTAAAAACAGTAAACCAAAGAGTCTGAGAATACAAATTTGGAAACATCACTTCAAACTCAAAGGTTTCATTAAAATGTGGACTTCTGGTTTTCTGTTGAACTTTGGACTGTAAAAGATGACGATACTCAGGCTGAAGGGTGATGGTAACATAAGGACTCAGGTATTTGGAATCATCGCCCTCGGGACGAGCTAGATTGTACGCAGACATGAGAGTCACTCGAAGTACGTTACGAAATGTGTCATAGATCAGGGAGAACTTTAGTTGACCCAACGTCGGTTTCTCCTCCGTAAGGTCATCCACATTCTCGATCTGGAAATATAAATAAATATAATAACGATCATTGATGGATACGTCAGTAATTGATCACTCCTGAATCCCTGGAAAAAACTGGGTCCTACGTCACCTACTTGAGCAGTCTTTGGATGAAAGTTTACAAATGTAATCTTCAACCAATCATAGCTCACGCTGATTACCCAGAACCCAGTCCTTCTGTGGTTTCTGAAGTAGCTAACAAGAGGTACTCTTTCAACGGAGGTCGTCTCAGCAGTCGTAAGCAGGGGGTGGGCAGAGGCAGTCAAACTCTTCCTTAAATTCAAAATTTGTTGGAAATTTTAAGGAGGTCGGAAACTTTACTAATTTGTCATAAATGTTAGGCTTTGAAGAAACGATATATATTTATCGAGTATATTTCGGGAAAGTGCACAACATATGGTAGCATTGGATAGCGCTGCATATTCTACAAGCATTGTGTAGCTTCTTCGAACTGCCTGGCCACGGAAACCTTAAGTTTTTTAGACTAAGGCGAATAACTGTAGCGATTCTAATATTTCATTCGCACTCAGAAGAAATATATATCCCTTGCGGTAGTACTCAAAACCCTTATTATAGGTACTTTATTTGTTTATTCTACGACGACATGAAAAACTGTTGTAAAACGAAATAAACTA
>JBAHVQ010000441.1:291835-294335 GCA_036872915.1 Nanipora kamurai | reverse complement strand
TTCAACTTCATTTTTCCAATGCTGGCACGATACGCGTCGGAAACTTCTGTTCCTAATTCTCCTCTGCACCCTGGTATCGTAATAGCCTATTCTATCATAATAATTAGTGATCAGTGGTAATTACAGTCTGTATAAAGACAAAAGGTTCAGGGTACTGCAGAAATTTTGGATAGTAAAACTAACCTTTCCAGCGAAGGCCCTTTGTCAGAGTAGATGTCACTTTGTCACTCCGATGAAGGGCCTTCGCTCGCAACTTCAGTTTTACTTTCTAAAACTTCTGCAGTTCTCTGACCCTTTTGTCTTTACACCCCACGTCCAACACTGCCTACGTAACACTCGACTTTTATATCATTGTAAGTACAGTCTGACTGTGCCCTTAGTAGGGTAATCTAAAATGAGATCTTGGGTTATACATAGCATTCAATACGTTACAATAGCTGCAGCGATATTTGACGTGCATTCGGAATTCAGAGCAAAGGTGCAGGTCCAATGAAAGGTCTCCTTGATTGTCTAAACTAGGCCTAGATTAACTGCTTCCCTGCCACATCTCTCCCTTTGACGAATAAAATTGGCTGGTGTTAGCCAGAGTAAAATAACATAAGTCTCCCATGGGAGGGAGGGGATAAGGAACAATGGTATCACCACAAGCTTCGATCCGTAATATCTGATGATATCTGTAGCTATAAGAAAAACTTTACAGGTCTCACGATCAAATGATTTGTGACTACATTTAAATTTAATAGTTCAAAATTCTTCGTAGCTCTTGACAGGAACTCCTAACCCCTGAGACAACAACAAATCATTCAAATCATATTAAAATTATTCAGCTAGGTGTTTCAAAGTGTTTTAAGGTGCGTTTATAAATAGCGGTTTATTAGATTGAACTATTGCTTTGATGTATGCGATATACCACTACAGCATATAGGACGTATTGAAGCATTTCCGAACTAATGCTCGAATATGTCTTCGCTGTACTTATGAGTAAACCCGTACACCAGCATGATTAATTGGCTTGATATTTCGTAACTTGTAAGCGAATCTCCTATCGATTTAGTCGACATTTAACCAAGCAAAATATATACTTAGACAACTAACTTATAAAGTAGGATGATAAATAGTGATGCTATCCACTTCTGACAAAGCAATTTGCAATGCAGAAAAAGGAAATAATTTTAAGTGCACTATGCGGTAATAAAGGTCATGAAAAGACTTGAAATAAGTACATGAATGAGGGGATCTAACACGAGACAAAGAGAGAGCTTGTTCACGTTACCTAGGCGGATGCATAACTAATTCGCCTAATGCGCAGATACGGATGACATTAAACCACTTGAATCTTACAAAAGTCTTTGAGTAGACAAAAGTTTTTCAACTCAAACAGCGTTACTGAAGTCTTTTTACTCTAAAGAAAGCTACCTTCTCACATCAAAGACATTTGTCAAAGAATTAGTACTTTTTCTTTCAGCTTAGCATAATTTGATAACATTCACAACTTTGTTTTTTCCTAAATTGAGGCACACTTTTGCAGCAAAGCCGTTTTAAAAATATAAATTTCACGCTGGATATATATCCGCCACTTTATGTATATATTCATCTCCCACAAGGCAGAGTCCCCTTCGCGGAACCTCTTTCTAGGAGGTTTAGAGAGTTTTCGCACACACCACTGATATGTTTTTAACAGAGACAAAATAAAACTACTACAAAATAAATAAACAAAAGTCGATCTTGTGAATTGTATAATTGTTCGACCGGTGTAAACAATTCTTAAATAACTTACTAATTCAGGAAATTATTCGAAGACGAGAGCAATAGCAGTCAAGAATTTAAAGCCTTGAGTAAAGAAATGAAACAGAACTCATACGCTCAAATTGAACGTCACTTGTTTGATGACACTGTTTGACAATAGTTCAAATGATAGTTTAGTGTATTACGTACAATGTTTAGTAGAAATTCGAATCATTACCTACCTTACATGACACGGAGCCGTCTATTTCACTCCTTTCATCCTCGTTATACCTTCCAACACTTCTGAATTGAATTAAACTCCTCTCCGAATGGAAATAATACAGGCAATACAAAGCTTGTTACTCCTGTCAATGACACTGTCAACCACAAAGTGAACAAACGTCTCTATCTAACTGTACCATCAAGTTCTGCATGACCAGGCAACCATAGCGAGCTGTTTGATAGACGTCAGTTTGTGCTCATCAGTCCAGATAATTAGCCAGCAATATTCAGCATCAATTTACAGCAAGAATTTCATAAACTAGGACCAAGATCAAAAAAACGTTTTGTAACTTCTTTTACAAATACGTGAAACTTTACATCATGAAGTTTCACGACTCAATAATAAACTTTCCTGCTAACAAGAACGTACTTTTGGTGAATTCATCTCATGACAACAAAAACCCTAGCATGTTTTTATTACTTAAACACTGAGTAGAAAGCCTGCTCATGTGGGAGCTTGGTAAATATCAGAACAACAGAGGACGTTCGTCAA
>JBAHVQ010000441.1:275121-290453 GCA_036872915.1 Nanipora kamurai | reverse complement strand
GAGAGAGAGAGAGAGAGAGAGAGAGAGAGAGAGAGAGAGAGAGAGAGAGAGAGAGAGAGAGAGAGAGAGAGAGAGACGGAGAGATCCCTTACCTTTGCTGACCAAGCTAAAATCTCGTCTTTTGCAAATTGAATGTGAAGGAGATTGACGAAATGTTATTTGTGGCCAGCCAATGGTTGGCTTAGGAGCATAATCTGCCGGGGAAGGCCATTTGTTCTCCGGGTTAAAGTTCACTCTGACAGACCATCGATCACAACTAGTAAACCACTCCTTACCCCAGGCCACTCGATCTCCTCCATCTGAAATAAAAAAAAATAACCAAGAAAGACATCAGAAGGAAGTGTAACCGAACGTTTTCAGGTTTGCTGTAAAAATCTAAAGAAACTTACTTGTTGAAAAGGATCAAATAAACGAACTTATAATAAGGTATTTATCACTGCTTCTACTTCTCTTTCTCGTGAAAGTACTTCGCTATTTTGTCTTTTTGTCATCCATGCAATGTTTATCTACCTTTTTCGTTTCCCTCCATGGGTTTAAAACTACGTTTGAAATTTTGCACCAAAACTTCCAGAGTGCAAACTGCCAATCAGAGTGTGTTATTTTAAATACATACCGACAAATATGTTTAACCATACAAGTAAATAAAGTAAAGTTTATCTTTATACGGCGTGTGCTTACATCATACGAGCAGTTACCTTTCTCTGGGTAGGTTTTAGGTCTCATGGTGTAGGCAGGAGAGTTAGTCATGTTAGGAGGATTGGGAGTTGGACTGTAGGCAGTTGGTGGTGGGCTATCCAGATTTAACTTCATGAAAGGACGGGTTTCATTGTGCTGGATCCAATCTAAAGGGTCAAGAAGACACTTAACCATTCCGCCATTGCATTTCCAGACTTCCATCTGAAATTTCCAGAACACCTGTTTTGACATTCTAATGTGGATATATAGCAGCAACATTGTCAAACTAAACCTTCACCGAAGGTTAGATGAAACTCTTTCTCGAGTACTTTTCAAACAACTACAGTACTGCAACAGCTACAGAGATATTTTTACCAATGTCGTTTCCTTTTCTCCTATCTTGCAGCATTTCACGATTGCTAGGTCTGGAGGATCTATAAAGAAAAAAAGGGCTGATAAACTGTTTGGATCAAGCGACAGCGAAGAATTGTCGCTACTTCAAGTAACTGAAGCGTTACTTAATGTGAACATGAGAGCTTGGTAAATATGAGACAACTAGGGAACGTTCGTCAGGCTCGTTATCTCAGAAAAACAATTTCTGAGCTCGAGACGGAAATCGAACCCGCAATCTTCTGACGACCGGTGAGACGATCCAACCGTTGAGCTACCAAGACTCAGATGGTGAGCTAGGGCTCAGAAATCGTTTTTCTAAGATAACGAGCTTCACGAACGTTCACTAGTCGTCTACCTGAAGCATTGTGGGGTAAGACCAACTGAAAGATGAGAAAGTCATGATGTTAATTACAGATCTTTTGTATGTCTGATATGTGATAGACTGTAAATAGAACCTCTTTCGGAATGTAGAACGACGTATTTTTTCAGTAGAATTTTTCATCCAGAAAAAGCTTATGGATAACTTAAAAATCCCATCGTCTTAGCTGCGAATCGGCGTCGAACTTAATTTGAACATATGCCATATGGACGTTCGACATGTTGACATGTCTTCAGGACGTAAAAACGGGGACACCGACATCTCTGCAAAATGAAAAACGGTGCTGTCGATGTCCTTGAGATTTTAAATTCTTTATTTTTGTTTTGATGAAAATTTCCATTGAAAGAAAAATGCCATCCGTGAATCAAGAACGCCTGTTGCATAAGTTTTGTATGCTCTGAAAGAGGTCTGATGACGGAGCATATTTCAATCTGTTCCCACCGTCCGGCCTTTCCTGCGAAGTTGACTCAAGTTCAACTTCGCCGACATGTCGGTGGGAATTGATCGCCGCCATACGAGAATTAAATCTTACTGTTTACATTAGTAGATCAGAAGGCTACCCACTTTCTTGCAAGGAAACGTACTATCTACTTACTTCGCACAAAGGCATATTCTAGTTGGTGATACCAATCTTCTCTGGTAGCTTAAAAGCCTCATAGAGTGACAGATATTTCTCCCGCCAAGTTTTGTCAGGTGCCAAGCCTTGTAGTCATTTGTATTGGTCGAAGCTCTTCCACTCCAGGTACAGCCAGACATAGAGAAATTATCCACGACAAACAAGCATATTAACGACGGGTTCCTTTAAACGTTTATCTTCAGATAAACTACAATGTCACCGTGGCAACCAAATTGTTAAAAATTTACATACACAGTGTTATGGCCTTGTTTCGTAAATCCCAACTGTCTTTGAAGGTTTATTAGCATTAGTTACAAAATACGACGTTTTCTTCTAGTAGAAGCTTAAAGCAAACAGTATAAAATTAAACCTTAAACCAGAGAGCAGTTTCCGCAGACCACCTACGTTTTAACTCGCAAGGCCATTAGTTGCCATTTGATACCACTAAATTAAAATTAATAACGGAAACGTGCGGTTTTTTATCTGATCATGACCTTTTGCCTGCGTTTCATTCCGAGTTCTGCTTTCATCAAAGCCAGGCACTCCTTGGCCCTTTTTCAACGCAATTTTGCCTCAAGTGATATAGTAGCGTTTCGTGGACCCATTTAAGCCGCTAGCATAGTTTGAAATGGTTGAGAGAGCATGATGACATTCAAAACTTTGACAGTGGGCCAGATTAGAAATAGCAGCAATTGATTGCCAGGCTGGAATTGTAATTGCGTAAGAATAATTAATGCCCGGCAGATTATTTTCTCTATTGAGAGTACCATTACTTTATTTATGTCACTTTTAAAAGTAATTTGCAGGACATTAGTTTTTCTTATTTGACACAGGATAAATGAAACAAAACATGGTGAAATAGATTTAGATCAAATCAACGAATTATAAAATAAAAAAACCCCAAAAAACTTACGCATTCGAATGGTTTTAAATCGGCTTTACATTTTTACTTAATACTTGAAATCGCCCTAAATTCTTTGCAATCTCTCAAATTTCAGCTATATCGCAAATTAAAATGCATTCCGTTGATGTATCATTCTTACCACGTAAACGTGTAAAGAGCAAGGGAAATATTTTAGATTACTATAATATCAATTATTATCAATTATATTTATTACATTAATTATTATTAATATTATTATTTTCATTATTAACAGTTTTAACGGCAATTATAGTTATCATCATCAGAATAATCATCATAATCATTACGATGCAATTGTCAAACATCTTTATTATCATTATTCGGAAAGAGACATAAAAATTATGATAAAATCAAGTCTATTTTAACTGGCTTAAAATGGACTTGAAATGTTATTATTTTAATTCCTTTGTATGATTTTTCAATTCGAATTTATAGTTATGTGCTTTATAGAGTCAATTGTTTCACGTGTTCAGCATGAAATGGTGGAAATTAAAGACCTTGCTAATCGATTTTTTATAGAACATTTGGGGAGCTGATCACATCATTTCTTCATCAAGGGATGACACAACAACGAGTCGTCGACCAAACCTAAAAAAATACAATGACTTTTAACACGACAATACACCGCGGAACGGCATAGCACACAGTCACCTACTTTTGAAAGTCATCCTTAATTCCAGCAACTTTAGAGGGATGGCAGCAGATGGCACAGTTAGACTGTTCCACTGAAAAGAGACGACTGAAGTATTCGTTACCAACTCTGGTCAAGTCTTCTAATGTCACTTTGGAAAGTTTCTCCAAGAGGCGTCTAAAGAACAAGTGAGGAAGGCAGGGGGGTGTCAGACTTGTAAATCGATGGTTGGAACTTGGAGTCCTTACCGATTCACTTTGTTTGCTTTAAAAAACTCATTAATAATCCACGAGGAAAATACAAAGGAAAACCATAACCGTGTCGTATCTTTATATGTGATAAAGACAACCTCGTTTTTCTCGTCAAACTTTCTCGGCTTAGAAAACATCAATTTCAAACTTTCTTCACGAATTGGCGTGTTGAGGGGTTCGTTTTTGAATCCATTCAAAAAAGTCGTGGTACTTGTTTTATCGGATGTAAAACATTCCTGACAGTTTTTTAAATATTACTTGGTATCAAATTTATTTGAAAACCCCGTAAGTACTATTCATTTGGGTTCTACGATATTAAGTACGTTCATGACGAAAGTATTGGTATTGAACAAAGATATCATGATAGGTATCCATATCTTCAAATCTCAGGTAATTATAGTGCAATACTTGTTGTAATCTTGGTCGACATTTCTCAGCTGCGACAACATATTCTTAAAAAAAAAGAAAAAAAACATTTCGAAAAATTTTTCAATCAACGAGTCACTACAATGCACAGTAATGCCACCAAGCGGCAAGTATTCTACCTTCTAACGGATAACTCCATCACCTGTAGACCCCTTACATGCATAAATGAAACGACCAATTTGGCGGACAATATTAAATTTCTCACATCAAACAGACTAAGTAATTGCGCATACTCCTCAAGCTTGTAAACCTTCTGATTGCCGGTGAGATGAGCTACATGGACTCAGATGGCAGAGCGAAGGCTACTATTTTTACTGGTTTGTAGTGACAGGTGTACTGCGAACTGCAGTCTCGGTAAGTCATGTGATCCACATGATCGAACTGCAGTTGATCGCAGTACACACTACGAACCAGTGAAAATAGTAACCTTCGCTCTACCATCTGAACCCATGTAGCTCAATGGTTAGAGCATCTCACCGGCGATCAGAAGGTTACGGGTTCGATTCCCGTCAGGGGTTCAAATTAATTTCCTAAGTTTACAAGCTTGAGGAGCATGCGCAATTCGATCTATATACACCAAGCTACCACATGTCGCACAACATCTACCAGTATAGTTAGACCAAGTAATTTATGAAAATTGAATTGTTTTGTCCTCCACATGGCTTGTCTAATTTATGTGTGTCAGAAGTTTATAACTAAGCTGTTCTTCCGAGAGATCCAGTAAGAGCCATCCCTCATAGATGTGGTGTTATTAAAAGAGGAAACCGGAGCACCCGGTGAAAACCTGCAATGTTTAGTAGAGTCTAACTGGACAGCACTCTTCTCACATATGACCAAAGGTGCGTCCATATCACCGGGCTGGGACCGGATTTGGACTGGATTACGGCTGTATTTGGACTGAGAGAAAGAAAAATATGTCAATCGAGTCCAAATCCAGTCCGACTGCATTCACACTTGATCGAATCCAACTTTAGTCCTCTGTCAAACCACCTCAAACGAGTGAACTCAAATCCGGTTCAAATTCAGTCCGAGTCCGCTGATGTGAACGCACTTCAAGTAACTTTAATCAGAGCCCCACTCATCTAGGTAAGAGATATGTCTTTTCACTGAAGTAAAAGACAAGTGCGAGACTGTTGCGTTACATATAATACTTTTGGAATATGGATCAAATTTCACAAGACTTTACGGACATTTTGAGATGTGATGGGGGTAAAAAAAATATTTTATTAGAAAAGAATAGGAGAGATAACGACAGGGGGAGGATGAGGAAAAGACAATGAGGAGAGGAAAAATTGGAAAAAACATCTCCCTTGGTTCATCTTTCGGTACGGTGAATTACGGATATAACGACAATGTGTTATGAAGAAGTGGAAATATATATATAAATATATAGAAGATGCGTGGCCAGGAAGGGACATATTAGAAATAAAGATATAATCATTTTTTGACGAAAACATTTTTATTGAGGAGCTTTCAGCTGTCAGACCTGGTGAAGGTTATAGGTCCGATAACCGGAAGCTCGTCAACAAAAATATTTTGGTCAGAGAACGATTATTTCTTTATTTCTGAAGGTGAAGTATGTTCAAGAGAAAGCGAATTTCATATAAAACTTTGATTAAATTTAGGGCAATTCATGGATAGAGAACTGACCTCAAAAGAAGCATCAGCAACACTTTTCTCTCTTTCAATAACTTCGAATATGACACTGCTGATGGCAGACTCCAGTTGGACCGCTTCAAAAGACACACTACCAGATAAATAACCATCCTATAGAAAACAAATCCCAGTTGCTCGAAGAACAATAGTAAGAAAAGGGAGAACCAAAAATTTTTCGTAGCATGAATTTGTGACTTAAATTCTTTTAATATTATTATGAAAGTTCTATGTTAACTTGTATGTTAAGCTATTTCTATATAAGTTAACCTTTTAACGCTCAATTTTATAGTCTTTATTATCTCTTTGTTTCTGCTTTGTTCATTTATTCGTTCTTTTGTTCCTAATATCTGATATACGAGGTTGTGAACTTTAAAGGATTACATCATCATGATCATGATCACCATCATTATCGTGATCATCATCATTATCGTCATCATCACCATCATCACCACCATGATCATGATCATTATCATCATCACCATCATTGGTATTCTACCAAGTGGCAGGTTCTCAGCATAAACTCCTTTCATTTGCTATAGTTTAGTGTTCTCTCCTTCATTGTTTCATATGCTTATTGATCCTTCAGTTTATAGAATATTCCTATATTGGGTCTCCCTCGTGGACGTTTTCCCCCCATTCTTCCTTCTATCACATGCTTCATCAATCCTTCTGTTCTCAAATTACGTCCTATCCATTTTTTCTTTCTTGATATCGACCTGGCCTCTCCTATACACGTCAATACTTTTGTGTCAGAACTTCAGGATTAAGTTTAAGTTTTATGTTTTCAACTTACCATGATTTCCTTGGCTTTCTTGTAAGCTTTTACGATATGGGTTGATTTGAATAGGATGAAGTAAATCAGACCTTGTTCTGGATCACAAAACATGCTGAACAGAAATAAACTTGCTATTCTTGCGGTGTAAAAAAAATTCGGGGACATATAAAATTGAACTATTTCTGACTTACAACATTTTATACTTCGTTTACTTTCTTAGGTAACGGAACTTTACACCAATCCTTGTTCAGTCTGTACCTGTAATGGTATGACAAACCAAGACCACGAATTTGACGCCACATTGGACCCTGAAAATACAGCGATGATACTCGAAGATTATAACCAATCGACTGAACTATCAAATTAGCACTCTGAGAGAGAGTGTTCGCATGAGTAGGGCTACCCCTCCTTGAAAGGCTGGATCAAATTTTAGTAAAGGTTTGTGAGAGAAAGACTAAGCATTCTAGGTAGGATAACCTACTTAGATGAGAAGGAACGGGAGTAAGGAAAGAGAGAGGTAAAGAGAGAAGTGAGAGAAGAGAAATGACGCGAAAGAGAAACAGGACTGATTCTGAGGAAAAAAGGGTGAAAGGGAGAAAGGGAAGAGGGAACGAGAAAGACGGGAAGAATGCAGAAGAACGGGAAGGGTGGGGAGAGTTGGAAGACCGGTAAAAGGGAAGAGAGAGGACGAAGAAAGAGAAGGAATGGGGAAGGAGGAGTGAAAGGGAAGGAGGTGTGAAAGGGAAATCGGGACAGGAGAGAAAGAGAAACAAAAAAAAGACAGTGAGAGAAGAGGGGGATGCGAATTATTACAGAAAGAGAGGGATGAAAGGAAAGGCAGGGAATCAGGAGGATGAAAGGAAAGAGGAGATGTAACAGAAGAAAGAGGAAGGCGAAGAGAGCGAAGCCACACGTTTACTTTCCAGCCACCTTGGTAACATATTTGTATACATCCAAAACTTCGGGGGGGGGAACGATTTGGAGAAGCGCAGCAGTAGATTTACTGATAGTAATTCCAAGACATACAGCGAACACTATGGTGACTAACATTGTATACCCCACCAGATCCACTCCCACCCCTTCCCACATACATCTAAAAAAATTCATATGCAATAACTCACCTCCAAAGCAGTGAGGCATTCCATAAATACTAACAATGGAGCCAAATCGTCATCATTAAAACTGTTAATTCCACGAGAGCACTGTACGAGAAAGGAAGACTCAACTGAGCCAACGCCAACGATCTTGCTCTGGAGACCATCTTGAAGAAGGAAGTTACTGACCTTGGTGACATCTGGCAACCTTATCAGGGTGAAATATATTGGTATTTCAAATATCAAACAAGAAAAACGACGAGTGTCTCTGGAACAAGTGATGGGGATACTGTCACGACAGCGAAAGAGAGTAGAGTTAGCCACTTCAGAAAGGTTCCGTGAGATGAATTGAATGATTGGCTTTTACAAAGAGCTTTTGCTCAGTTATTGTACACTCCAAATTTCCCTCACTCAATATCGCGTACAAATGTAATGACCTTACGACGGCCTGGTCGCTTAACAATTCAGGCGGACCAAGCTATTCTTTATCTACACGTGGGATGAATCAATGTCCAGCCCGAATCCACACTGGATTAAGTGCTGTCCTATTCAAACAAGGAAAATTTCATGCCAAAAGTCAGAATCATTTATTATAGCACATAAACCTTTACAAAATACAATATATAATAGAAAAAAACTAGATTACAATTATATCGTGCATAGCCATCTATAATAACCACAAAGGGCTAATCAACGACAGGTGGCCAAAGTTTGTGTCGTACGTTCTGTGTTATTTCATAACAAAAGTTCCCAGTGGTTTTTGTGTGTTTGGATACTCCGAATCAGACATTGGTAAGTTGTTTGGCTTTCGAAAATCTAAAAAAAAATCACTTGTTTATTTTTTGACTATGCTAAGGTGACTTGGTTTTAGTTGTATCGTTCTTATTAAAGAATGTCTCGACTTTCGGTATTTGGTATTTCTTAAATACAAGGCAGGCCAGGCCAAATACAACTCTGACCACAAGCAAAAGGCCTGGGACTAGCAACACAATAAAAATCCACTTTCATATGTTCAGTCAGTTTTAACATTGTGTGTCTTTTGTGAAACTGTTTGAAACTTTGTGTCAGTATTCCTTAGAGGGAAAGATATTTCCAGGACGAATTAACGGACAGAATCTGGTATAGTTCTTGAGATATTAACCGACTTAAATTGGAAATGGATTTCTATTTCACAGCTAGTCCCAGTTCACTTTCGTGTTCCCAGGGATAGATGATTTAACCCTTTGGCTTGCAAACCACGCATATAAGCGTGATTTAAATGTATACAAATTGAATGCATAAAGAGATTTCCATAGATTTTCAAAAGACTTTTGAATAGATTGAATAAATCAATTTTTTTTGAAAAATCTGAAAGCGAAAGGGTTAAATCACTCGAAAGAACTGAAAAATTTTCACATTACATTAGAAAGGTGGGGGGAACTTTGGGAAAAATGTACTTGGAAAAAACTTGGAGCGATAACTTAGGCAAAAGTAGTTTAAATGTTTTAGTGACGTTCCAGTACATAATGTGATCGCCAGAATGTTGGAAACTGCAATCTAACAACTTATACTTTTAAATTTCCTTTGTAGTATGCCCTTAGACCATATAGCAGATTATATTCGTCACATCAAACATCTTTTTTTAAAGCTGTGTCCCCCGTTTGGAAATCCCTGCTGCGGACCAGCGCCTATAAGACACCGCTAAGGCCCATTCACACGTTCCAATTAATCGAATCCGATTCTTCTCCTGATGTATCTGATTTACATAAGAGAGTAACAACTATACTGTTCGTCAGAAAAAGCCCAAACACCTGTAAGTAAATGCAGTCAATCGCATGCACGTGGAGGAGAATCAGATCCCATTGATCGGATCGGGTGAACAGGCCTTAAAACACTTCAATGAATATGAATTAACTTTGAGAACACAAGAGACACCACGTACTTGTTAGGGGTACCGGTGGACACACCGGGGACAAAGCTATTTTCCCATATTTCATTGGCCCTTTCAGGCAGGTTATTTACACTGGCGGCCAAGTGAACACGTAGGTTGTCACGATTGGTCAATTTTTCACGCAGTTGGGACAGGTCAGAAATAATCTAAAAATACAATCAACAGATGAAAAATGTTAAAGATTTATCGCTGTATGTTGAAAATTTGGATAAAATTGTAACTACCTTATTCGGGTTGGTTTTTATTTCTTTAAGTATTTGATTGAGAAACGTTTGCTGGTGAATGAAGTTTGAATGACGGTAAGGACTTGCTGTCAACAGAAAATGAAGGAAATCAGAGAGAATAAATATGATAAGGGGGCAAATGGCTATGTTGGAACGAAGGGGGTGACATAAATACGTTCGTCAAACTGGTGTCCTCGGAAAAACGATCTAAAATTATTGTCCGAGAAAATTGAAAAAACGAGTCAACAACTTTTGCTTAACTTCACGTCACGGTTCGTCGCACAGCAGTGAATCGTGACTTACTACGCGCGCGAAAGACCACTTTTCTTCCTCATTTTTTAATGCAGATTTCAAAAAACTTGGTTTGAATCCGAACAGAAAGTTGGTCAATACAGCAAACGTTTCCATCGAATCACCCGTTGTGGCGGGTGATACACTCGAATCATTCTTCATAGCGGGAGACCAGAGCTAGAGTACCGCGCGCGAAAACCTAAACGAGGCTGTCAATAACGGAGGAACAAGAAGACGTTTCGGCCATTGTTTTACAGTACTCGAGACTAATTGGGTGTACGGTATAATTTATTGACCTTCCGCTCGGGATATTCCACAAAAAAGTTACCCCTTGGGATGGAATATCCACGGGTTAATTTTCTGTGGAATACCCCGAGCGGAAGGTCGTGTCTGTGCTGTGATAGAAATACGAATGACATAATTTCAACCGGAAAAATGCTCAGAGAAAACACGAGCTGTACCCTAATGTTTTCTTGGTATTTTTCTGTTTGAAGTGGAGTTATAAATGTTTTTGTCACTGTAAAGAGACACGAAAGCAATTTTCTACGTGTTTTATAAAATAACCAAGTTTTTTTTTCGAATCTTAATGTAGGCTTTCATGTCTCTATGCTACAAAACAAAGTCAGAATGATGCCACTTGTGTCTATAAGAGAAATACAGGGTTGGCCCAATCTGATCGTGCATACCATGAGTGTAATTTTGTAATTTTGGAAAGTCGAGCATGTCATAAAAAGATTGAATACAACTGCCAACCTACGACACACTAAATTAAAAGGTAGGTATTTAAGCGAAAAAATTCGATGGTTAAAAGAAGCTTCACACATCTTTTAACTTAAAAAGATTTACCGGCGGAAAACGCAATGCTTTTCATCAGAGCATTTACGACTGTTCGACCATCTCTCTTCATTCTAAAGCAAAATAGAAATAACAACCTTACCACAGTGAAAATAACCATTCAAAAATATTAAACTATATTTAATTTCATATATAAGTTTGCTAGATCTTTCAGCAAAAGAATTATCCCCCCATTTTTAGCACAAACTTAAATTCATAACTTACTGAGTAACTTCTTTAATCATTTTAGTCGCCACTACTTTGATTCTTTCAACAGTAAACTGTGTGTTGTAGAGAAGGTCGTGCAGCAATTCAATGGCACAGCCATACTTTTCTACTTCAATCTAAGCAATAAAAGTTAAAATTACCCTAAAGAAACGTTGTGCTTTCTTTGAACACATTAAAAGAAAAAACCTCACGTAAACGTTTCTCCAATTTAGACCTCTTGCTTTGTCAAAAATATTTTATATTATACCTTAAATTTAAGCACTGCGAGCTGAGGAAATTTTCCCGGAACGAACCTTCGTCCTTTAAGACCAAGAGAAGAAGAGTACTCCAATGTATCTTGCGTTAGTTGAGCAACAATATCTTCATGTGGTATGAGGTCTATGCGAAGAAAATAAATTTTTAATATTTGGTTTTGTAGCTTGGCAAGATGATAATTTAATGGAAAGACAGATGTTTCAACGGGGTAACATTATCATGTTATTGAGACTTTGCTAGGATTTTGTCCTAAGAAGTACGGACTTTTTCAGACCATGATTGACCTTATAAGATGTTCTTAACCGAATTCGTATTTAAGGAGAAAATCAAGTTAAAAGTTATGGCAGTTAAGATCACATTTCCTGTTACTGATTTTCATTAAGCTTTTCCACACAAATGGTTAATGAGTTTGACAATTGTGAATCAAACACACGTGGAAGAAAAAAATTAAAATAAGGGTAGCTTGTATGTATGCCAAGAAATATAAAAAATTTGAAGGTTGGGTAGCCGAAACAGGAAAATGAAATACTGACGTTTCGAGGTTTAAAGCACTTTAGCAAAGTGAAACGTGAGCAGAGTAAAAAAATCGTATACTCCCAAAAACTGGAAAATTAAAGTGACTAATGAGATATGCAAAAAGCGTTCAAAAGGAATATATGGCTCATTAAGTTGGAAACTTCTAATTTTTTTCTTTGTTGAATAACAAAAAGAATTAGGAAGGAACTGCTAACCAGACTATTGTGCCCCAATTACAAGGGTTTCAAATTACGACATTGCTTTTCGGTGATCTTAAAGTGTCTATGACGTGAAAATTAAGTTTGTCTTTAAGTTTGTTTGTTTGAAAGAACTCTGTAAATTATGGCACAACATATTTTACACTTTTTCCATATCTCGCCTTGTTCTTGAGATATTAAGATTTACTTGAAATGTAAATAACATAACTAACGTAGGAGAAGGAACTCGAGTAGAGCATGATATTAGTACGTGTCACTCCGAGTGATGAACCGTACCGGACAACATCCGTAGAATGTCACGTACTAATATTACGTAAATAACATCTTGCATACGTCACGGTGCCTTTTGAGTTATTATAAAATCACGCATATCTGCGAAATTACTCCATGAAATCACTGGAAACTTTGCATGTTTACAGTAGTGTTGTGGCAAGTTCATCCAGATTCCCAGTTCCATGTGCGACATTGTTCAACAACTTCAACAATATTGCAAATTTTACAACAATTATGTAACAATTATATAAACAAAATTATGCACCGTGAGGTATGCAAGGTGTTATTTACATATCAAACAAATTTTAATATCTCAAGAACGAGGTGAGATATGGAGAAAGTGTTAAAGATTTCTCTTTATTATTTCAAGAGTTTTTTTCAGATAAGACAAACATTATTTTCATTTCATAGACACTTTAAACGTTTTTTTAGAGTTTCCCGCGACAAGATTGTAAATTTCTGTGCTATAATCAAAGCATGGGCGCTCGCTATTTGTACATTGAGTTGGGAAGTTTTGGGATGATCTCCGGTGCAGCCGTTACCCAGGATAAGACAACGACACCGTTTGGACGTACCTCCACCTCGCAGAACAGGCGACTCTAAAATAACTGAAATGAACAAACTCAGATAAAGTTTGAGACTGTCTGGAAGAACCGCTGTGTCAAGAAGGATAGTGATCTAAAAATTATGGAAAAAAATCTATTTTATCTTTTTTATCGATTGGACATCTATAGCAAAAAAGTTGCAAAGTTTTATGACTTCTTGAGAGTTTGGATCCTTTCAAAAACACAGACAAATTAATTGAAGAGCCTCGTTCGTGGAGTTCTTTAGGCCTGGTACCTAAAGCACTAAAATGTATACTTTTTACCTCAACAAACATGGACGACACATGATCCAGCTGAAACGAATAAGGAATCCCCTTTATAGGAATCTTAGCGGTGATTGCGTCATCTGATAAAATTCTCCCATAATTACTAGCGGTCTTCACTTCGTGGAAATGAATACTTGAAGTAGATGGTACTGGAAGACTGCCAACTAAATTAGATGGTGGTTCAACCTTTAAAATAAACACAAGGTATTTGATGAAGAGGTAATTATTTATTCTTGCATTTGTTTTCTCGCAATAGAAAGAATTATTAACGTCGATGTATGCATTATTTGCTGAAGGTGAAAGCATAGAAGGATAACATATATTGGCCTTTCGAATCGTAGATATTATGCAAAAATCGAATCCAATAATCCTTATAAAAAAATTCAACATCACAGATTTTACACGTGAAATTGGAACATGTGAAGCTGTTTCGCGTGTGACCACATGTGAACCACAAGTGAAAGACGTGTAAAACATGTGAAATTAAATTAACGTATATGTGAAATGAAACATGCGAAAAATTTTAAAATGTGAAAAATCCCACGTGAAGAAACTTGATATGTGAAATTGAAATATATTTAATTTTTCCATGTGTGACCACATGTGGAATTTTTGTAAGGAAATTATTTCCCCATACAATTGCAAAAGCATCTAAAAACATAGTTTACAAACAGTGAAGACACGCAACACATTTTAAACGACGTGGATGTAAGCCACGTGACTAAAGGGCGAAAGGATGTTAACCTCAGCTGGACATTCGGGCCGTTAATACGAGAGAAAATAAGTCGTGGCTAATATAAGCATAGGCTAAAATAAGCCGCCGACAGTACCCTTATACGAGGGTTTCCATGACTTAAATTAGCCGCGGCTTATTTTGGTCGTGAACAACTTCACCAAGGGCCATTTATACGAGTGTTCGCGGCTTATTTTAGCCTGGGCATACATAAGCTGCGGCTGATTTTCTCTCGTAAAAACGGCTCTATTATCTCTTTCACGACATATGAACAGATCTACTAAAAATGCAGTAGCTCGTTGAAATTTACTAAACTTAGTTTTGAGGTTCCATATAAAGATAGCACAAACCCCATTTTCTTCATTGGCTTTCCTTAATCTTTCTCCTTTCTCTCTCAATCCGTGCTCTCCCAGAGTGTCTTGTTGATCTTTTACTCGTTTTTTTTCACTGTTGGCCATATCAGTCATTAATTTCTTGCTTGGTTCTCCGATTATCTATACATCGGTAAGTAAGAAAACTGAAGAATCTTTCCCGACGTGTAATTGCCAAATGGCACTTCATTTAAACAGTTTTTGGTGTAATGTTGATTGTTTTACGTACACCTACTGAGATCCCTTCAACAAAATACTGATTCAGCAGTTCAATCCAGAATTCTTGTGGCTCCTGAGAAAGCTTCTTTAAAAGGCTTATCGTGTCAACTTTATCCAAAAGCTAAAACATAATGACAACACTTTAAAACTACGAGTAAATCAATGAGGTTATTGACTGCTACATGTACCATACAACAAATTGCAACATATGAACGCTAGACAATACTATATTTTACAATAATTATAAATTATATTATATAATTATATTTGTATATTTTAGATTATATTATATTTATATTATATTTTATAATTAAAAATTATATTTTACAATATTAAATTATTGATCAATATACACTTGAACTGTTTATTGTACCACAATTAGATATGTATAAAGTTAAAATTCTGTATGAAAGAACCAAGTTTAAAGTCTTGTTAGTAATCAAAGGGTTAAGTATTTGACCTGGGACTTACTGTCAGTAGCGTAGCCAGCCCGACAATTTAGTCCTGCTATGCAAATTTTAAATGATTATCATTATTCATTTCTTTAGAAA
>JBAHVQ010000441.1:262762-275021 GCA_036872915.1 Nanipora kamurai | reverse complement strand
AAATTTTAAATGATTATCATTATTCATTTCTTTAGAAATTGATTGTTTTTACAGTCAGTGAACATGAAAATATTTGCGTAGCAGGACTAAATTGTCGGGCTGGCTACGCCACTGCTTCCTGTACAACAGAATGCAACACAAGTAACATCAGAAAATGAAAATCTTGGAAATGCACAATATTAGAAAAAAATGCAGGACAGAAGTTCCAACAGTTACATTTTGCCTAAAATTGCAAAAGCTATTGGACTACTTTAACTGAATTTGTTTTGAACATGGTGAATTTAGAGTAACATTCTATTTTTCTTGATTTGTGAATAGGATCTTCAATTTTTAAGATTATTCCTTTTCAAATTATTGTCAGCATTGTGTTATGAGAAAGTGGGGTTAAATAAATACATGCAAATAAACTAAATTACATCTCCCAATCAATTGATGAAAAGTAGTAATTTTGCCTGAGGATGCTAGTAGCTGAACAACATAAATTTTAAATGGCTGAGTAGAAGAATGAACTCCCAGCTTGACCTGTAGCTCAGTTGGTAGAGCGCCAGACTAGTAAACCAAAGGTCGCGGGTTCAAATCCCTGCCGGGCTAAGTAGAGTTTTCTCTACTTGTCAGGTATGGTTCGTCACTCGGAGTAGCAACTAAATTAATTATTCTCCACCTGAGTTCATTCTTCTACTCAGCCATTTAAAATCAGATAGGATTTAAACGTCCCAATATCAAAGAAACTAGTATATATTTCAAAATATCAAGAGGCGAAGTAACATCAGTTTTGTGACCAGCTCCCAGCTTGACCTGTAGTCCAGTTGGTAGAGCGTCAGACTAGTAAACCGAAGGTTGCAGGTTCGAATCCCTGCCGGGCCAAGTAGAGTTTTCTCTACTTGTCGGGTATGGTTCGTCACTCGGAGTAGCAACTAACATCATTATTCAACATAAATTTTATATAATATTTCCAAATAATGTCATATCAAGGTGGCAAACCTGGTTTGGATCTGTAGAATAAAGAAAATCTCCAATGCAAAAACCGGCAAATGTATAATGTGGCTGATTCTCTATCTAAATGGTAAGTAAAAATGATGGGGTAGTGTGGTAATTGCCTATAGATTTTGCTTTTCATGATTAATCTACTCTTCATTGATCAGATACAAGTACAGTCAAAACTATTTGAAATCTATAGACCTTGTCCATGGCATCCAGAACCTCTCTATGAATAACTGCAGCCATCCTCTTCATATCTAAATGAGTTTTCTTTCCTACAATATCTTCAATGGCTTTAGAAATTCTGCAGAAGTAAAACCACGAAGATATCTTGAGAATGATGATTAATTTTAATCTTATACATCCACTAATCTATCTGCCCACTCTTTCATCCTATCATTTCATCTCATCATTCATCATTTCCTCCTTTGATAAGTTTCCTTTGTTTCTCCCTGCAGCTGCCTCCCTTTCTTACTCCCTCCCATCTTTCCTTACTTTATTCCCTTTCCTTTCTTTCCTATCCTTTCTCATCCCATTCCTTCCCTTTGCTTCCCTTCTGCTCTCTTTCCTTTCCTTCCCTTCCCTTGACCTTCACTCCCTTTCCTCCTTTCTTTCCACTCAACTTCCCTCCCTCCTCCTCCTCTCTTTGCCTCCTTTTCTTTCCTTTCCTTCCTTCCTTCCTTCCGTCCGTCCGTCCCTCCCTCCCTCCCTCCCTCCCTCTCCTGCCTCATTCCTTCTTTCAGTCCCTATTTGCTCCTCCTTCCTTTCCTTTTTTCTTTCTTTCCTTCCTTCCTTCCTTCCCTTTCCTTCCCTTCCCTTCCCTTCCCCCCTCCCTCCCTCTCCTGCCCTCTTTCAATCCCTACTTACTCCTCCTTCCCTCCCTCCCTCCCTCCCTCTCCTGCCTCATGCCTTCTTTCAGTCCCTATTTGCTCCTCCCTCCATCCCTCCCTTGCTCCCTTTCTCAATTCAACTTCAAACTCAAAGTTAATAACATCTTGTACCTTGGTATAACATCCTCTAACTTTTTTGTGGGAACATTTTCCCCTCTGATGTAAAAACATCCTTCAGAATTTTCAATAAACTCAAAATCAACCTGAAAAACACCAACAGAAAATCAGTCATATCTATCTGTTTAAGGTGGCTCACTACAGTTTCAATGTTCACAAAATATAGTTAGTACAGTCTCCATTTATGGTTAGTTCCTTCTTTAAAATAATTGTAAGTTTGGTACAAAGTGTGTCTAACTGTAGGAGAAGCAAGATAAACATCAGATATTTGTCAAATTGTGCAATTTTTGATTGTTAACGTGGTAATAATAGTGTTGGAACATGGCCATATTTTTATGATTGTCACATTAAAACACATTATCTTCAGATTTCTTTGATGACTTTTTCTGAAAATTGGTATGAGGTAGATATTCCACTAAAGAATAAAATATCAACATGTCAAGGTAGGTTGTCAAGACTGATATTTCAATAAACTTAGTGAATTTTAAAAATTTGGAAATTATGTATGTTGTTAAGCTTACTCTGCTTGCTTCAATTTCCAAGTTTAACAGAAATTCACCCAAGCAGCCATCCAAAAATTTCACATTTATAGTGAAGTGTACAGTGTTGTTGTGATCAAATAATGATTTGACAAGATTGCTATTTACACGCATGCCCAGCCATATTTAGTTACCAGACTCCTATTAAAAATTACCCTAAGGAGCCTCATCAAAAGTCTTTTTTTCTATCAGTGATTAACAAGAACATACATCACTGCAGAAAGGATCAGGAATTTCAACCAAAAGTTGCTGCAGTGTGGCCACAGGAGAATCTGTGAGGTAAGTTAGAATAACCTTGACTGCTTCTATTGAATAATTGTCCTGGAAAAAGAATTACGAAAGAATGGATCACACTATCAGAAATTCAAATTCAAATGAAATAGTCAACTACAGTAGAGTTACACCCACGGGTATAATAAGAAAAAGAACACATAACATCAAACAAAATAAATAAAAATTAAAAGCAAAAACAGAAGTATCAATTAGAACTACTGTACCAGTTTATGTACCTGTAGCCACTGGTGTTTATACAAAGAGATAAGTGAAACAGGAATTTGTTATTTCAGCCTTAACTGTTGCCTTTGTATTTATTGACAAAGGTTACACTTCTTTCCCATCAAGGCCAGTGCTAGATTTACATTGGGGGCCAATGGGCCATGGCCCCAAGCTTAAAAATGCTTGGAGACCAATTCTGAACTCGGGTGACCAAATATTTGCTGTAAGTTGTGAATTGGGGAAGTTGTGACCCCTCTTTGTTACTTTGGATTGCACTTTTAAATGTATTCACCCTTCTGTGCCTTAAACAGATTAGTGAGATTACTCAGATATTGATTTTGTTGGTCACGGTCGAATTTGTGGGAACCTCTACCAGGCAGGAGACTGGAATGGAATTAAAATCATAGCTTACTAGATCGGTCATGGGGGGCCACTCATTCAGCAATGGCCCTGGGTGCCTCAAAACCTAAAACCAGCACTGACCAAGACATCTTCTCTTGGCAAGTCTGATCAAGCCAGGAACGAGAAACTTAAAGTACTGTTAGGTACATACTTGTAGATAATCAAAAGGTTTGGGAAACTGCTGGAACTTGAGAGTAGTTAAACGAAGGGCCTTTGCTTGATACATCAGTTTAACCATTCTTAAGTTCCAGAAGTTTCCCAAACCTTTTGGTTATCTACAAACTGTTCTAAATACTGCCGACACAGCACTCTACTTTTATATCATTGTTAGGTACCTACTGTTGCTTTGGGACCTCTACAGCCCAGTAAAACCATTCCTGTCTCTTCATCTTCAGTAGGAAATTGAATTTTTGTTGTGACTGACTTCTTCAATTCAGGCACTGGATTCTGCCATGGTCTGATATGAGGAGACAGCTGGCCCTGAAAAAAAAGTGACATAACAATGATTGCATTTTCTATCTGTTGCTCTTTCACTTCTTTATTTCTGTCATAACTGCCTATAACCTGATCTATAGTTCCATCCATTCTTTGTCTTGGTGTGCAGCTCTAATAATAGACCTTCATCAACATGGCCGAGTAAAGTAATAAAGTGTGGCCTTGCCCCTTAACGGGCTAAACTGGACAGGTTACAATATAACTATTATAATTGCAAGTTAACAAACCTTTTTAATGACTTTTTCCTCAAATGGTACAATTGTTTTGAAGACATCTTCTGGTTTCACTTGTCCAGTAATTAACAAGCAAAGATTTTCAGGCCGATAGAACATGTGGTGATAATCACAAACCTTAAAGGAAACAAATGCAAATTTAGACTAGTATTCAGTATGTGACAGTCAAGGTAACATCTTAGACTGTGTGAATGTTTATTTCATTTTCATAAATTATGTAGATTAGACATTTTACCTTTTTGTGACTACAAGATGTTCTTAAGTTCTTCATAATCCCCCCAGTTTCAGACTGAAAAAGGAAAGCAAAGAAGAATTTCATCATTACCTTTTCTGAATACTTAAACTATAATGCATGTATATATATGCAGGAATTTAAATCTAGACTAATCTGTGTACTTTTTAAGCTGACATTGTGCTATTCCTACCTACAAGTGGTAATTCATATGGTATTATACTGTATAAGATAGCATTACCTTATAACCACAATGTCCAGGGTACATATTCCTTAACAATGCTAGGTGTGTTCGACTCTCCTCAGTATTTTCACGAGCCTGCATTTCACAATACACCACACCAGCATCTTCTCCTTCTTCATTTATGTGATGAACTTCTGTGAGATAAGCTGATTCCTGATGGTATTGTAATAAGATTTTCTTTTTAGATTTTAAAGTGATCTACCATGTTAATCATGCAGTCAAGCAAAAATGGATACTGTAGATAACTTCTTGAAATAAGTTAACTTTGTACTGACTGGGCTTTGACAGTTCACATTAGAACTTACAGTTAATGTTGGATATATGATGTGATCAAGATAAATTGGTAAGAGGTTCAAGAACCCTTCACTTCCAGCTGTTGTCATGGTATAACACGTATGATCTGTATCAGTCCACGCATTTGTCCCTTGAGCTAAGCACCGATTGGCCAGAAGGTCAAGCAATCCCTGAAATAGCAGAAATTTAAGGTAGTACTAATAGGGTTACCAGCATCATCTTGTAAGAGATTGCATCATGCCCCTATTTATACAATCACAACACATAACATATTAATTTAAAGCTAACTGATCATAGAAGATGGTTATGAAATGTAATTTCATGGAAAAAATTTTGGCTGTTTTATTTTACCAGAAAAAATAAACTGCTGTGTTGGCTAGCTGAGTTCAAAGTCCTTTGTAATTTAATTTGGGGTTTTGAAATTAATACTGATTAGTCTGCAATAAATTATGTACCAAAACATGTCAGGGATTTTTGGTCTGTTGCACATTTCTGATTTTATTGCATTTTGAATGAGGAAGATACGAAATTTCATGTGACCTTATGCAAATCACTTAATAAAAACTAAACCAAAATATATTTCAAAAATTACCAATACAGTTTTATCAAAGGGCATGTACTTGGAAACTAAGAGAAATTTAGGGGGAAAATATTAAATTGTCGCAAAGTTGTAACTTATTAAAGACATAAATTATGTTGAAGAACTGACCTCAGAAAAAGCATCAGAAATGCTCTCGTAAGATGATATGGTTTAGTATTTAATCCCACCTCCTCAATTTTTTGCCTTGTATAAATACATAATTTAATTTGATTTTTTTTTTTTCATTGATAGAACATGACTTACTGGTTTCAAAATTGAAAAACACAAAAATTAATATTTTGGGCATTTTTTCTCTTATTTCAATCTTAATATAAATAAAGACATGTTTCCTGAAAGCCAAGTGATAACTTATAGTATTTCATTTTTACTTTATATCCAAACATCATTATTAGGTAATAAGAATTCTTGAGAATTAAACCTCCTCACCTTGTAAGGATAATCCTCACTTCCCATAAATACCAAATGTTCAAGTGTATGTGGCAGGCCATCGTCATCATGGGCCTCTGTTGCTACAAACAAAACAGCTGGGTGAACTTGTTACGAACATACAGTATCTGTGAAAGAGATTTTTAATCTAATTGACAGAAATATTCTTAGCAGCTGATTTGAATTGATAGTCCAGGGCTTTCAGCAAGATTCTGATAGGTTGCCATCCCAGAAAAGTTACCAGCTTGTATATCTGCTGGGATTAGTTCAGTAGTTTCCAAACCTTAAAAATAATGTACCCAAGGAATCCTGGTGATTTATAGCGAATATCCATCCAAGCTCCAGCAGCAGCCAGCTCTTAATGAAAGCACTGCAGTCAAATATAGCTCAGATTATCTTTTTTCCTTCAAAACAGGTTTTTTTGCCAGAAATATAGTTAGCTCTCATAACAGTTCTGAGCTGGAGTTAGCGGTAATTTCCTAGTTTACGTTCGTAAATTCGAGAACCCTAACCCCAACCCTCGTTTGAACTGTAACTTTATTTTAAATAAAATTCTTTCGTAAATTCAAAAAATTTCCAAAACATTTAGAATTTTATTTAAAGTAAAGTTACAGTTCAAACGAGGGTTAGGGTTAGGGTTAGGGTTGGGGTTAGGGTTGTCGAATTTACGAATGTAAACTAGGAAATTACCCAGTTAGTTTCTATGTCTCTATATTACTTGGTAGAACACATGATTTCTCACCCTAATGTTATTTTGTTGTAAGACCTGTTTAAATGATTTCGTCATCTCAAGGAATACTATTCACTGGTACTAAAGCTACAATATTAGCATGCTTATTAACTGTACAAAAGGCAGCCACATTGAGATAGGTTAGTAACAATTTGTAGGTATGACAGCAGCGTAGCAAAGGGATGGTTCAAGAAATTGTCCTTTCCCTTATGCTTTAGTACAGCACTGGTATACGTTTATTTGTAAACATTAATTTTTAATAATCTAAAATAAGTCAAACTCATCATGTTAGCCTTTCCATACCCAGGCTAAAGAATCCGTTAACAAGCGGTCCTGGTACTTCGACAAAACATAGCGTCACTCCAGTTTTCTTTGACTTATATTTCTCCACCAGAAGATTATCTAAAAATCTAAAAGAACAAAGCAGTTCAAATCCTTCCGCCATCCCGCGTGTAAAATGAAATTCTGAAGGTCTGAACAAGAACGTACTAGTTCCAGCGGTATAAGTTTTCTTGACATGCTCGGTTGGTCGTGACTTTGCAGTTTACAATATGGCGGAAAATCGTGGTGGATTCAGCTTTGAAAACTGTAAAAGGTACAATAAGGAATAAGTCAACGTTTTATAGTTAAGCTTAGCAGTAGCTATTGTACCTTTTTATTTCAGAAATGAACTTTTGGAAAAAACGGGTTTGAAAATACCAAAGGCTGTCAAAACAGGGACGACCATTTGTGGAATAGTTTTTAAAGTTAGTAGAACTCGAAAATTTTCTGCCTTATTTACTATGGAGTAGAATTGCGAATTGTAAGGACTTTATTTGAAAAATATTTTTACATAGGATGGTGTTATTCTTGGAGCAGATACAAGAGCTACTGAGGTTAGTAAAATCTAAGTTTTACAGACAAAAGCTAAATTGGGTTTAAATGCTGTCTAGGAAGGTCTAGGGTTGTATAAACCCAATTAAAAAGGTTGTTAGGAATGCTGTGTGTAGTTGGCAAACTGTATTTTCTGTACCATTACTGGTATTTTACTGGGATAAAGTCTTCGCTGGTTTAAACCAAGTGACTAGAATGCTGGTAGTCTTTCACTATGGTGCATTCCATAATTTTCTGTTGCCACATAGCTGTGCCGGCATATCATTTGGCATGCCAGTGTAGAACCCAGTTCTGCCAGAATCTTCTACCAACTGGGAGAATGACTGTAACCTTCTATAGCCCTGGTATACATTATACTTGAAAGTACTGTCTTATTTTATTCTACACAATCCTACCATCTCTTCTGTTACCAGTCCACCCTAACTTGTAGCTCAGATTTTCCTGCCAGTTTGGACTGGCATGGCGATCCAAGCAGCTTTTTCCCACCAGAGATCTCCAATAGGAAGTGTTTGAAATGCAGTTGGGGTCTCTCAGCTTCTAAGTGACATGTAGTTTATGGCAGCTTATAAATATCTTTTTTCCAGGTCAGCAAGGTTACTTGCATTATATATTGGTTAGGAGAAAATGCAAATGAATATGGAATCAAACACCAACCAATATGACTCTTGTGGTATTATAAAAGATACTGTAATTGACTGAGTTACTCAGCCTCTACTTATGCACTCACTGTGTTTGAGAGATAACAGCTAGATGACCAGCTATATGTACCAGCAAGCTAATCATGGGTTGGTTAAATTCACCTGATTAATAAATTTATAAACTTCAGTCCATTTCTATTTCTTTTTTTTATTTTAGGATACAATTGTTGCCGATAAGAACTGTTCTAAAATTCATTACATTGCTCCCAACATTTAGTATGTGGTAACATTAATGCTTTGCAAGTGTAGTGCATTCTTATATGTAATTTATTCATGCAGATGTTGTATAATAATTCCTTGCGTTGTTGTAGTTGTTGTGGGGCAGGGACAGCTGCCGATACTGAATATGTAACCAATTTAATATCTTCAAACTTGGAGTTGCACAGTTTAACAACTGGAAGACAAGTAAGGAAGAATAAAAGTTATCTGCTTAAAGATCATTTAT
Organism: Nanipora kamurai; assembly: GCA_036872915.1. Taxonomy (NCBI): domain Eukaryota; kingdom Metazoa; phylum Cnidaria; class Anthozoa; order Scleralcyonacea; family Helioporidae; genus Nanipora; species Nanipora kamurai. The sequence goes on along the minus strand of JBAHVQ010000441.1, from coordinate 266,329 downwards.
GAATATCCCTGAATGCTGTAGAATCCAACTATCGCAGCTCATTCCAAAGATAAAGTGCTGCACAATTTATTTATTGCTGTACCAGTTACAAATCAGACTAAAATAATGTTTACATTGCTGAAAGACTTGAAAGACTTTCATTTTTACACAGTAAAAAAGGAGATGATTCTTTCAAATGAACACTTTAAAATGGGAAGGGGTTGATTCTTTCAATTGAACACTTCTGATTAGACTGCAGTCACTCACCTGGACATCTGTCACTTAATACTGTACTGTATACTGTAATTATATATATATATCACTCTCATTTGTTTCTAGTCAGCAGCACTCATTCAATATCCACATCACTTCTAGTATATATCCAATAGCTTGTTTCAGATTCTTTTTGTTTTTCTGCAGGCACCAGTTGTGGCAGCTTGCCGCATGTTAAAACAATTATTGTTTCGGTAAGTTGTACTGCTTCTGCAAAAAGCTCCTGTAGTTTTATGAACTCAGTTCACCTCACACTGATATCCTTGTTACTTTCTCTAAAGATATCAAGGTTATATCAGTGCAGCTCTGGTTCTTGGTGGTGTCGACTATACTGGCCCAAGTTTGTACACAATATACCCTCATGGCAGTACAGATAGATTACCATTTGTTACAATGGGTGAGGAGAATCCTATAACTTTCTTATTGTTGAGTGAAGTGGCTCAGTATTATTTTCTGATAATTTTTGGAAAACACTTTTCTGGTTATTGTCTTTGGTCAATTGATCTCTTTATTTAACTAGGTTCTGGTTCACTAGCAGCAATGTCTGTGTTTGAGTCAAGATACAAACCAAACATTGAGGTAACCAGGTTTTTTTTAATATTTGACAGTTATTGCAATGATCTAACTCTATTATAGTTATAAGTAGTGTAGATGTTTTATTAAATACTACTACTGCTATTACTACTACTACTACTAATAATAATAATAATATGTTTCTCTTTTAGTTAGAAGAAGGGAAATTGCTAGTTAGGGATGCCATTGCTGCTGGTATCTTCAATGACTTGGTATGGTGCATGCAAACTAATGCCAGATGATTTTACTCATCACAGGGATGAGCCTTGGATGTTAAAAATTAATAATGCATCAGACATTCTTTCACATTTGCCACTATTTTAAATGTTCCTTTATGGGCATTTCAATTAGCCTTTCTAGCATCATTCAGGAGCAAAGGTTCTTTTAAATTGTAGACACACAAAGAAGGGAAGAAAGGCTTACAGGGATGCTTGTACCAGAATATTTAATTTGGTATCCATTATGAAAGACATCTACAGTATTTATGATTGTGGTTTCAGGGCTCTGGGAGCAATATCGATTTATGTGTTATCACCAAAGATGGAGTTGATTATTTACGACCATATGACGTGGCAAACAAGAAAGGTGTACGTCAGGGCCAGTATAAGTACAGACGAGGCACCACAGGTTTGTTACTTTCCTTATCAGATTTGTTCACAGGTGGGGAAAAGAAGTAATTTTTCTCAAATTTTCTGTTTTCTTAAATAGCTATATTAACAAAGGAAGTGAAACCTGTAAAATGGGATGTGACAGAGTCAGTTGTGACCAGTACTGGAGGTGAACCAATGGACACTTAAGTGCCAGCATATTTGTAATTTGGAACAATAAACTTTTTCCTGTATGCATGTAATATCTTTACTTTAAAATAAATATTGCATTAATGTTTTACTTAGGTCACTGTTATCACATTAATATTTGTCTTAGTACGGTATTGTCTAGTTAACATACAAACAGTTTTCACAATGCATTTCCGATAGTTATAAACTTATAGCTTTTGTTTATATAGCATCAACATCAAGACAATTTTATAATTAACTAGTTGTTTTCCTATTATTACTATACTTTAAATCTTGTCTACCCTTCTCAGGGTAGCCGTATACTGTAGATGTGACATAAACTGACAACAATTTCAAACTCTGTCAAAATACAGGGAAAAATCTCTTCATTTCATATATTAATTCAGCCAGAAGATTGCCATGTTTAACTCCTGGGTGACAGTGGGTTTTTCCTTGGACTAGTAAAATCATCTTGTATTAACTAGAGTAAAATACTAGTCTCTGTTGGTCACTGAATCTGGTATCAAGGAGATAAACCTGTATATACCTCAGAAACTGACTTAAAAAGTGGGGTAACAATTTTGTAGGCCTTGTATGGTATGTAAAAGCTACTGCAGATATAACGGAGTAACCACCAGATGACTAAAGGTAGAAACACCTATGCAGTTCATGTACATAGCAAAACTACAAGTAGTCCTTCAAATGTGCCCAAAATTGTACATTCAGCACTTGTTTACATTTCAGAAGTTTCTTGTAAAAATCTCATAGTAAAAGTGTACTTAAAGATACATGTACAGTAGGAACTGGGAGTAAAATTGGCTTAAAAAAAAAATGAAGTACATTTATTACACAAGTCCTGGTGTAACCTCCCATTGTTATCTGTTCAGAGACTCACGTTCTTCACAAGCCATTACGTCAATGCACATCATGTCTGGTAGCAAACTTTAACCCAGTTAGAACTGCAGTATTTCCCAACATGATGAAACTGACACCCCAAATGAATTTGGTCGGTTCTGTGAATTTGAGGCTAGACAAAAATACCTGATATTCTGCAGTGAGGGTCAGTGTTTGACATTTAAAGTAAACAAAACAGACCAATAATATCATGTACACTAGAAGATATTTTAATAGTGAAGTTTTTACATTTTTTTGAATAAAAGTAAAGAGGGATCAAGGTAGCATTGGCCAGTATTTATTTCACTTAAAATTTGGCTGTCTTTGCTAAATTAAGGCTCAGTTACTGCAAACTGCAAAGCTTGCCTGTTGTTGCCACCAGAAGCCAGATGTTTTAATGACAAATTCCCTGCACTGTAATACATAGCCCATACAGTGTTTAGTATTCTGCTTTTGACCATTACTGGTCTATTTAAGTAATAATGTACTCTAGTTTATAAGTATTGTAATACTGCCCAATCCTAAAACTTGATGTGCCATGAAAATTACTTTAATTTCACAATCATAGGAAATCTAAGAATATATTAGATCTGCAGAAACTACCATTAAACATTCTACTGATGTACACACATACAAGTTCCATTAGCCTTGAGGCTTAAGACTAATTCATAAAATAACATTGGTAACCAGCACTGGATGTGAAATTTTGCAATGGTCAAACCTGAACATCAAATATTTTAATAGATATTCAAGGTTTTACCATGACTGATGATTATTTAAAATTATTCTAGAGCACAGCTCTTTGATTCAAGTCAAGAATGACTGGTATGCTTTTTTTGCCACCTCATTCACATATGTTACATCAGGACGGTGATCTGGATCTGGAGTTATGCACGCTTGGACTAAATCTCGTAGCTAAAAGAAAATAATCACATAGAATAACCAAACTAAGATTCCATCAGGTGTTAAGTGACCAGGTGATCTGGAAACATAAAAGTGGACAGGGACAAGTTGTCAAATAGAAATCCATTTCCAATTTAAGTTAGTTAATATCTCAAGAACTATACCAGAT
>JBAHVQ010000441.1:205639-218728 GCA_036872915.1 Nanipora kamurai | reverse complement strand
CAGGTGATAGAATTATCTGGTCACATATCAGGTGATAGAATTATCTGGTCAGATACCAGGTGACAGAATTATCTGGTCAGAGACCAGGTGGTAGAATTACCAAGTCAAATACCAGTGTCTGGTTATTTAAAGTTTGGATAGCTTATCCAGAGGACAAGTCATAGTGAGTGAGCAACGCTATTCAAGCACTGAACAATTGAAATTAAATTTCATTCTCTGAAAAGGAAGATACCGCTGGATACTGATGGTTCTACTCGGCAGATAAATTTTATGTTCTGTTTGTCAATGTTTGAATAGTGTTCACTCGGTAGGACTTATCCACCAGATAAGCTATCAAGGCTTTGAACAACTTGACTCTGATCACAAAGAAATCCACTTCCTAGCTGGATTATCTGGCCATGTACAGGTAGCATATCAGGTGTACCCTTAATATTCATGATCACCATCCATACTTTCATGGATTAATGCTTGTGTGGGCTGTCAATTTCATAATACAGTCAGTACTATGTTATATTGTTTCTAATTGCTAGAAATGTTCACTTACCTCTTGGGGTGGTACATCAAATGACACCACTCTGAGATCAACCTTTTGATAGGAGTCAATGCATGGTAGGATGAAAAACAATCCTATAAGTCAAATTGTGAAAATAAGCATCATGTTTACCGGTGAGAGACATAAGCAAACAGAGGAGAGAATATTATACTGAATGGGAGGCCGGAGTGGAGCAAGGTACACGTACAGTACGGTGAAGTTGGACCACCCTGTACATATTGTCAGACAAAGTACAGTGTAAGACAAAGGCAACAGTCCACTTAAGGGGAACAGAACTCCTTGTAGGCCCTTGCCCTCAGATCTGTCTATAAAGAGATAGAGATTAAACCCTTACATAACTGGATGCTTGCAAATACCAGTGAGGCAGCACAATATTCTTACACAAATCTGGATTTTAGATCCAGGAGTGATTTACATGAACAGTTAACATACGGAGTACATATGTTTCTGGGGCTCCACACATTCTATAGCATGTGTCCCCTTGACCAGAATGCACAGAGCATATGCTGTTTCTGCCATAGGGTCACTGTAATCTAGCACTGTATTTAAACCTTTTGACTAAGTTTAGCTTTGCATACTCCTTTACTCATCTTTCTTAAAATAATGCAGAAACTTCTTGCAAATCAAAATGTAATTGATGAAAGTGATGCTATGGCAATCTTTGTTTATTTGTAATTCTGTAATTAGAGTTGCAGAGAGAAACTCTAGTGATATTCATAAGGTAATATTTACAGTTCAGAATTGTTATGAGATATATGAGATATATGTTATGTACACAGTTAAGGCAGTTCTGTGTTTGAGTTTAAAGATTAGATACATTATAAAATAGGATAGCAAAATTAATACTAGGAGTTTACCAGGTCCCTTGGCTCCACCAGGGAGAAGTCTTCCAAGACGGAAAATCACAGCTCGTTCATATTCTTGGACAATCTAATAAGATTTAAAGTTCTTCCATCATGTAAATTGTCTTATTACAGCTGCAATAACTACAGAAAGGTCTTTCTTTAAATTATTTGATAGATAATTAATAAATAAATTTTTAAGTACATTCAAACTACCAATGATAAGCAACTAAGTTTAGTGCAGTTTTACAAAGCTAGCAAAAACCATTAGCATTCTCCAGCTGTTATCAAGTTTAATAAAAACTAAGATGTAAAGATGTAGTTTCCAATATGCACCTTTCTGCAGAAGTTACACATGACAAATTAATAATTTAAGCATAATATGATAATAAGTGCTCAGCATAAAACACGAAACACAGCCATGACATAATTTAAAGAATTAATTTACACAACAGGCTAATGTTTTGCTGCAACTGGCAACATCATCAGAGTGACAAGGACAATTTTAACACTGAATATATAGGTGGTAAGATGGATTAAATTACATGTGATACTAGACAACAAAATGATGAAGATAGGAGTGATGGGTGTGGTTAAAGTGCAAAAGAGAATTATAGCCTAATTGATACCAGTCACTCCGCCTCAATAAACGACTTCCATATCCTTTCTTCTTGTACCTCATCTTCCAAACTTTTAATTGGAGAGAAGCCTTCTTATTTGCAAACTAAAACCTTCTCTTAATGCTAATCTAAGCTCTGTTCCTCTATTGTTATTCTAATTCTCTTTTGCATCAGATCTTTAACCACTCACATCACTCACATTTCTGTCATTTTGTTGTCTAGTATTGCATGTAATTTAATCTGCCCTATCACCTAATGGTATATATTCAGTGTTAAAATTGTCCTTGTCACTCTTATCATGTCACAGGTTGCAACAAAATGTTCCTGTAATCCATTGTGCACATAAATTCTTTAAATTATGCCATGGCTGTGTTTTGTGTTTTATGCTGTGCACTTATTTTCATATTATGCTTAAGATTCCTTCTTAGTTCTTCAATTGCAACAAATTAATAATTTAAAATTCTTCTGTGTCTGCATAAATTAGATTACTGAGTCTCATTAAAAATTCTTTTCAAAGTTGTTCAAACTACTGAGATATCATTTAATAAAAGTCTAATTTCTGAATACTTAACTCATTGCACAATGCAGCATTTTTCTTTGGCTAATACCTGACTACTTTATTCCTCATAGGGATAAGCCCTGGTCATTAAAGGTTTAAATATGTTGCAAAGATTTTTCGTCAAGGTCTTTGAAAACATAACTACCTAATTATCTTGCAGTCAAGTTGTTTCCATTTTACATTCTTAGAATATTATTACTGTATACAGTATTCTGACAGATGCTTCTAGGAAATCTCAGATCCCAGCTCTGAGGGAACTCAACAGAAATGCAGTCCCATTTTCTGCTAAAAATATTAATTTTGTAACTAAAATGAAATGCCACACTTAGAGCTATAACCACTTAAAGTGCATACTATCATCAAGAATCCTTGAGTAACATGTACATCAGACAGTAACCAATGAACCAATCAAAGCCAGCCAAATTGGCCATTTGTCATTCTCTTCCAGTAAACAAATGACACTGCTGAGCTCATGAATGGAGACCGTTTTGGACAACTTGGGCATGCATGGATAAACAACCTCTCAATGTTAAAGCTAGCCAGGAAATGCCTTTTCTATCCTACAGAGTGTAATGCATTAACTTTCCAATTAACAATGAGTGACCTGACCATCAAAAAATTCAGTTGAAAATGGTTAATGTAATTCCTTGAATTTGCATGAATTATGAGTATGATGAATTACATGGTATTGCCCACTTCTGCCTCTCAGTACTGTTTCCATGTGAATGAACATGGTAAGCAATTTCAAAGAGATCCTGTGAACATCATATTCTTAAGGCATAACAATAACAAGGATATCAGGGGATAGTGACTTGTATACCTGTTAGTCCAGAAGCCAAGCCACATTTCTGGTACCAAATTTCTGGAGTTGCTATAGTAACTAAGAAATGCTCTGAAAATGAAAGCTCTTATACGTGTGGGGGGAAATTCCAAGATTTTAGAATTATATCACTTTTTTTGTCAAATTCATTCACCAACAGTACTGTGTCATAAATAATATAAATTAAATGACTCAAGCCAAAGCAATTTGTCGGCATTATTTTCTTTGAATGTCTTGTTTCTCTTTATCTACTGGCTTATGACTAACAATACCATGAGAAAGCTTGACATTTACATACTACACAATCGATTAACTTTTATGTGTGAATATTGTACTGTGATTATGCTCACATTTACTTTGATTTACTCATTCATTTGTTTGTTCATTTATCCATTCATTCCTTCACTTATTCATTCAATAATTTATTTATTCATTTATTTCATTCATTTCATTTGTTTGTTGGTTTATTCATTCCTTTGTTTGTTCAATTATTTCTTTGTTCATTCATTTGTTCATTCATTCACTCACTCAGGCACAGTAGTGCCTTCACATAAGAAATGCATATGGTAAAGCATACATATTCCTTTACTTACCCTGATGCAAAAGAACAAAGAAAATGGAAAAGTGCAAACAACCAAAATATAAGAGAGAAAAGTCAGGATGATACCACAAACAGTCAGTCCTTCTGGTGGTCTCTCACCTTCTGCAACAAATAATTTAAATAGTCTATGCTATAACATCCTTTATTTAAAAAAAAACCAAAATTTTTGCAAGCCAAAGAATTTGATTACTGTTAGTGATAAACATCATAGTTATGTTACTAGCTCAGCATGAGCTGCACAGCAGTAAAATTAAGGTTTACGGTTATTACAATGACCAAAAATGACTAGTTTTTTATTAAAAACTTTATACACTAAGCTGCAATAAATCCTTTTCCCAGGAAAACCTCGAATTATGAATTATAAATGCAAATCACATAGAAAACGTAATGGAAGAATGAAGAGTTTAGCACCTGAAACACAAATTTAAATTCAGATAATTGATCACAGCAAACTACGAGACAACCTTCATGAGTGAAGCCGCTTGTTTGGTGCCTTGTTAGTCTTTTCTAGTAGACATACTGAAACAAGATTTTGTCGGGGGGAGTTTAGTGATGAAAATGTTGGACAAAAGTGCTAAACAAAGCAAAGGAAGGCTAATGACTTATCACTTCAGTGACTCCTGAGATATAATTAAACGAGATTTAAAAACCATAAAGTTGTGTAGTTTGTATTTTCCCCTTATCAAACAGCCTTACGTGGATGGAGCATTGTATCCCCAAAACAGATACCAAGATTCGATCTGGCTTCAGCTGATCAGCAGTAGCTGACAGATGTTTTATAGTGAAACGTCTATTACAACATCGCAAAAAAAAAGAAACGCAGTTGTGTAACATTCGCTTTTCGTTAAATGAATCCACGAAAGACTAAACAACGAATGAAGAAAATGGCAGATACTTAACATTCGCCTATGACTTTTGTTTTCATTCCTCTCGGTACGATCCCTCAGGAAAATTGTCTTTCGGACGACAACACTTGGCAACGAAGGTCGTTAAATATTGATTTTTGGAGCGAGCGGGGCAAAAGAAATAATAGGTAAAAATCATTTCCGCGGTTAGTGAAATGCTCTAAAGTATATGATGATCAGTAAAATTGCAATAAACGTCATTTCAGAACAAGGTAAAGTGTATAATAGCACCACATACCTGCTGGAGTTACAGCTTTATGCGAAGCCATCACCAAGTTTGCCGAAATTATGCATAATTATGCTTATGCATTGGGGAATGATTACGAATAAATTTAATAACATCATACAACATTAACTGTATAACAAACCAGACACGATTTTGATTTAACTTGAAATAATGGTAACACCACCGACAAGATCTAAAGAACCATAGTACCAGACATTTCTGAAACATGTTTTTAGCAAGGTGCCACATAACGAAACCAGACAACTTGTTCATCAGATAACCTACAAAACTACAATGGTGATTGTAGTTGTATGCACTGAGTCAAAGATGCGATTAAAATTCGTCAAACTAAACTGTGAAGGGGTCTTTGGACATCAGAAAACCGAAATGATCGAGTTGTACTTATTAACATTATTTCTGGTGGAATCAAGGGTATTTCCTTCGTTGTCAAGGAAAATACGAATCAGACCATTAATCATTACGTAAACAAATGTCGCAAAACGATACTGCAAGAGAACTGGCTCTCGCAAACCATTATTACTATTAACAGACAAAATATTCAACTGAAAATAGCCTCAAATATTCCGTAAAACGAGAGTTCGGTAGTTCCTCGTTACATAACGACAAAGCTGAATGTGATAGCGAACAGTAAAAAGCGACTTTGAAGGTGTGCCACAATAGGTGCGATACAATACAGGATCAATATTAAATACATTAGAGCGGGCTTGCGAGAATGGGAAGGCATCAGTAATTTCACCTTCTTCCTCCCACAATTCAACAGTTTGAACTGGACAGGTCATAGGACTTTAGTTAATTGAAGGCCTTATCGCAAGTAGCTTAAGTGAAGACCCTTTAGGATCACACATTGTAAAAGGAGCCACACAAGAACGGTCTTAGTCTACGGGAATTGCTGCTAACAGTAACATTAGTCACAAAGACGGCTGTTTTTCTGGCCGTCGCATGAGATCCATTGTTACCTGGAACTCGATGGATTGGGCGTGTTTCATCCATGGTTTTTGTGCTCATCTCCATTCACTCGCTTGCTCACGTAAACTGAATCAGGTTTCCGTAGTCAACAAACCTTACTGTCGTCATCAAGGTCTACAAACACAGCTGGCAGATCATGTTTCATATTTAATATTTATGAATGCAAATATTAACTCTTTCACCTCCTGGTAGGCTCTTAACGACTTCAGAATCTAGTTCAACTCGATGTCAGAATGAGATACTTTTATTCCGCCCACAAATGCAATAAATAACTTTCTGCTGATTTTTTGGAAAACAAAATCCTAGAAGGTTTAAAAATAACACTTTCTGGGGTGGTCTGCCGCCTAGAGTCTTCTTCCTCAGAGTGGTTGAAATTTAAAAGTTAGGAGATTGATGGAGGAGCCGGAGATAGCGGGGGACTTTACTTGTCTTCAGCTTCCCCCCCCTTTTCGTCAGGTGTAACTTTAATACATTGTACCTTTTTCTTAGGAGTAGCTTTTGGAATGTTTTTTAGAAACTTTATCTTTTTAATTGTTTTTAAATAACGCTTCGCTGTTCGTCTGGGAAATCCATGGTCTTCTCCAAAACATATCTTCTCCAGGTGTTATCATCCGTAAACCCCGCAGTTGACTCGAAACTGCAGCAATGAAACCCTTGATGCAGATTCAAATGATTCTATGATAAATTTTTAACTTTAATAGTTCACTTAATCCTGGTTCGCTCATAAGCTTGAGCATAAGAACAAAACAGAAGGCAGAAAAAGCAATATAACCAGGCTTTACCTTGCAAATATTCGTAAACCACAGTAAACAACCGGCAGCAGTGACGTAATTAGGTCTTTAGATTGGTGGGCAAAGTTGGTAACTGGGCAGGGGAAATGAAATTCGTTGCGTAAAGCGCAAGCCCGCCGTGTTGAAACATGAATGTACAAATACAAAAAAAAGCGTAACTTTAAACAAAAGCAAATACAAACAAAAGCGTACTTTATTAGAAAGAAAAGCCATTTGCGGCTAATAATGGACAATACTGTGCTTGCAAATATTTTTCACTATCCCATTTGGGGGGAGCGTTGTACCAGCCTCGTGACTGGGGGCACTAGCCTCCCTGTTCGCCTTCTGAGCCAGATATTTTATTCTCAGTCGGTGACTTAAGCTTTACGCATCTAAATCGGCGATATAAACCGGGACACCTCACTTGAACACAAAAACGGTCTGACTTTAGCCAAAGTAAAATGTAATAAAAGCACTGCAGTGCTCTCTGAGTTAGAAAACGTCAACGGATCCGAATGAGAGAATGGGAAAATAACCTGGTTGGGATTTAAGAAGCTCTTAAAATGTATATACTGTGCCAAAAGTGATATTTCCTGTCTTTTTTAAGTATTAGCGATTAAACGTTAATTCATGCACTGTCAGAAATAAAAATGGCATCTAATTTTCTATCTTGCAGGATTTTTATCAGGTTATTACAGCAAAATATTCAAATAGCCAGGAGAGTAGGTTAGGTATTTCTTTTGGGGATGTTAGAGGTCGGATATCACCAGTATGGTGGAGTTAGCGTCAAATATCCCCTTTGTTTTTCCATGTTTACGACTTTCTTGTACTGTGGAGTATTTTGACGTGGGTGGGACCAGGGGGGTGAATTAACCCAACCCCCTGAGCGACGGGAGTACACATACCGCTGGTCTTTTGCACAGTATGCTGGCATTATTTTGAGCATTTTAGTAAGGAAAAATTTTTGTGGATAATGCTGGCATTCTAACAAGGAAATTTCTTTAGTAAACATTAATTCAGACGACCAGCGGACGTTTGTCAAGCTTGTTTACTCAGAAAAACGATTTCTGACCCCTAGACGGGAATCCAACCTACAACCTTCTGATGACCGGGGTGACGCTAGCTATCGAGACTCAGATGATGAGCTAAAAGGTGCAGGTTGATGTACATCAAGCTCCCACATAAACCGACTTTGTGTTCAGCAATTAATTTAAACATTAATCCATTAGTTATATACAAACAGAATGATATTATTTTTCATTGCAATAGTAATAATTGGTATATTTAGAATTACAATCCTTCCCAGTCTTCTCCCGACCGGAAAAGCCATCGTATAATTGCTCAAAAACTTTACTCGTACCGAGTCCGATGTAGGGGTTAAAAATAGGCCAATGAGAACTCTTCGTTCTGTGTTCTCTTTTCATAAGTGTATTGAGCATTTTCGAGCATTTTGGCAACCGTGAACGAGCATTTTAGTAGAAGATTTGAACACCAAGCATTAGCATTTTGCTAGAAAAAAAAAGCATAAAGTACAAATGCCTTAATACCGCTCAAGAAAGTCCTATGATTACATCTTGTCTTTCTAATCTTTCTAGCCAATTGATGCGATAGATTTCCAGTTTGTTTATCTGTTTGTCTGTATTACCGGATCTCTTATGTAACTGGCTTTAACGGATAATTGCGAACGAAAGTAAAATTAGATGTGGGGTTAACTAAAACATAGCATTGATCAAGTACCCAAGATTCTGTATATCAGTTATGAAACTAGTGAAAAGTTTTTAATGTCTCTGTTAATGCCACATACTTTCTTACTTCCGTCTCAGGGATTATTCTAAACTGCATTTGCTGCCACTTCCTGGAGTTGGGAAAAATTCTGGAATTTTTCGTAAATGAAAATTACTGGAGTTGTCAGTTTTAAATATGTTAATGTTAATAAACATATTTTTATACGGATGTGAAGTCTGGTTTTTAATTTACAAATTTGCCGCCATTTTGAAACCTACCTCTCGTCCACACCATTTAGACATGACCAGGATAAAATCGATCAACAAAATAGGAACTGGAAACGACCCTATTATTCATACGTTCTTACTTCTTGGACTTTTTAGTTTACTGGAGTTGTAAATTTTCTTTAGAATAATCCCTGTTCCGTCTGATATTACCTGATAATGCCATTTCTCAGCACGATATGAAATCCAACAAGGAATCAACGACCAATGACGTGATTGCTTGCTTGATTTACAATTTGTTTTGATAGTACTTGTTTATTCATCCGTCAACTTCGCTCATTTTTTCCTTGATGATTTTGTTGTGTCAAGCTATATGCTTTTGACATAAAAGTTACAGAATTTTCACATTTCCCAGCGTACTTTTCTTCGTCATAAGCGAAGACGTTAGTTCAATAGGTAGAGGGAATATGATGGTCGAGTTCTTCTCTGCCGCGATCGCATTTAACGTCTGCAAATAACGGAGTTGCAAAGCTTGTGGCGACTCTGCGATTACTTCAGCTGCTTCCTTGAGGGCACGGGATGCGTTCATTTCACCTTCGGCCGCAATAACCTTAAACAAGAGGAGAATTATATAGTATTACGAAGTACCCACAGAGGTACTACGACAGATACTAGCACAATCAAGAGCACAGTTAGCGTGTCCAACTGTGACAAATTAATTTCGAAGAAACCAGTTTAAACGAAGAAAAATTGATTTATCTTATATCAAAGTAGTTACTCCGGTATACCTTAGCTCTGGCTTCTCTTGCCGCTTCTGCTTCGGCCGCCATTGCTCTCTGCAGTTGCTGAGGAAGGCGAACATCTTTTCTGTAAACGAAACGGGACTGTGAATGATCAAAAAGATTTTACTAGAAGAGTTCGTGTTTATGAAGTGTTCCGAATGTGATGACGCCGCAATCCTACAGGCTTTTCAGTTTAACTCAGTCAGCATAGTTTGTGTGTATTTGATAACGTTGATAACTCATAATTTACATTTTATAATTGAGTTGATAGTTTATAGTTCATAGTTCATACTTACACTTCCACTCGTTGAACTTGCACCCCCCATGCCTTTGTCGGACCTTCCAAGGTGGCCTATAGAGGAAAAATGTACTTAGTTTTGGAAAGAAATTAAGAAGGGACGGGAATGAAAGGAAAAAGAAGGAAGGCGAAGAAACGGAAGGGAACGGAAAGGAATGGTAGGGACAAGAAAATGAAATGAATGCAAGCGAAAGGAAGAGATGTTGGGGAAAGGTTTTCTGGGGAAGAGGAAGAAAGAGATTGATAGGTAACAGTAAGGAATGGACAGAAAAGGAAAGGAAGGAAAGAAATCGAAAGGAAAGGAACGGAAACAGGAGAAAACCCTTTTACGTTCATGTCAATCGCCAATATTGAGACAAATTTGATGGCAACATTTTCAAAAGTCAATCATGAAGTGTAGGTGACAGGATAAACTAGTCATTATTATATAAAATGTTACATTTTTCAACGGTATTTTTGATCAAATTTTCTTTACCTGAATATTGTGGCTTATGGTTTCTCGTTCGGAAAGGATTTCACTTAGGCTTTTTGTTCCAAGGACATTCCTCAGGGTAGTTTGGGCGAGAAATCGTGTTGCCCGACTCGCATTTTCCACGTTGGTGATGGACATGGTGGCGTCATAGATCTTGTAGTAGACAACGGCGTCCACGGCTACAGTCACGCTGTCTTTGGTCAGAATCTGCAAAGTAAACGTTCGTGAAACTTTTTTAGAGCTAGGAGAGTGACGTAAAAGTGAATGACTAGCACGGGTTTAAAAGAGACGCTGAGATAAGGACAGAAGGAAGGAAGAAAGGAAGGAAGGAAAGAACAAGGATGGAAGGAAGGAAGGAAAGAAGGAACGAAGGAAGGAAGGAGTGGAAATACAAAGGAACGCAAGAAGGAAATGTGACAATTATCATACAAAATCATCAAGAATCGCAAACAAGAGCAAGATGATATATTTTTATTTTACCTCTTGCGGAGGTACATCAAATGAGACAACTCTAAGATCCACTTCTTTGTAGGAATCGATGCACGGAACGACAAAAAACAGCCCTAAAATGGGAACAAAATGAAATGAAAATAAGGCATTAGCAGCTTTTAGTTTATAGGCCTTCTCTGCCCCCTGAAGATTTCCATCCAAAGAAATTTGTTTGCTTGATCAAAATCGACTTGATCGAAATCATCCTTAAGCAAATTGCATCATAATTTTATCATGATATCTGGGCGCGCGAAAGTCTGCCTGAGCCGGAGTTTGCTCGACTGTCCTGGGAAACAAAATTACCGCTGATTTTGATCCAAGCGATTTTGATCGCGCGAATCAGGCTTTAGCAAATGACTAAATGCTTAGCGACCCCTCACGAGCACTCAACCTCCGCTTTTTGTACCCGTTGCATTTCCACCCTGGAAAATATCGTGTATAACAGCTACAGGAATGGGGAATTCCTGGTTTAGTAATAAATTATTTTGCGTTATCATGTTATTTAACTATAATACGATGTTCTATTCTAGTTTGAAACAAAAAATACAGTATATTTCACAGGGCTACTCTCACTTCAACAAAGAAACGAGGGAAGTGTCAAAGTCTCGCGACCTCCTGAAATTGTCGTGACGTCCCTGTGAAACACTGTTATAAGGTAAATGTTAGTCTTACCTGGCCCTTTGGCACCTCCAGGTAGCAGACGTCCCATTCGAAATATGACTGCTCGTTCATATTCACGAACTATCTATTAAAAAGATCAGGAGTAACTGCATAAAAAAATCATATCGATTTTCATCTTACTTTGAACTTTAAGGTAAATAGTTTGAGCCTGGGAGAATCGTAATGTGGAAGTTGATCATCCAGGTTAGTGTAGTCGTGAAAAAGACTGTTGGTGGAAGTGACTGGCGTTTCGATTGTAACTTTGATAAAAACAGCAATGCCCAAAGAATCGCAGGAAATATCACCATATCTACAACAATTGAAAACCGAAGAAGACCAGAAGAATTAAAAGTTTAGTTAATGACTATACACTAATACTTCGTTGCTATACACCACATCATCACAGTCACATTACATGATATTACAATATATTGACGTATAAAGTGATATATTTACAATGGAAGACAATTACTAACAAAGAGGTGAGACGAGAGTGATAGCAAGAAAGAAAAAAAATGAAAGAGTTAAACTGGCAATAAATGTAAAAAAATTAATTCCCAGTTCAAAACGGGTTTCAATTTATTGATAAAAACGCTTTCCTTAATCAATAGTTCAGAAGTAGATGACGAAGTGAACGATATTTTAAAGTCAAGGAAAGAAGAGAATTGATCCCTCACCCATCAGTATCCCATTTTTTAAATCATCCTATTTTTTTCTCCAGTTATGTCCTTATCGTCATTTATTTCCGAACTACTAATTCAAGAACGTACTTGACTAGAAAATTGGTTATGTGCCATTGTCTCTGTTTTAATTCCTTATGATTTTCGTCAGTAGAACTTTTCTTATTTTTCCCCTTTCTTTACCCTGATCTTTCATCTGGCTATCACTTGAGGGCTCCAGAAACCACGGAAGGACTGGGTTCTAGGTAACCAGAAGAGCTATGATTGGTCGTTGTAAACCTTCAGCCAATCACAGCTCATGCAGGTTAAGCAGAGTCCAATCATTTCGGTATTACCTTTTTTAGTTATCCTCTTGTAAATATCTCACCTTAGATATCATGTAATATGGTTGATGGAAGATGTGCATAACTCATTGTAATGTCATATACTGTCACTCTGATGATCTTGCGTGTAACAACAAAATGTTAGTCGTTAAATATACTTATAATTCTTCAGCCCATCTTTGTTTTTCCTGCGGGCGACATTTTGCCCAATTTTCTGGTCATTGCTATTTTTACCAAAGTTACAGTTTACGTGTGGACATCCAATCCGTGAAGTTTCTGTATTGCTATAGATGTTATTGTAGCTGTCGCTCTTGCTGTTGTGCTATTACAACAGCTATTGTAGTTGTTGATCATATCAAGTTACTACTGTAAGCGTTGTAGTGATGTTGAGGTTTTTCCTATACTGTAGAGATTCTTCTTACTGTTGCTATAGTTCGTGCTGTTGCTACTGTTGGTGTTGTTGCTACTGTTGTTGCTGTTGGTGTTGTTGGTGTTGTTGGTGCTGTGGAGGTTGTTGCTACTGTTGGTGTTGTTGCTGTTGGTGTTGTTGGTG
>JBAHVQ010000441.1:184564-205539 GCA_036872915.1 Nanipora kamurai | reverse complement strand
TGTTGTTGGTGTTGTTGGTGCTGTGGAGGTTGTTGCTACTGTTGGTGTTGTTGCTGTTGGTGTTGTTGGTGTTGGTGTTGTTGCTGTTGGTGTTGTTGGTGTTGTTGGTGCTGTGGAGGTTGTTGCTACAGTTGGTGTTGTTGCTGTTGGTGTTGTTGGTGTTGTTGGTGTTGTTGGTGCTGTGGAGGTTGTTGCTACTGTTGGTGTTGTTGCTGTTGGTGTTGTTGGTGTTGGTGTTGTTGCTGTTGGTGTTGTTGGTGTTGTTGGTATTGTTGAGGTTGTTGCTACTGTTGCTGCTGTTGCTACTTTTGCTGCCATTTTTCCTCTTGTTACAGTTCTTGGTCTTGTTACTGTTGCAGCTGATACAGATGCTGTAGTTGTTGTTGATAAGGTTACAATTGCAACGGCAAATTAAATGTCCTGCTCTTATTGCCATTGCTACTTCAGCTGACACGCAGGAATATAATAAGAATAACAACAGTGAATTATTTAGATTTGTGATATTTTATGACGAATTTAGTAAACTTCTTACCTTTAGAGAAAAAATCAGAGAAAATGGAAATGTGAGAATGACAAGAAGGAGCGAAAGGGCAGTTAGAAGTAAAGCACAAATGCCATAATCATCGTCGATATTAGCATCTTGTCCTATATAAATGACAATATTTGACCAGGTGATTTTGATGCAAATTCCTAGGTTCCCCACAGTTAGCGATAAGCGCTGAAACAACTACTGTTAATAACAGACGCCTTTATTGTGAAACTGTATTTGTTCTCACGTGTATTTTTAAATTTTTTGTCCTCACATTTAAATTTTAGTAAAGTTCTTCGAGATATAGTTTCTTCTGGATCAATGCTATCACAGAAAGTTCTGTTGGCATTGAAGTTGACTCGTTACTATTTTCAGTAACGATTTAGACGGAGATTTACAAATCGTTTGATTATGTGATCACAAAAGAGAACAAAAGAACATAAAGTAGATTTGGGGAATATCAATGAATTGGATGAGATAAACCTCGTAGTTTTAGCTAACAATTTATGGTACCCAAGATCAAGAATTTTATGGAGTTTATACATTAATATTTGAATGACATTGCCCACTAGAGGAGCAAACTATCCAAATTAGTCCCGAAATAAATATGATCTGTTTGAGTATACCGTCGTTTAAACCCCCGAACGACGACGTCTCTCTTTTGCTTAAGAATTGAATCTAGATTGTCGTGATAAAGGTTTGGTAAAGGATTCATTCCTATTCTGCATTCGAACTCTCCTTCATCAATTATTTCAGGCGATAAAACATTGCAGAAATCTCAGTAATTATAACAAAACTTGTAGTTTAAATATTAAGGATCCACTGGGTCATATGCATGTTAAATACGGCTTTATCCTTTAAATTTAAGGCATTTTTATGTAAATCCAAATGGTTCTCTTGACGTTTGCTACCAGTCTATTGACCCGTATAATATAGTAACTGGTATCTACACCGCAACATTACCTCGGCCTTGGTTTATTGCTCGTCTCTCTTCAATCGAACTCCTCCGCATTCTTATTTACCGTAACACAATCCCTTCATAAGAGTGTTATTACTTCTTCGAATCCGTCTACTTCGACAAAGTTCCTCTTGTATGCTGTTCTAATCTTCTGAACTGCAAAGACGGGCGGTTACAAAATTGTTTTGCTGTAGTCTGTTGTTTTGCGGCTGTACACCTGCCAAAAAACGAGTTTCATTAAAAATGTGTAAATTTCCATTGAGTTGGACAACAATTAGCACCAGCGACCACAATGCTAGATCTTTTTTTAGCGGGAGGTTTCCCGAATTCGACAGCGTCCTCATAAATTTATTTATTGAAGGCCACTTGTTCCTCAGAAATAAAATAGGAAGTGAATTTTTTCTCAGCTGGGCGCTCAGGTGTTCATACCTTGTAAAACCGTAAGCGCAGTGAAGCATTTCCGCTGCTTCCAGCTGCAAAACTGTAGCACTATATCGCGTTATTTTTCGCACCCCATCTAAAATTCATATGTACAACGATAATTAAGAATGAAACAGTCTTACGCACAAGAAATCTCAAAAAAATTGCATTAGCGGCGTATGACTTCAATATGAAGATCGGCTACAAACGTTTATAAACTAAGATCTGGTCCGGAGGATTCATTCATGACTCGAAGAAATTATAACCTTATGACGGCTGGTGATAAAAAATCGGCATGACAGTTTTTAATGTTGAGGAGTGTTAGGTAAATAAAACAGGACATTAAAAAAAAATTCTAGAATAGTAAAATCATGTAGTCGGAAAGTCCGCCATCTTTGATAAATAATGACTGGTTACATCGATTTTCGTTTACAAGAGTTAGGCACGTAACGATTTGATTACAACTGGCCACATGATTGAGGGAAACTGTCAGAAGACATAAAATTGCAAAGGCAATATCAGTCACAAAACAGGGACCAATAGGAAATGAAGACTGGGCGAAAGACTAAAACAAGTACATGAGCACCAAGTAGACATCACAACCGGACCAGTGGCATGCTTTTTTAGAGGGCGCCAGAGCATAAACGGGGCGCCGAAATAGCACAAAATCACCGTAAGCACACACAAAAGCGCTAGTACAGGGGTAAAATACCACCTGGCCTCCCTTGGCAAACACAGGCCAGCACGCCACTGAACCGGACCAGTCATGCGAGATGATACAAACGTATGACGCAAGGTAGGTACGATCAGATGATTAAAGTTTTTAAATACAGGAAATACTGCCTCTGAGGAAATTCTTTATATTGTCTAACCAAAACCTACCATCAAGGGAACCCGAGGTTTCGCTAGGGGGTGCCAACAGACATAAGAGATCTTGGTGACAATCTCCTCAACTGACTAGAGGGTTGTCACGGAGTCGGGAAAAGTCAGGGAATTCCGAAAATTTACAAAAGTCAGGGAATTTTGAAATTTAAGATCCACGAGAATCCGGTTTAATATTCTTGTTCCAATTTTTAGCCATAACTACTACATAAGGTCGAACGTTTTATCGTGGAAAAATAAGCCTTGAAGTGTCTATGAAGTGAAAATTAAGTTGTTCTTTTTAGAAAGAGCATTCGAAATGATTTAGGAAATCCTTTTGTAGTTTCTCCGTATCTGGCTTCGTTTTATAGATATTTCAGTTTGTTTGATATGCAAATAAGACGACCAGTGACGTCATAAGGTTGATAAAGCATTTGGATGAATTGGTAAATGTGTTATAGCTAATCTACTATTCATAATTATAATACTCAAAATAAATTGAAACTTCATCTACTGGTAGAATTCAAAATGCTAAACCCATCCTCGTTAACATATTGTTTCCATGCTGACATATTCGTTCTCATACCCCTTTTTCATAAAAACAGAATAGTTCTTGTCCCGTCACAATAAAGTAAAATATTGGCTTTATTTTAATATGGTGTATGGAATGCCAAAGACAGCAATTGTAAGTTGAGAATAAAAAATATACCCACGAAAGTGCTAGAAAGAAAAATTCTAGTTCATAGACTATGTCGCTTTGGAGTGAGCATTTTATCAATGATGGCTTCAGCATTTTGAATTCTATTACTTGAGGAAGTATCATTTGAATTCCTCGAAACAGTTATAATGTATTTACCAATTCATCCAAAAGCTTTACCACCCTCATCATGTCAAGGTTCGTCTCATTTACATATCAAATAAACAGTAACGTCTCCAAAACGAAGCGAGGTATGCAGAAACTACAAAAGGAGTTCCTAAATCATTTCGAGTGCTCTTTCAAACATGACCAACTTAATTTTCGCTTCATAGGTACTTCAGTGCAAAGTGGTCCGTGCTTAAAGTTGGTTAATTGCAATTTTATATTACTGTATCTCGAAATTAAACGTATACTAAACAAACTGTCAATAAAAAGGGAGGTATGGTCTGCTGAATGGGAAATTGGACGTTTAATGAGATTGTGAACTGCCTTGTCTTTCGGTTTGGACAAAATCTATGGTTTTAAAATACGTATTTTGGTACGTCACATAGTTCGCAGTCTTAACCTACTCTTCTAGGTTGTGCTACTGAATATGGTACATCGTTACTCTACAGCAAGAAAAGAACATTACCAATTTTTTCGCAGACTTTATGAAGATCTAATTGGGACTGCCACTGATCCTTGATAACCATCCGACATATACACGCCGTCCTGACTGATTAGCCCAATGGTAAACCGCTTGAAAACAAAAAAAGACACTTCCCGGAAGATGTTAACACTTTTAATCAAGTAAATGTGCCAGACATTACGTGCAAGGAATTGTAGATACATTATGTCAAAGTGATACTTAAAAATTGTACAGGCGATTTAGGTGATCGCACAGCCGAAAAGGCGATTTAGGATCAACCGGCTCCAACTGCGCAATTACACTTTCAATCGAAAGCATCTCATAAGTAATCAAAGTTTACATGTGTTTCACGATATACATGTATCGAAAACGTTTGAATGTACCGGAACGTTATCAATTAGAAACTAATGTCTAAGAAAGTCGGTTCCATCCCAGAATATCAGGATCGAACAAAAATTACAGTGCGAACATCAGTCAATAATGTCAGTAACAGCATCCACTGAACTAAAGATTACGAGCTGCTTTTGAGGGCATTGAGCATGCTGATTGGAAGTGGGAAGATGATGGTGGAGTTCTTCTCGGCAGATATGGCACTCAAGGTTTGCAGGTAGCGAAGTTGCAATGCCTGTGGTGATTCAGCAATCACTTCAGCTGCTTCTTTGAGAGCGCGAGATGCGTTCATCTCTCCTTCAGCTGCTATCACCTTAAAGGAACAAAACAAGATGTAAAAATTGACTAACATCGGTTTCCTACACAAGTCGTCTAGTCAAACTAACGCCTCAGGGTGAAAACCAGTCCGAAACTGTTCCGGGGGGTCGCTAACCAGGTGGGTAAATCCCATTGAATGATCAGTGGTATTGCAGACAAGTGGATACCTTTGGGTTACGGTTTCGATCGCCATCAGGGGCTGGGAAAACTTTTCTGAAATAAGTAAGCTTGAGGGGCATGCGCATTTACAAACACCTCAAAAAAGATCTACAAACACCAAACTACCTCACGCCACAAATCTGGAAAGAAGACTGGATCGAGCAACTATCGTCTGGTAAACGAAGCTGGAAGTCCGCCATTACTAAGGGACTAACTGAGGGTCTATGTCAGGTTTTCTGTTAGTGGATAAGGTTTTCTGTTTGATTGCACTGTGTGTACTGTTACTATCAACAAAATAAAATGACTTTGCTGCAAAGGGGTCTAGAAGACATTTCAAGAGGTCCTAAAAAACATCATTATCTCGATTTTGACCCCTCAGTAATCCAGTCTTCTTTCGAGATCAGCGCCCCACGCGTACCTTTAGTGAGGCTGTTTTTCTCTAATTACCAAAGTTTTCTCTAAATTTATTCACACGACTTTCTGGAAAAGCATTTTGTATAACGAAGAACTTTCCGTGTATAAAGAAAGTTCATTCAAATCAAATCAAATCCAGTCCAATCCAAATATAGGTTTTGATTAGATTTATTAGTACTTCATCTACATGTATAGTAGCTTGTTCGCTTTTCTTAAAGATTTCAGAAAATAATTGAGCCGAGGTCTCTGATGGAGTGCTTGCTGACGTCTTCAATATGCAAACTAAAATAAATTTCTCTAAAAATACTTACCTTAGCTCTGGCTTCTCGTGCCGCTTCAGCTTCAGCAGCCATAGCCCTCTGGAGATTTTGAGGAAGACGAACGTCTTTCCTAAGAAAATAAGAAACATACACAATCAAAAACCAGAACCAGCCGACAACTTTAAACAATATAAGATAGAACATAATCCGAAAAATAATGTCATCTTCAAAACTCAAAATACGAGTCAATATCCGAAGACAAAAACAAATTAGATCGTGATATTTCAACAACAGGAATATTACGATTGATGTTTTTTGCTTTACCGCTTATCGCAAACTGTGGTTTGCAGTTTGAGGTCAGACGTTAGAGGTAAATTCTACGCGTTTTCGACGGCTGGCGGAAGGAACGTAATTAATTACGTAAGTAATTTACTTCGGCAATTCACGGCCTGAAATTTACATTATCTCACGTATGAATACTGCTGGAGAACAATTTAAATCTTTTTCTTCGATTTGCTGTGAATTTCAAGACCAATAAGGGAACAGTTTTGTTTACTTCGTCGTTTGAAGCATGAACGTTGTACAACAAGAAACTCCAATATGGTGGCACAAACACAACTGCTGCAGTTTATATTGTACAAAATCTATTTCTCTTTTAGCTAGAATACCTGCCCGGTTTTATTGACCATAGAATATATAGAAGGAATGGTACCATTTCAGCGGTCAGAAATCAAACACAGTCTATCACAATCAAACAGTCTATCAAATCAAACACAGTGCTTTCTTGGCGATAGTTTACCTCAATCACATAACGTTCAAATTTTCCTAAAGGTCAACGGCAAACGTCAATCCTAAGGACTCTTATTACAAAGTCATCGTAAGATAGAATCTGTGATATTTCGACATTATTATAAAGTCATTGTCAATTATTCTGTCTGACAGTGACTTTGTAATAAAGTCAAAATATCACAGTTTCATTCATTTTCGTCTTGATATTCACTACAATTTTGAGTTTTCAAGATGACATTTTTCGCAATATGTTTCATCTTATACACAATCAAAGCTCAAGTAGACATCAGAATATATTGTAATAGAAAACGGTTAGTTGTACTCACACTTCTACACGCTCCACTCGTACCCCCCATGGATCAGTTGGTTCATCCAAGTTTGTCTACAGTGGGAAAAACAAAACGACGCAGGGTTATGTCAAAAGAATTATAACGTTGAACAGAACAAACTAGAGTTGGTACAGATTTAATTAAATACCAAACCGTTGAACATAAAAAGGCATTACACAGTTTTATTTCTGAAGGTCAAACCTATTGAATATGCTTATGTATATAAGTATATATTATGCTTACTTTACTTGCATTTAGTCACTGAATGAGATAACTCATGGCTTCTCTAGTAAGCCCAGATAGAGAAAGTACTGCTCGAGTCTCACATTTTTGCGATCATTTTGTAGGTACGTAGATGAAACCTTCGAGCCAATTTAACCCCACGGCCTTCAGTTTTACGATCGTATACTCAAACTCACTTAAGTGAAAATGTCTCCGTGACTGCTATGGTTTTTGAACGGTTTCTGAATTTTTAAAAAAATTTTTTTCTTTAACTTATTTTTGATTTCTGGCCAAAACTTTTTTCTCAAGTTTTGATCCCACGAGCCGCTAATTTATTCCGTGGTTCTATAAACTGCACTAGTCGCAGGAAAGGAAGGATTACGAAGCATAGTTCAAGGGCTATTTGATTTCATTTACCTGGATCGCCTGGCTGATT
This sequence comes from Nanipora kamurai, assembly GCA_036872915.1. Taxonomy (NCBI): domain Eukaryota; kingdom Metazoa; phylum Cnidaria; class Anthozoa; order Scleralcyonacea; family Helioporidae; genus Nanipora; species Nanipora kamurai. The sequence goes on along the minus strand of JBAHVQ010000441.1, from coordinate 198,129 downwards.
GTTTCACGTTCAGAGAGAATTTCACTTAAACTTCGGGTTCCCAGTACGTTGCGAAGAGTTGTTTGGGCCAAGAGTCGAGTGGAATTGCTTGCGTTTTCCACATTAGTCACAGACATGGTGGCATTGTAGATCTTGTAGTAGACAACGGCATCTACGGCCACAGTAACACTGTCTTTGGTCAAAATCTGCAAGAAGAAACAGTATTTTATACTGGAACGACTCGATGGAGTTAGGGTTAGGGTATTATGCACCTCAGGGGAACCCTTGGTTCTTCGTTTCCTATCCAGAATAACCACAAATGACTACTAGAGAGACTCCGAAAAGACAGGGTTCTAAATAACCTGCAAGAGTTGTGATTGGCTGAAGGTTTACAACGACCAATCATAGGTCGCGCTGGTCACCCAGACTATTGGCAACCAATTATCAATTTTGGGAATGACAAAGAACAAGTCACACCTGTAAAAAACTGGACAACTTCAATCCGACGAAGGGCCTTCGCTCGAAACGTCAGTTTCACTGCACTTAAGTTCCGGCAGACGTTTGAGCGGATCTTAAGAAAGGGTGGATAACCAAAAGGACTGGGAAACTAGTACTGGTACTGTCCGGAAACTGGGCAACTAAGTTTACCTTGTTTCATTGTGAGACGTCATAAACTCTAGATTGGAGTTCTGAAAAAAACAAGACAAATATCAAACGGTAATACAAAAGTAGAATGTTGGGCAGACAATGTTGAATGATGTGAGTGTTAGGGACCTGCAGAAGGTTTGAAATTTGCAAAACTAACTAACTAACTGCAAGTCCCGAATACTCACGTGGTTAAACACTGCCAACGCAGCACTTTACCTTCATATTACCGTTTTACATTTGCCTTGCTTTTCAGAACTCCAACCTGGAATTTATGACGTCGCACAATGAAACAATATATTTTTGCACCTTTGTCGACAAGACTTGTTCCAACCCCTGCAATACCAACATCTTGCAAGGTGGCCTATGGGATTTCAGTCTGCACGGTGCAGTTAAACTAGTATCTGATTGGGGATCAAAAACAAGATAGTATGGGCTTCTTGCCTCAGCACAATTTTTTACTTGTTTTCACAAGGAAACGCTTGCTGAGGACGTCCCATCTAATACGGCTGTCTTGTAGTTTTAAGTGCCTATTATAATTTATGTAAGATCTTTTGATGATGCAATTGTCAAGTTTTGCAAGATTCCTCCGCTACGTGTGACAGTGACCCCAAAGTAACTCCGAGTATATGTTTGTAGTTATTACGTCCATCATTCTAATTCTAAAGATGACTCTAAATCAGGCATATTCTATTTGAAAAATAAAACTAGAAATTTTAGTTTATATTGAACAGCACTCTCTACCTCTTGAGGTGGCACGTCAAACGACACCACTCGGAGATCAACCTTCTGGTAGGAATCAATGCATGGCAAGATGAAAAATAATCCTAAAGAAGACAAAGTGTATGTTACTACTTCAGCTGTGGTAACAAAATCAAAACATTTTATGAACTCTGTCTTGTACCTGGTCCCTTAGCACCACCAGGCAGTAGTCGTCCAAGACGAAATATGACAGCACGTTCATACTCTTGGACAATCTATATTGCAAAGAAACAGAGACATCACAAAATATCACAGCACATTCATATTTGTACACTGCTCTGCTCGTATGTGTGGAACTCCTCTGCACATACATTAAAATGTAATATAAGGTTTTAGGACGAATCAAGAAGTTTAGTCCTTTGGCAAGTACGGTTTTTCCACTGACTGAGAAAGAAAAAACCATACTCACCAAAGGACTAAACTTTTCGATTCCTCCTAAATCCTTAAAATGTAATATACAATATTATACTATTTATAAAGGTAATACTATCGAGTTAAAGGTAAAGTTCCTTTATTTATACCGGATAACCTAATCAGCTAAGCTGTTTTCCCTAGAGGCCCAGTAAGGGCCATTCCTCATGAATCCAGTGATACTATAAGAGGAAACTGGAGTATACTCTTCTCGCATGTGACCAATGTACCTTTAGTCAGAAATTGAATGGACCCATTACTCAAACCCTTGTCAGAGCAGTGAGAGACAGAAGCTATACTCTATCATGGCACCATCAACACCCCAAAGCACAAAAAAAATAAGAAAAGACCAACTGCAATGCTACTTGTTGCAAGAATTGGTATGTCCACACTGGCTAAAAATTGGAAGTTGGAACTTAAGAAGTCAACCAAAAATAAACCATGTTAAGTTTTTGGAACACCACATTTTGTTTTATTTTATTTAGCAATAAAATAAAATGTGGTATTCCACAAACTTAACATAGTTTATCAAATTATCACCATGCAAAACTTCAAAAGATTGGTCAGTTAACCAAAAATGTTTATTCTATGACCAGACTATTTGTGCATTCTGGTCAAAGTTTTTCATAATTTATATTAATCAAGTCTTGAGTGGGTCTGTTTCAATATTATTTCCATGTCCTTTAGTGTAGGCCACCACCCAAGCTTTTAGCCAGAATTTCTAAACTGGCCATCCCTAAATTCCAATGCATGGGCATAGTGTGACCACCAAAAACTTTGGTGGGCATGGCAGCTAGATTTGTCAAGTGTTTTTAGAGTGACTTGCTAACTTACCTTCAGACAAAACATGAGAGAGAATGGAAAAGTGCAGATCACGATAAGATATGAGAGAGCGGTGAGCACAACTGAACAGCAAGTGCCACAGCCACCATCATCTGAATCATCTGATAAATTGTTAAGAAAACAAGTGTTCTTATTGTTAGTGCAAAAGGTTACATTTATAAAAAAGATCTCAGAGAAATACCGGTAATGCTTCCTAAGTGAGTGTGTCTCAAAAACACAATTTCTGAGCCCCAGATGAGAATCAAACCAGCAAACGTTTGATGACTGGTGAGACCCTCTAATAACTCAGCTACCAAGAGTCTGATGGTGAGCTAAGGTGCAGGCTCATTTTACATTGATCATTTTACATTTTACTGAAGCCACGATACATGTATGATAATGATACAGTTATCTTCATTAACACTTTGAAGACTGGGTGCAATACGCCTTACCAGTAATCCTTGACGAGTATACTTGTTGCCAGTCTTGAAAGTGTTAACACAAAGCCATCACATTCACTAAATTTTTGTTTAACATTGAGTAATGTTGTGACATGTTGCTTTTGTATGATGATAATAAAAAATGTAGCTGGATTTGTCATCTCCATAATCAATCAGCTAAATTATCAGTACAATTTTCAGAGTTAGTTTCTCAACTAAATTATACTATAACCCACTCTTGAACCCAGACAAAATCTGTGGCTTTCAGTAAACAATCAATGAAGTCATTCCCTGTGAGATCAAATTGTTGCATTAATTAAGCTACATTAATTAATTTTGAACTCTTGACCTCTGCTAATACATGGTGTTTTGATGTAAACAGTCTATTTCTTATCCATTGTTGCAAGGCTGAATGACTCAACATTCAATAATTATTGAAGTATTCTGGAACCTGTTCATCAAACAGAGCATTACACAAAGCAAAATTTATGACTACTGTAACTTTTTGTGTAAATCTGCAATACAATATGCAAATGTTTATGGTTGAAAAAAGGGCTATACATATTTATGCACTGATATTGAAAAATAAATACAAGTGTATGTTGTGTCTTACTGTCCTAAAATCTCATGTGATCGATCTACTGCAGAAGGACAAAAATTAGAACTACATGTACATGTACTAGCAAAAGCCACAAATCTTCTTAGCTAACAATGTATAGTCTCACTGTCATATTCATATGTTTAATGAATGCCAAAATAGAAGAGATATTTATTGGACAATATGTCACTATTGTTTAAAATGAAATGGTCTGCTACAAGGGCCATTGAACCTTTTCCACTTGGCATGTAAATCATCCACTTCAGGTCATGTGATGTTTTCTTTCTTGGCTGATTTTAACTCTTTGATGGCCAGAACCCTCCATTTAATGAGCAAAAATGTCTGGTATTAGCCAGAATAAAACAGTCTGGTGTTAACTAGAGTAAAACACCAGAGCGTGCACTTGGTTGGTGAACGGTTAATTACAACCCCTGCCTGAATAAACATCTACACTTCAAAACATAATTCTCTAGAGTAAGGTTGCATCTCTACTACAGGGAAACAAACAAGCAAGGAGACAAGGCCCATTAACTTGTTTCAAGTAGTTGTAAAAATACAAAAAAAAAGAAAAGATAATGAACTTAGTTTTGCAATATACAGAAAGACTTTCAGCCAACCTGTTGGCATGTCATGACTTTGTGGAATGTCATGTTCTTGCAATCACCAGTGGCTGTCATATGATTGTCACATACAATACGAAAAATCATGAGATTTTATAGAATGAAAATCTTATGGTATGCCTGCAGTTTTGCAGTGTAGGTAAGCTTTTCGCATGTATAATTTCACATTCAATAGTTTGAGAGGTATCCACCAAACTCTTTATTTATAGAAAAGTTAAGATTTGGTCATATATGCTTCAGTCCTCAAGAAAGAAAGTCATGCACTAGTTATCCATCGTAATAAAGCTTTAATTGTAAGCCATGGAAATTGCAGAAATTCTACAGTGCAACCAAAATATGAAGTTGAAGTATTGGCCTTCTTTACCTGCAAAGGTTTTACCGTATTTAGGATAAGATACGACGACCCCATTACACTGAGAAAGTAAATCGTACGTCGCAACGAAAAAGAGAAAATTGAACTCTACGGCAGAGGTCTTTGAGATTTACAACAGGAATGGAATGTACCTTGGTGTTGAGACACAGCGCCGTGTCTTCCCTAAGTAAAATTGTTTTACAAAAGTTGTGGCTCATCATTTACTAGACAGTAAGAGCAGCTGCAGAAGAATACTTAAATTGTATAAATGATATAATATTACGAATTTATTCAAATGACCCCCAAAAAGGAGCGTTACTCAATGTATTACCGAAACGTATGGATTCCGTACTGACTGAAATTGTCCCTTTTAGGTTTAATTACTGTACATAAAATATTAAAATGTACAGGAGGTTTTTTTTTTTACTTGGACTTTATCAGTTGAAAAATTACGTGTCTGATTTCAATCACCAACCTACACATTTGTCATTTGATGTATGTACGTGTCACCCGAAAGAAACTTAAATTCTGCAATTAATATTTAGAACAATATTAACCTACAAACAACGATAGGCCAGTGGTATTTTTTTCGCTATCTTTTAAAGAAAATCATGCAATTCTACGGGAGATTTGTGTTATATGTGTAATATTGAATCATGAATGACTACAGTACAGATTAATAATCGACCTGAACAACATAACAAAATTGAGCATGTTTTCCGGACTGAACGTCAAGGAACAAACACAACTTTACTTCATTACTTCTGTAGTTACCTTTCACTGCGTTGATATTATGCAACCCTTTTGTACTCATATTTGTCGTATTTCACTGCTGAACGGACACAACTAGCAGAACGTCGAGAGCTTTGCTAACACTACGCAATAAGTCTTAGTTACCGAATAGGGGCGTACTAGAGCAAGTCTTATTTCACGGTCGTCAACGACGATAGTTTCCGACATTCGATTAATTCACGAAATGTCGTCGGAGTTGTGAAATGTGAATAGTTCCAGAAGGATATCATTTTCAAAATAAACATTACAATTCTAACTTCACCGTCTTCAATGAAAGAACAAGTTGATTTTTTGCTCTCTGATACAAGAAACCAATCTTGCCCAAGGCTTGTAGAGACTAAATTTGAACTAGCAATTTAGATCAAGCTAGAAAAATTATGTACTTATACTATTAAAGTTTGTAAGTAACCCCCCGGATACACGCAACATAAGTTAATTCGGGCCTTCATATCAAGCAAATATTGTTGACGCCCGAATGTTTCAAGGGCACATCGAACTACTTTTATCTTTGCTGAATTGCTTGGCGTGCTAAAAAGCAGTACAACTCCGACTATCGTGAAAATACAGCCAATTTAAGGCCAGTGAGGTGTTTAATGAGAAACAACAGACGACTTCAAACTCTACTATTATGTCTTCTGTGCAACATTCTAGTATTTTTGTACCTGTTTTTATCACAAGGAAGAATGCTAGACCCAAGTAAGAATTAAAGTTTGCTGACACATGTTAATTTTCTAGGAAGTCATATCTTTAATATTAGACTCAGTGAAAGCTGAACACGAATGCTGTTCGTAACCGTCCAGGGCTCAGGAATCGTTTTTGTGAGATGAGCTTGACAAACGTTCGCTAGTCGTCTGATATTATATACCAAGCTCCCACGTGAACCAAATTTGCGCTCAGCATTCAGTGTTCTAAATTATATGTATTTACTGTGACCACTTTCATACTAAATTATTTTATCTGTTTAAAGATGGTGTCAATAAATTGTTCAGTACTGAGAAACTGCCAGTGACTGTTCTCATTAATGAATTTGGTGAGTCAAGTGTATGATGACTTCTTGGGTTTTTCAGAGGTTGAAAAGTGTTCATAAACATCTTGTTTCATTTCCAATGCTTCTTATTCTAAAACAAAACATAATCCGAACAGCAGCACCTTGTAAACCCAAGATCTGAGTTAAGAAATGATTCTATTTGTCATGGAGACACATCCTGCCAGGAAAGGTTTAATGTACAAGAAGCAATGACAAAAGTCATTACCTAACTTGGGGTACTGTGGTTGGAGGGAAAAAAAACAAAAGAAAAGTGAAAGAAAAGGTGGTTGAAAATGAGAAAAAAATTGAAAAAACTGGGATGAGATTAGAGTTTTGATCAATTCAAATAAAATTAAACTGATCTGAAAGAGAGTTGACTGGTTTGAATAAAGTCAAAGTGGTTAACTAAAAACTATATCCAATTAAAATAAATGATAGACAAATACTGTAGAGTGCTGCCTAGGCATTAAGTGTATACATATTCAATTAAATATTGAAATGAAATATTTATAACAGTACTGTAACACCTAAATACTACAATTGCAGCCAGGATTATACATGTTAAAAGGTTTAATATAGTGTTGACTCTGGCTAGCTTAAAATGTTCAGCAAACATTATAACATTACTGAACAATAAACTTTGTAACATAGCCAGAGTCAGCACCATGATAATTATTATTAAACCTTTTAACTGAAATATTATATTAATATCTTAAAAGCTACTTGGATTTCAAGCAACTGAAAGACCAATAGATGCATAATTATGATGTGGCAATGAAAGCAATGGATGAATATTTAAAACCAATTCAAAACATTTAAAATTGTCAGAAACTTAAGAATTCTTCTCACTTGCTTTCACCTGTTATAATAAAAGACTATTTACTTTTTTTACAGAAGAATTTGAGAATGATATCACAAATACTGCCCAATCTATTTTAAATGGGCTGCCAGGTATTAAAATTATCATCATATCCAGGAAAAATCCTTATCCTCCTTTGGATATACCTCAGAATAGAAATGTCAAGGTACTGTGACTTGGAAAAATTTAAGTCAGTCTTATTAACATTAACATTTTGTCTTAATTTTTCAATGGTAAGCAACATGTGTACATGAATTGTATACTTATTTCTTAGGTCTTGCCCATCCAGAGATAACTGCCTCCTTTTGTAATACTATCTTTTCTATGCAATCTTTCATTCAGGTTATTAGAAGGGAGCAGCCAGCCATGAATCCTCAAAGCTGGGGAGACCCAAAGAAGTGAGTGTCTGGAATTTGTGGCTTTTCTTAGAGAATATCATTTTATATGTGACATTATAAATTATTTCAACCTGTTAGTGATATTTATAATTTTCATCTATAGCTTAAAAGGTCAGTCTTGTGAAATTTGACTAAAAAAGAAGGTTGTTTGTACTGTACCATGACAAAATCACTCTTTGCTTATATTAATTGTCAAACCCTTATACCGGTACTGTAGTTATACTGTATGGCTAGACAGCCACAAATATTGTAAAGGTAAAATGCCAATTTGAATGTCAGAGTGTACTCCCAGGCTGGACAGTGTGCTGATAACATTGATTGAAATATTTTATTTTATAGTACAGAACATGGGCAGCATGCACTCAAGCATTTAATGTTACTGTAGACCTTCATGGTATACATTGCACAAAACATCAGTGCTCCACCTATTACTTAAATATACCATACTAAAGTTAGGGTATAATACTGCTGAAAACCTTGTTTAATTGGTTACAAAACTGTCATATTCAAGAGGCTGGTGGTCAACAAGGATTTATGGGAATTGTCTGAAAATTCATCACCTGGTAAATGAACACTATTGAGGGAAAAAAAAAGTGTCTCAGACAATTCCTGTAAATTCTTGTTTATCATTAGCCTCTTTTTGTTCTTCTTCTTCAAAGAGACTAAATAATTTTTATGATGGTAACCAGTTATATAAGTTTTTTAACCATATACTTTAGTTATTATAGCTTTGGTGTACATGTACTGATATTTGAGTGTTTGGTAGAGCACTTTGATGTTCCATGTTAAATTTATTGTGAAGGTCTACAGTAACTTTAAGCTAGCCAGCCTAGCTCTTTTAGGAAAATAGTATTCTTATTGATGTGGTAAGGAGTCCATTTTATTTTCACTAGCTTTATTCAGACTAGATATGTGTTGGTGGTTCCAGATACTGTGAGGTTAAACCAAGCCAAAAAGTTGAAAGATCTGGACTATTATAACTTGGATAGTACTTACAAAGCTTCCATTATTGCATTTCCAGTTGATGAAGGATATCATTGTTCTGAGTTAAAGGTTGACTTAAGGTATATTAATATGTATGCTGTTTAGTATTATTTTCCATTACATCTATGTAATTCATGATTTTGCATCTAATATGTCAAATAAATGTATTAAGTAGGTAAGTATTCATCTTCTTTTTTGTTTTCTTTAGGCAGTGGACAATGACATATCTAGATAACACTGGTAAGAAATGTCAATAGAAGGAAAGAAAGCTAGAAAGAAATAAGGAAAGAAAGAAAGAAAGAAAGAAAGAGAGAAATATTTAAACTTGGAATTTCAACAATTATTTACAAATTGCTTTTCATGAAAGCTGAGAATGATAGAATAAAAAATTATTAAGAGTGTTCTTTATCACTGTGGGAAACTGAAAGATGATAGTACTCTTTTATAAAAAAAAGATAAAGAAAGAAAGACAGAAAGAAAGATAGAAACAAAGAAAGTAAGAAAGAAAGATGCAAGGAAAGAAAGAAAGAAACTGAAGGAGGAGGAACCAAAGAGTAACCTGAATTTGGAGAGGGTTAAAGCACACATGTAAGATCAATGTAATTTGGGGTTAACTGAAAATAAGTTGACACTCAAGCAAGAATTGAAAATAAATCTTTCAAAATTTGCAGAAAGTGATTATAAATATCCTTTAATATTTATGGTACTGTACATAAATTGTTAAAACTACAATTACAATAATATAAAAGGTTGTATCACAAAGTTTATCAAATAAGAGCTGAAATTGTTTTGGATTGTACTGTATATAAGTCAGAGTTTTGTCATCCAAGGTGCATCTCATTTACATTTGTGAAGTAACTGTGGATTTTTTTTAATGACTGATAAATTTAATTTACCAGGAAACCATATTTGTGATGCTGTTACTGGTAACTCACCTGTGGCTTTACTTTTACAAACAGCTCTTCTCAACAATTTAAGTGAACCTTTTATTAGACCCAGCCCAGAAGGTACTGTAGCGTACTGTACATTCAGCTATTTTAAAAATGTAATTAACAAGGAATAATTTAATTTACTGTTGAGATGAGTGTAACCTTGAAAAACTGACTGTAATCTGTTGTTTTAGGATTGTTTGTTCAATTTTCACTGAGGAAAAAGAAAACCTTGATACATAAAGATAGAATATTTGGTAGAGGAAAAAATCTATTTGTGGATTCACATAAAAGGTGCATTATGAGTCAAAGAAACTATAACCTTTTGTTTTTTGCTTGCTTGAACAGACTGGTTGATAAAAATCAGGTACTAATTAGTTTCTGGTTTGAGTGTGTTATGTTAATATGCTTTGGAACAATACAAAACAGGAGTTGGCAAGAACAGGAAAAGACTATTAATTTTAGCTTGCCATACAGTACCTGTATGGTGATTTGCTGTAGAGCAATGCTAGTTTAAAACTTTTGTGTAGAAATTATCAGTTAAAGTGTTCTTTTCATTAACTGTAGGTGGAAAGCTAGTCAGAAAAGACAAGAAAGGTTGCTGAGCATGTATCAAAGGTATCAATTTGCCCTAAAATAGATATTTAAATTTGACAGTGAAATTCAGCAATTGCATATTTGACCTAAAGGTGTGGTTGTTAAAAGGGTTAACATAGTAGATCCTAATAGATCAGGATTTGCATATTTTATTGCTGCTTTTGTAGAGGATGTGCTTCCTTTTTACTCGTTTATAACACTGTCTTTTAATTCAAAATGCCTGTCTAGATTTGGGATCAAACTGGTTAATAAAAATGGAGTTAAAGATTGGTACGGATGTAAAAAAGTAAGTTGGACTATAGTGTAATGTATTGAGCAGGTTATAAATGTTGAACTTGAAGAGTATATAGTGGATTCATCCTGTAACCTCAGTATAAATTTTAAGGACTTTTTAGGTACTTTTTATGGTGTAATTAAGCCATTTTTAAGGACCCAAGTGAGAGGAACTGGGAAGAGTTTTGTAGCAACTGTTGCCATACAAACAAGCAGACCTTTCATCATCTGTCCTATGATTAATCAACCAGAAACACCTTACAACATCTTTTCTTTGATCAGTAGTTTTAAGAATAAATGCCAGTTTTATTAAGAGACAGCAGAAAAATGAAATTTAAGATCTTTTCATGAGCTTGGGGAGATTTTCAGAAAATTTAAGGACTTTTGAGTACTCAATTTTCTAAAATGCAAATTTTAGGACTTCTATGATTTTTGAGGACCTGTACAAACCCTGCATATAATCATAAAATCATATTATTGTCTACTATTTAGGATAGTGCAAGATGTTTTGGTACAGTTATTGATGATATGCCTGAATACATATATGAAGGACGCTGGACACCACCATGTTGTATGCGTATGTACACAGTCAGTTAATGAAATCGTCATCGGTTAGCTGCCTGCTCACTAACCTTCTGAGGAAAAGGGTGCACCTTAGAGAAGTATTTTGGGTACACTAGATAATTTCATTTGACAAAGTGGGGCATGTGCCTCTAAATTAAGTTATACTGTTCAGCAAAATTGATGAACTGAGTACACAATCTAAGTGTACTATTCATGTGATCAAAGCAACTCTCAACTTCCCTTTCCTAAACCTGTGTTTTCAAAATGTTATTAAAGGTAATTTAAAAGAAACTGCAAGATATGTATTCAAAACATTAAATGATGCTGGTGTAAAGTACTGGCTTGAGGTAAGTTTAGTGAACTTGATGATAGATGTTCTCTAACTTTCAATAGCCTTTGTATCATCTTTGACATGTATGCTATTCCTTTGACTCCTTTTATCTTATAGATGATGTATGCTCACAGTTACTTGTCTTTTTTACATTTGTCTAGTTTTTTCTCCTTATCTCACCTATTGAATAGTCTCCCACTATCTTGGTTCATTTCCTAGGTTTTTCCCATGTCATATTAATATTTCTTACTTTTAAGCATTTGTAAACTGTACAGTGCAAAACTATTCCATTGCTTCTTTCAAGGGTGGAAGTTTGCTTGGTGCTGTCAGAAGTAATGACATTATACCTTGGGATTATGATGTTGATATTGGTATATTTCAAAATGAGATAAGTAAGGTAGGTACATGCTGATTGCCATTAGCATCTGTTAAGACTTTTGTAGGTGTATAGTAGCTCAGTTAAGTTCTTGATACTTTAGTATTATAATGGCACTTGTATTTTCTTTTATTAGTGCAAGCAGTTGGCGAAAGTGCAAGAAAGTCCCGAAAACAGATTTATTGACAATAAAGATTTTGTTTGGGAGAAAGCTAGGGAAGGGGAGTTTTATAGGGTACAGTTTAGCCAAATAAACCATTTGCATGTAGGTAAGTTGTTTATCAGTTACAGGTTAGTTGATGTAAGCTTCTGTGTACTGAATCCCAAATAATTTGGAATGACAAGGTTTGGCAAAAAACTTTATCATGCCTTTAATCTGGCATATTTTTATGCTGGGATTTTCAATTGATGATTATATTCACTCTAATTCCTTTTTTGTTCCAGATATTTTTCCGTTTTATGAACATAATGGAGTAATGACTAAAAACACATGGTTCAAGACACATCGCCAAGATACAGAATTCCCTGCACACTTTTTAAAACCACTTGCTACGATAGGCAAGGCTTGCTAATTTCTTTGTGTGTTAAAAAGATAGTTTTTCAAAATCAACACACTTTTCAATTTCTTTTTCCTGTGCTGTTTCAGATTTTATTGGAATTAAGGTGTCTGTTCCAAACCACTATAGGGAGTTTTTGGAATTAAAGTTTGGGAAAGGTGTAATTGAGAACCCTCAATTTCCAAACCCTGTGAAGATAAAGGTTCTGTCACTTTGATGTCATTTTTGTTAAATTGCTTGAAGGATTTGATTGCATGATATCTAACCTTGCTCTTTAACATTTTCTTTTACAGAAAAGACCAGATGCATAGTCCAATTTCTCTTAATTTCTTTGACATGTACAGTAACAAATGCAATGAATACTTGAATGACAGTCCATGCAGAAATACAACATTTTTCTGTGGAAAATGTTTTGTGTTCCATATGATAGTTTTTTTATTCTATTTTTTCTATTGGAACAGCAAGCTTTAAGCTTTGCATATTGTTTGTTGATATTTAACTGGATACAATATTATCCATGTACAAATGTAGATGCAGTTGTAAATTTAAAAATGAATAGATACTGTGAATGATATGTAAATACAGTACATGATTATTTTACTAACAGTACATTTTCATTATTTGTATTTCTTTCAACATGAGTTCTGTATTGGTTACCAATCTGGAGTATTGTACAATTTTTAAACCTATAATTCTGCAATTAACAAAGTATGTTTATATCCGATGTTCAGTTACATCAGACTTATAAAAGAGCAACAACTTTTCCAAAATTTAAAAGGATTTAAAACTGCAGGTAATATTTTTCACAGTTCACAGTTCATGAATATTGATCATGAAGGATCATGAAGATCTTGATACAGCAATTCAAGTGCTTGTTTGAATTCACTTAGTTCTCTTTCAAGGTTTGCTGTTGGAAACAAAAGTCATTGAAAATTATAGTTTGGCTAGCAGTAGTTGGAGCTAAATAATCTGGTTTTGAACTCAAACCATTTTATAATAATAATTTAGGCACCTACATATTCTGTCCAATGTTGCAAATATCTCTTGAAGTTTGTCTTGAATTAATTTACTGTTCTCTTCATATATACCAACTAAAGTTTCTTCCAAAATATTCCCAGAACTATTCAGTTGTATTTCTAAAGCTTTCCTGACTTCTAGATTGGAATAGAATTAATTGAATGGTATTAATTTAATAGTTTGAAAGTGTTCAAAGGAAATGAATGGAGAAAAAAACATTAAGAGAAAATAT
>JBAHVQ010000441.1:125589-142779 GCA_036872915.1 Nanipora kamurai | reverse complement strand
GAAACACTGCCTGAACAAAAAATGAAAAGGAGTTAAACATGAACCATAAGCGATGCTTTTATAACTTGGTAGAGTCGCATGATTTCGGATATACAAACCTCAAGTTTCTTTAATTTGTTCATTACTTTTAATGGTCGAAATACTCTGAGCACTCGTAAGACCCTTACAATAGATTGACCAGTGACATTGCTCTCTGTTTTGCTACAAACAACGGAAACTAAAGTCAGCATACAAGCAGATCGCCTTGGTATTGAAGTACATGAAGTATTTGCTTAGAGTTAAGTGCCTTTTAAGATAATTACAACTGTGAAAGTAGGTTCTATTCAAGCTTAACAATGAAAACATTTTAAAACGAATTTCGCTTTACAGGCATTCTAAAGACTTCACAAAAACCTAAGGAAATCTTTCAGTATCATCAAATTCTTTCAATATTACTAAAAAATGCAAGCTTAGTGCGAAAGATTTATATAGCCCATCTGACTATATAAATAACTCTTTCCTGTCCGAGGACACTCAGCTGGACGAGTAATATCGTCTGGTGTTAGCCAGTTAAGTACTTAAGTCTCCATAGGTCGCTGAGGACCTATATAGACAGGAATGAGTTAATACGACTGACATTATTTTCATAAAGAAGTAATTTAAGAACCATACAAGAACCATACCTCAAAATCAATGATGCAATATTACAACAAACTACCAAAGCGTCAATAAAATTCCATTTGCTTCTGAAATAGGAACCCGGATGAAGCACTATTCCTAAGTCAACAAACTGTCCGGAAAGAAAGTCAAAAAGTCAAACGCTACATTAAAAGCCGCCGCTAAAAAAGTTATTACAATTAGTTAAAATAATTTTCAATCATGTTAGAGAAAAACCAGATGAGAGCTCGTAGACGACCGACAGGTATAACGCCATAAACACAGACTGAGTTCAATTTTTTAATGATTATATGTTCTAATCTAATAAAACCATGATGATGTTTTAACAAGCAAGGGTGCTTGAATATGGCAGGTTGACCAGTGGAACCGAATTTCTGCTGGCTACAATTTTCCAAAGAAATTTCGATAAATACGAACGTACCTTAACAAAAACTTCGACAGCGAATATCGAGGTGCAAATATAATCAAAATATCGGATAACCTGTAGAAAAAAAGATTCACAAATTAAAATAAAAAGTAATAAAATAATCAAGTAGGAGACTATTGGTGTTACGAAGAAAAGGTGGAATATTTTGAGGAAAGATTTGATAGTTGAATATTTATCCTACTTAGAAGTTGCGAAGCAGGAATTGGTTGTTGATCATCCAGGTAGTTGTTGTGATGAGAAAGATTGTTTTTGTGGCTGACGTTTCAACGGCTTCAGCGACGTTCATCCTCAGGGTGAAGTAAAAAGTATGACGTTTCACTCGAACGAAAGGCCTTCTCTCAAAACGTCAGTTACTCGTTAATTTGATTTTTTGCAGTCAACAACCACATAACCGTTTCGGTCGAAGTGGAAAGTATTTGTCAACTTTGCCTATTCATCTGGTTCAGCTTTTGCGTCAAGGTACAGGTGTGTGTCACTGATATGTGTGAGTTAAGGCTGACAAACACCTCCCACTTGATTTTGACGACCGCCGGAAGTGCACGTCGAAACGTCAGGCAACAACAACAGTATTTCTAAGACTACAACAACTTGAACGAACAACCAACTCCTTCTGATACTCCACATCGTATACATCAGTTTACAAAGCAAATTGATGACCCTTAGAAAATAGGGGTTTTTAAATTTGACGTTTCAAATATGCGTTCGAAGAGAAAATGTTGAAATGGAATTATTAAAACTTTTCCTCACCATCTAGCAAAACAAAACGATGACATTGACAGTCTAAGCGACAGAAACGCTTGGAACGGACAACAAATTAAATATAAATGATAAAACTGTGGCATTATTGAGAAAGCTATCGTGTTAAAACAAACGATATATTAATCGTAAAGTCACGTAGTATTTACGTTAATTTTTTACCATGTTTCTTTCTGAGTTGTCGCGGACTGGGTCTTCTATGGCAAGCAAAATACTACTAAAGACGATGATAACGAGCATAAAGGTATCAAAAAGACGAAAATTAACAATGTAGTGACATGCCCTTCGGAATCTATAAAAAAACAAGAATCAAGTATGATTGCTTGAGCAGAGGACGACAATTATGAATTAGATTATGGTATCGGATAATTCTGGAGTAGTGTTGTCGTGTAGGTACGAAAAACCAAACTGGTTTCCGCAGTGAAAGTCGAAACATCGCGAATTAAAATTCGTGAACCTCTTTTGATGGATTTAGACTTAGTTTTCCAGAGAACTATTCTCCCTATTCAGTACTGCGCAAATAATTTCATACCTATAGTTTTAAGAATATTAATAATTCATGAGGGAAATTCGAAAGAAGTTCATATTTAATAAATATTTGTAAATACGGATACAGCACTGATTAATAAATATCAATGTTCTATTAAAGTTAACCGACTCCAGTGGCTCCAATTAAGCTTTTTCTGTGTTAAAATTACCTTAATTTTACCTATTCACCATATAGACTCATTTAGAGTCATAGAGACATTCAGAGATCTTTATGGCGAGTTACAAAGATCTCCCGTTCATATTTTACCTGTTACTTAGAGATGAAACCATTTCTTGACTGAACCAAGAAAACCTGATTTTATATCCAAATAAATCTTTAATTCCGCTTTCATGAATTGAAATGATATCAAGTGGATACGTTTTCGACTGGAACATATTGTACTTTTTGTTTAAGGAACACCAAATTAAGTTTTTTATTCAACATACTTATTCTCTGGTCCAAACAGAAACATAGACTTAGTTCGTATAATTGGAACATTCTTCTTCAGTTTGCGGACTTTAGACTTCCTTCCCTTCAATGTTCGAGTTAAAGTTTTGCCGACAGAGTGCTTACGGTTACCTTTTGAACAAGAAAAGGAAGGATTTATTAAAAATAAATTAACGAGGCGAGAGATTGCATAAAGAATAAAAAAAAGATGCACAGACAAATAATTTGAGCATATGCAACCAACTAAAAGATTAACAAATCAATTAATCAACGAACAAACCAACTATATCCAATCAACTTGCCAACAAAACAACCCATCAGTCCACCAACAAGCCAACCTACCAACGAACCAACCACCCAACTTAGCTACCAACCAACACACACTACATAACTATCAGAAGAGACTAATGACATGGATGAACAAAGTCACAGTATTACCAAACTGACATCACCAGTTAGTTATTCAATAAGTAATCTGCATATGACTGTACATGCATTCCTTGAATGGTAACAGATGTAAGCCCACCACTTGTCATTTCATCACTTACTTCCAAGACGAGAGAGACGAAAATTCGGTGTCTGAGCCTCTACATCGTTATCACCACCAACTTCTTTTCGATACTTAGAGATATTCTTCATCAAACTCTATATCATAAGGAAGTATTCACCAAGCATTTATTTTTCAGCAAGGACTGCAAAGCTCGTTTCTTTTTTTTTTTGCACTCTTACCTTTGTCAATTCTTGTCTAACTTGTCCATTAGTGGAAGCCGACCTAATTACAAACACACGATTAACAATGCATCACCCGTATTAAACTTTTCCTACGAAGGAAGTATACATATATGTCGTTAACTCTTCTACTCTGCCAAAAACCAGGTGATTTTACTTGTCAGTGAAAAAGCCCCTCGCAAGGAAAGGGTTAATCACACAGACAAGAACATCAAATCACAATTTCTTGTTCATTTTCGAAAGAAGAACGGCGGAATGGAAAGCATTTACTTTCAATCTTCATCGTACAATTTTTTGGCACTTTTTTCCATACTGGTTTCTGGTTGATCCTCGGGTTGTCTTGCTTTTCACCGGTTATTTTCACATGCGAAAACCAAATGCAGAGTTTTGGTAGGATGTATCACATTTTCATATGTCAAAGAGCATGAACATTTCCGGGACCTCCCAAATCCTGATTTTAGTAAAAACAGATATCCCGGTCTCTTTCTTACCCATTCTCTCTTTCTAAATCGCTACTGGATCCTTCCGTTGAATGGTGTGTATCAGCTTCCCACGTTCTCACTAAAGCTAAAGTCTTCGTTAGATTTCCAATGTCTTCCCAGCGTGATTTTCGTTTCTCACTACCATTTTCACTTTTCACGTTTTGCTCCGCTCGCTCATTCTCTTCATCCTTTGTTAATACCTGAGCATTAGCCAAGTTGTCGACAGCAATGGCTAAGAATACATTAAGTAAAGTATCTGCAGGGGGAAGATGGAAAGTTAAGGAAAGAAATACCCACTTACGCTCGAACGAATATTTAATAAAGATGAAAGTAACTGTATAAATATTAGGGATCTTCACGGGGTTCAGACGTATCGAGTTGCCATGCTACAGTTGCAAAGGACTGCTCATTTTAGCAGCTAACTAACATCTGGTTGGGATTACAGATATAAGGAATGACCAAGGTTTTGAATGTGTGAAATATGTAGTTAAAATTTCTTCATTTGGTCACTCTTCTCAGTGACGAATGCAGAACGAGAAAGGCGCTGACACCACACTTTGAACAAAAAATTATCCGTTCTCTTAGTTTTGATGAAAATTCTATTCCAAGCGATATGAAAACACAATGGTTTCGCAGAAATCTTGTGCTTAAACTGAGCGATAACCGCATTGCTCAACCATAGATGAAAAATCCATGACTTTCTACGCGGAATAAAGGATACAATTTCCAAATATCACTAATAACACAAAATACAGACTGGATGCTATTCCCCTGGGACTGTTTGCCCCTCCGTATGCGGCTATACCGTTGTACATCACTGAATTCCAGTCTTCTCCTGTAAGTATCTGACAACAATAAAGAACAAAACATTTAGTTAATAATACCTTAATACAAAACAGAGTAACTCTTGACTGTACACACCAAGGCTTATCAATCCGCACCACCCTGCTCTATTCTTGACTATTCCGGGCTCGGTTACCAAGTCTACCACTCTAATATACTACAGTAGCTATGCTAAATTGTGCTATCTTTCGCACTTACAACGGAACACCTTGTTTTCCATTGTACTGTCATCGTATTTATCGACGTTAACTCGCGTCACAACTAATTACATTAGGATGTCATTTTTCGTATACTGTTGCTTTGTATCGTATGATAACTTATTGCTTCGTACTGTATTGTTTTGTTACAAGCAATGTTCCACGGGGTACAGCCACGAATCTTTTAGTCGTACCTGAAACACAGCCAACATGGCGTTGGGAAAATCATCAAAGTTAGTTCTGGGAGGTTCGGAATTAAAAACGAACCTTAAAAAGAAAACAAAATGAATAGAAATAAGCAAGAACATGGAGAACAGCGGGCAAGCTCTGCAGGTGGTAGCTGGAAATTTATGTATTCGTGTACTTGAGGGTGTCTGCGGATGTGAGTGGATATGGTAGGTATGTTATTATGCATGTGGGGATCTGTGTAAGGGTTTGAATTTATGTGGGTATATCTGTGTATGGGCGTGTGTGGCTGGTGGTTTTTTATGTGTAACTGGGTGTAAGTAAATGAGGTTTTCATGTGTTAGTGGGTATGTACGGGGGTGTATGTGAGGGTGTGTGAGTGTGTGGCTGGTGGTTTTTTTATGTGTAACTGGGTGTAAGTAAATGAGGTTTTCATGTGTTAGTGGGTATGTACGGGGGTGTATGTGAGGGTGTGTGAGTGTGTGGCTGGTGGTTTTTTTGTGTGTAACTGGGTGTAAGTAAATGGGGTTTTCATGTGTTAGTGGGTGTGTACGGGGGTGTATGTGAGGGTGTGTGAGTGTGTGGCTGGTGATTTTTTTGTGTGTAACTGGGTGTAAGTAAATGGGGTTTTCATGTGTTAGTGGGTATGTACGGGGGTGTATGTGAGGGTGTGTGAGTGTGTGGATGTGTGCGAATGTGTGGAGGAGTGTGTGAGTACGGGTGTGATTTGTTGGTTGTTCACGTGGGCTTGTATGTTTGTGAGGCAAGTGTGAATGGAGATATGACGGTGTCGGCGTGTGTAGTTGGGTGTTTGTGTTGTGGGTGTTCATGGAGGTACCTAGTTATGGACGTGTGTGTGTTTGGGTGTTTGTGTGGTAGGTGTGTATGGCGGTAGGTAGTTGTGGACACGGGGTTGGATGTTGGTGTGGCAGGTATGTAGGGAGACACGTGGTTGTAGACATGTCTGGCTTGGTGTTTGGGTGGTAGGTTTGTATGGAGTTGTGTGGATGTGGATATGTGCGGTTGAGTGTTTGTAGTAGGTGTGTATGGAGGTAAGTGGGGGAGGACCTGTGTAGTTGGGCGTTTAGGATGAGAGTGAATATGAACGGGTTTAAGCGTGTGTTTATTTTGTTTTGTTGGTTTAGTAAGGTAAAAAAAAAACATTAAAGAGGTGGATAAGAACTTGGCACTTCTTACTTTCCTCCAAAGAACTGCATTCCAAGCAAAGCGAAGATGACGATGAACAGAAAGAGTAAAAAGATTAAACTGAGAATCGACTTAAAACTGCTGATCAATGATTTCACAAGGTTTCGCAAAGACGACCAATAACTCGTCACTTTAAAAATTCTCAATAATCGAAGACAACGGAGTACGCTTATTCCAAAAGGCTTTCGAAAAATCAGCTCAAATACACCAAAAACGATCACCTGTAACGAAAGTTTAGTAATGTCAGAATGAAAAAGGTATAACAAGGACAGCGAATGAGTTAAGGATCAAGGCTAAGGCATCTCGACTTTCGATTTTAAAATTTTCCGAACGTGGCACTATAGCTAGTAATGAGCTCTCACTATTTCCCTAATGTCATCGCACCATTGTAACTTTATCTCTTCCTGCGATCTCTATTACTTGTTAATCCCTATTATCACCCTCTTAAGCTCTTAATTATCTTCTCAGCATGTAAATAAGTGATGACATCATCTTCTATGTATACGTAGATCTCAGCATGTTTTGTAAACTTAGTTGGTTTGATAATGATTTTGCAATAAAGTCGAAATGTTACCGCACCTGTCTTCGTTTTAACTTGTATCTCAAGTTTCAAGATGTTAATTTTCGGATTATGTTTTATAGCACCATAAAGGTAACAATTACACAGTGTCTCAAAGACAATGTTCCCATCCCTTTTAAAAGGCAGAGCATAACGGCATAATTATAGATATGAAAGCACTGTAGTTATTTTATATGGTATGCAAATTCTAGGGAATTTTTTTTCTTGAAGTAGTCGCTAGAGCACTTACAGTTTAGATTGCATCAGTGGAGGAGTTCGGACCTAGAAGAGAATCACGGGTAATCAGAACTGTTCAACAGAAACAGTTCAACAGAAACGCAGGGTGGTTAAGTTTTCCTTTGTTATCTGTCCTGATTACTCGTGATTCACTGGTAGCGCTGAACTCCTCTGTTATTGATGGACAAGCAGAGATCTTGATGTCACTACTTTAAGTGAATGAAGGATGCAAACAATTATTTGTTACGATTAAGTTTAAACTATACAGTCAGAAAGCGAGATGTTCGTATAATCATATTAATTTGTAGCTTGGACCGCAATTCTGATCACAGCACCTCCAATTTGCGTGGAGGATATTTTTTGAGACACCTTGCATATTAATAAACTAGATAAAGTTAGAAAATGATGAAAGAGAACAGTTTCTTCGCTTACCACGAAATCGAATGTGTTAAACATTGATCTAAAATACATTGACGGTCCCAGACCGTAAATTTTCAGAAACATTTCGAATACGAAAATCGAGAGGAATACGATCTCAGCTTTATCTGAAAAGAAAATTAGAGAGTTGTTTCGGAAAGGAATTTTGACTTCTCTAAAATAATTCCAACAAGAAGACCATCAAACCTTGAAAATCTGTCAGCCATTGTGGCTGATTGTAATGTTCTGTGGCCAAACTTATTGTGTTTAATAAGACAACTGTAACGACAGCCCAGAAGAAACCTTCATGCTTAACAAAACGACGAATTCTAATTCTCAGAAGTCTCTCCTTTAGTCGGAATTTAGGAAAACGTCCATGTCTATAGTATTAATAACAAAAAACACAATCGAACAATTGATATATTCACCCATGATAGAGACGTGTTAAAACATTACAATATCAAACCTGAAACAAAGGTGAACAATGTTTTGTATTTTAAAAACTTAAAATTTCATTTTTTTACCTTTCTGGTAAATTTAATCTATGAATGCGGCCTCCCTCTGCAGCTAAAATGTTGATTGGATTAAAAATAACATCCGAGGGAATATTTTTGTTCTGATTGCACTCCAGGTCGTTATGCTGGTTTTGATGAACGAGATCTTCCACTATTATTTCCTCTGTAAAATCAAAAATGTCACTTTAATTAAAGAATGGCTAGTCCAATCTTTGGAAGTTGTTTTCCAATATACCATGCCAGTTTCAAAACAGCTTAGAGTGTATCCAAACGATATAGATTCATAAAAATACAATTCAGATAATGAGCTTAAAATATTTTTCCAAGGGCTTAAGTTCAATATCTAAATTAAGGAAGAAGTATTTCAGTTCGTGTTTTCGATTGTAAAGTGTCCGTGAAGTTATCGATCATCTTAACCCTTTACTGGGCAGGTTTTCTGGAGGTCTCCCCTTGACGAGTAAAATTGTCTGGCGTTAGCCAGAGTAAAATTATCTGGCGTTCGCCAGAGTAAAATATGTTGCCAGTTGGCAACAGAGCCCGGCAAAGGGTTAAAGAATACAAAATACGGAATTTCAGTGTATTTCAGATGATCCAGGTTTAGCTTCATCACAGTAGTTTAACGTACCAGCTTTGGAAATCCACTCCAGGTAGTGGTCAACTTGACGAGCAACCTTCTGCTCTCTTCTTAACTTGAAGAAGTTCCTCCTTGTCTCAACTCTTTCCCTTTCTTTTGCAAACTCTCTAGATTTTTAACAATTGTTATGATACACTGCTGAGTATTTGCAAGAGAAACGATGAGAAAGAACAGATCGAAGTTGATTAGATTTCATAAGTATATGTACATGTATATATGTGAGCATATGTATATCTAATAGAGCTCTTTCATAATGGCCACCATTTTAAATATTGCTTTATGTGCGCCTAAATTAGCCTTTCTAACCTTGTTAGGAAGCAGAGATTCTGCTAAATTGCCGACACACGAATGAGGAAAGAAAAGTTTATTAAGATGCATATAAAAGAATATTTAATAAGATATCCATTATGAATATTATCCATTATGGTCTATAGCACATGCATATTTACTTATCAAACTTTAATAATCCGTAAAGTTATTAGATTAAGATTAGTAATCCGTAATAATAAGATTAATAATCCGTAAAAGAAAAAAAAAACAAAATGAATGTTTAATTAATGGTGTAAATTCGGATACAGAATCGTCCTGATTTACATTCCTAAAATAGTTCGTAAACGTTCACATTCAGATGCATTTATTGGATAAATAACTTCAAAAACTCATTAACAATTCATGAGGAAAACACAAAGGAAAATCATAACCATGTCGTATCTTTATATGTGATAAAGAAACGCTCGTTTTTTCTCGTCGTATTTTTTCCGCAAAGAAAACACTGATTTTTAAACTCTCTTCGTGAATTAGCGTGTCAAGGCATTCGTTTTTGAAGCCATTCAAAAATCTCATAGAACGTGCTTTATCGGATCTAAAACCCTCGGCTGTTGTCTCTTGTTTTCTATCAGATAAAACACTCCTACTCGTTTTTTAAATGTTACATGCAGTATTCGCGTCCGAACTGTATACGATTTACTACGGCTCACCTTATAAATCCCTATACATTTCAGCCGCCCATACTGTATATATTACATGCATATATCTTCCCACATTTAGATATGCATATTTGTATTTTTATATGTATATGTATATATACGTATGTTTATATGTATGTGCATGTGTATGTAAAGGTGTTTTTGTATGTCTACGTGTGCGTGTATTGTGCGTGGGCCTTTGCGTGTGCGTGTACTTGTGTGTTGTGCGTGTGCGTATTTAGAATGTTGATATATCTCACCCACTAAGAACACCAAGAACTAAATTTAGCATAAAAAATGAACCAATCACAATTAGGGAAACGTAGAATATCGAATAAAAATAACCAGCATGATCAGTAGCATAAAAAGTCTAAAAAGAGAGAAAAAAGAAATATTATAATTGGAGTATATAGCAATAGAGACCAATTGCATAAATACCACAGTGCATCATCACACACGCATAGCCTCAACTTTATTATCTTTAGTTCAGTTTATGTTCACCCACTGTGCTGAACATTTTTGTTTTTTCAATAGAATTCAAAAGACTGAATGCTGAACCCAAGTTTGGTTTATGTGGGAGTTTGGTTTATGTGGGAGCTTGGTAAATATCAGACGACAAGCGAACGTTCGTCAAGCTCGTTATCTCAGAAAAACGATTTTCTGAACCCCAGACGAGAATCGAAACCGCGACCTTCTGATGACCGTTGAGCTACCAAGACTCAGATGGTGAGCCAAGATGCAGGTTCGTCATAGGTACTACCTGAGCCAGGGGCGCCGGAGCCACGGGGGCAGTGGGGGTAGCGGCCCCCGCTGCCCTAATAGTGCGGGGGCAGTGCGGGGCAACTCGCTGCCCCTTTTTGTGACAAAAAAGAATTAACAGCATTACCTAATAAGTTATTATTAGAACAAAAACTGCAAATCGACCCTTCAATTCACCAAATGCACTTTAAAAACACAGTAACATCGTAGTATCGTACGGTGTTATTGTATTCAGAATCTTACATGAAGTCCCCGGCGCAGTATCAAAAGTACCGCTGACATCGCTCGAGAGCCCTTTTTAAGATTCTGCCCCCGCCGCTTTTCAGTCCTTCCGGCGCCCCTGACCTGAGCGGAATATGAGAATCATCAGCAGAAGGTTGCGGGTTCGATTCCTATCTATGGCTCAGAAATTGTTTTTCTGAGATGACGAGATTAACGAACTTTTGCTTGAGACTATGCGAGCATACTGATGCATTGTGGTATTTATGCAATTGGTCTATGCCTGCAGACATTTAAGCTTTTCTTTGGTAAGTTCCTGCGATATACATCATAACATACATCATAATGTGGTAAAGTAATTTTTGATCACGAGATACATTCAAACGATCTACAGACATTGAATTCCAAATCACTCCTGATTTCGATTTGTCACCCGATCATTGCCTAGCCACCGCCAAATACTCCTAGGTCCGGCAGCCAAGCATTCCTGGCGCCGACAATTGTGTATGGGTCTGGGTCTGCCGAACATTCCTGGAGCCGACAGCTGAGAATGCGTTTGGGTCGAACAAGAATTCTCGGGCCTTCAACCGGTAGGGTCTGCAAATAGATTCGCCACTGTCCACGATCTTTACTTGGTTTACTTACGGAATACATAATGTCTGTCCATCCTTCCATCGTAATACACTGCGATACAGTTAGCATTGCCAGTACAATATTATCAAATGTGCTTATACCACCATTAGGTCCTTCCCAGTACATTCGACACACCTCGCCGTTGGAGATATTGCATGTTCGTCCGGTAAATAATCCTTTTCGGCTACTATCGCAAGGCAAGACTGTTTCACCCACGGAAACAATGTCTCCTGCAAAACAATATATTGAACATTAATAGTGATACTGACATACCAACTTCCTCACTTATTTTGATGTTTTTGTAGCTCTGTCGAAGATGGTGAACTTGAACATCATTTGTAAAACTCATTAGTAATTCATGAGGGAAATTTAAAAGAAATTAAAGTTTAATCAGTGTCTGTAAATGTGATACAACGACTAGTGGTTGTGTCGTGTTGATACAACCATTAGTGACTGTATCAGATTCACATATCAGTTGTGTCGTCTCTCCAACATTCAAACAGTGCTTTTTTTTTAGTTAAAATGACTTCAAAGTCTTCGTTTCACAAGTACTTTACAACATTCGGAAGAGAAACAGTCTGCGATCAATCGACACCAATACCGTACGTGGCCGTCATGCGATTGGTTGGTGTTGTATCGGACATACAATCGCTTGCCTTCGGCTCGTGCTCCTAAATCCGATACAAGACCGCTGCTCATGTTGTAAATACTACATAAAAGATTGAGGACGCGATAGTAGCGTAGACCAGCTAACCAACACATGGAGTTAGATTAACACTGGTGCTGAATGTTCCTTCTTCCGTAGAAAGTTAGACGTGAGTTTGGGGATCGACGTGAGACGTGAGTTTTGGTTGTTCACTGACGATGCCTAATGACTTGGTCACACTCGAAAGTTTCAGTTACGTTTGCATAATCAAACTTCTTTATCTCAAACTTCTTTATCTCTAAGCTGATGATCAAGTGAATACGAAAGCATTCTTGCCAAGTTGAAGCAAATGTTATTCGTCAGATCAAAAATTGCCTGTTACTTCCTTTTATTTATTTTGCAATTTTATCAGTTTTAAATAAAGGGGTTTGGGAGCTGCCGAAGCCCAGAAATAGTGAAACCAAAGTTTCGGGCGAAGGCCCATCTTTTTACACGAGCGTAACGTGTTTTCAGGGCTAGAAAGGGCCTTCGATCGCTTGGAACGTCAGTTTTAGTATTTCAACGTTTCGCCAGTTAATATCCCTTTTTGTCTTTATACATGTTTTCCAACACTGCCCAAGCAACACTCTACATTTTTACCAGCTTCGAGCTTTATTTAAGAAGAATTAGATTATTTTTCGTTAAAGGGCCAATTAACGTCATAACTGATCGCCATAGAACCCGGAAAGACTGGGTTCTGGGTAGCCAGAGCTATGATTGGTCGTTGCAAACCTTTAGCCAATTACAAGTCACGCAGGTTACCCACAATTCAATATTTTGGGATTTCTGCAGCAGTCAATTTGTTAACCGGTCGACTAACGGTTGAATCTGCGGTTACCTGTGCTATTGTTAAAACACGTGGCATGAAACTTATCAAATAGGAAGGACAAACCAACGATGGCGTAGATTATAATGACGAAGAACGTTAAAAGCAGAATCTGTAAGAGTGGAACCATCGCGCGAATGATTGACTTCATGACAACTTGTAGACCTGCAAATGTAAAACGAAGTTTAAACAAAGTTTACATGAGTGGATAACAAGGAAACAGTTGACGAAAGATTAGACTGCAGGCAGACTTATAATTATGTGTGCTATTAACAATTGGAGAAGCAAAAAAATAAAAAAATCGGACGTACAATATATTCTATGTAACTTCTACACAGGATGTTCAACATGACAGTAACAGAGCGATTAAGTCTTTTTATAGGTGAAAGTTAAAGTTGTCTTCATTTATACTGGATAACTCTATCAGCTACCTAAGCTGTTCTCCTTAGATGTCCAGTAAGGGCCACCCTTTATAGGTCCAGTGTTACTGCAGGAGGAAACCGGAGTACCTAGAGAGAACCTGCGAGTCAAACTGCATAACATTCTCTTCACATGTGGCCAACTGCACTGAGCAAGGAATCGGACCTTACTCACAGAGCCGGAGTGAATCAAACTTGTGTGGAATAACCTTTCTGCCCTTCTCATGTGAACAGAAAGAAGGGTTTGTTTGGAGGCAAATCCAGTGAAGTGGTGGTATCTCATCTTCGTACTTTCCCATGTAAACTAAAATAAGGATTTTCCATAACAATTTGTATGAATGAATTTGTACGAAAACACGAATGATCAACCTAATTTTGTACAGGCTTCATGCAAAGATTTTAAGGAGACTCATCGAAAGTCTCACCGACCGACTTTCGTTCTGGTTTCATGGAAATTTATAACCAAGGATTTATAAGAATTTGCATCTAAAATTGCTCGTCGCTATCTTTTTCCAGCCTGCTTCATCCCAACTACCCCACAATTTGTTATGAAAGGCATCTGGACATAACAAATATTCACACTTACTTGGAGTACCCGAAACTAGTTTCAACGGTCGCAAAACGCGAATAGCACGCAACGGCTTTACATCAATACTGTCTTCTCCAAAATCCTGAAGACTAACGTATCTATGGCATTCAAAAATAAAACATATTTATGTACACGAAGTAAAGTTTTCCATAAATTTGGAGGCCCCTCGCCGAGCTTCAGACAGATAACTTTTTTCCCATATCAATGACAAGATTAATAATTCGATATCATCTACGGGATATAACTTT
The DNA here is from genome assembly GCA_036872915.1 of Nanipora kamurai. Classification (NCBI taxonomy): domain Eukaryota; kingdom Metazoa; phylum Cnidaria; class Anthozoa; order Scleralcyonacea; family Helioporidae; genus Nanipora; species Nanipora kamurai. The sequence goes on along the minus strand of JBAHVQ010000441.1, from coordinate 128,615 downwards.
TGAAGAATAAGTGTAAGTTACGATATAATTATTTTTATACCCAAGCCGTTGTGTCCAAAGCGTGTGTTATGACGTAAACTTCTGAGAAGAAAGGGCAAGCACACTGTTTACATACATTACTTTTTTCCACAAACTTAAAAGGCCGCATCAATTAGACCCTTTACATAGAATTTATGAACTCGCTGTTCGCTCCAACAAAATCAAAATTCATGAGTTAGGAGAGTATTAAATTCCATGTATGAGTGCTAGAAAAACCAGAGTGGGTATTCCACGAATAATAAATTTTATAGAGCTTTAGCAAGAGCTTTATCAATAGAAAAATTGAGAAGCTAACAAAACCTCAGTTTTAATTTTAGTAAGTTGTCATTATGACAACTGCAACATCAAACACCAGAGTGAGATCACGAACTGGACTGGAATTAATTCGCTCTTGTGGTCCTCTACGTATTGTTTTGGGCTGAAAATTACATTTAGTGTGAAAGCTGTGCAGGGTGATTACTTCTGCTAAACATTATATTTTCAAATTAGCGACATGATGCATCTAGATGCATCTAAACATACAGTCTAGTCGAAAAAACCGAAATCAGCACGGCAATTGCCATACGTGATATTCACACTAGCTTTAAACACTAATACTAATAAATAATCATACATCACGCCAGTTGGTTTACTTTGGTAATGTTGAGCAGTAAGGAAGTACGGTTTTTCAAGGAGATCATGTACAAACTCACCCAGTAACCACAACAACAAAATCAAGAATATTCCACCCATTTCTTAGATATGAACCAGGATGGAAGACAAAGCCAAGAGCAACGATTTTCAAAACTGCTTCTATTGTAAAAATGACCAAGAAAAACAGTTCTGACTTTTCCTAAAATCAGAAAAACACGGTTAAACAATGTGAATGCGCATACAACGTCAGCAAAAACATGGTAAGATAAAGAACAACAAACCAGTTCGTCGCTCATTTTGGATTTGTCGTTGTTTGGAAGAGGTACGTCTAGAGCCAGGACAATGCAGTTGGCAATGATTGTAGATAAAATAAATATGTCAAAAGCTGTGAGTCAAGTCAAGGGAAAAAATAACAAGGCATATCTAAGGCATAGCACTTGCGATTAAAAGATCGTGGAGACACAAGGTAAACTATACGTTGCGTCAACTCAATATACATCCAACCATTAACTGGCAAGCAGCATTTTGAACTCATTGTGTATCATCCACAATAACTTTTTTTAATCCACGACCTTTTCATTACTACTTCAGATAGCGGCAATAAAACTAAGGAATGCCTTTTAGTAAGGCTTGATACTTCGTGGCTTTTGGACGCTGCATAAAGTAGCATAAATATTTAACAAGCAGTCGAATAGATTGATATATCGAGTCGTGGTTCCTGAACAAGCGATATTCACAGATTGACATGTAATAAAGGATATCTTGAATCCACAATGAATCTCGCCGCCCACCGAAGCCTGTTTTGTTCGGATAAACAAAATAACGCATAGTACGGTTGTCGTACCGCCATCGCAGATCTCATATGGCGTTCCCGTTGAGGTGTATTTCTAAGTTGGGAGCTGATACCATTCGTGGCCATCTGCTTTCTGACTTTATCGGCTACGAGACTGGAGACCTTCCCATGTTGGAACGCTATTCCATTCGGAAATTATTTCCGTTTCAGTCCATTGATTTGTTAAACCCTCGGCAATTTTCGTGTTTAGAGTCCGTTATGATGCATTTGGCATTCAGAATTTTTTGCACAAGTCTTTTCAATTTATGTTAATTTTTATCTTTTCAGCTTAAATAATGACTATTACTGAATATGTATGAGGTCGCATTACAGACGCTTGGCAGCTAATTTTTCATTTTTGTTTTTTCACATCAAGGAACATCAGGAGTGGACGAACTGACATTTCATTTAAACACTGAAATCAACCAGGACAGGTAGCATTGACCATCTAGCTATTTAGGGGAACTTTTGCATCCACATATTGAGGCAAAATATACTATTTTCCATTCTGTTTAAGGCGCTCGTCCCACCTGCTACAAACGATGCAAGAGTTTCCAAATGAATATTTATCTTGGAAAGTGTAAAAAATTTCAAAATATATTAAAACAAAAAAGTTGACATCCACATGTAAAGAGCAGAAAAAACCAAAATTCTTTAGCACTTTGAAGAGGAAAATTGGATTCCCCACTGTGTGAAGATTAATCGATACGAATTTTTTAAAGATCGACTTTAAGTTCGTCAATGACAATATTTTGACTTTAGCCCTCGACATGCATACGTTTCTAATAGTTTAATAACATATGAGAAAATAAGTGAATAGTTTTAACGCGCTTAAAGAAGTAAATTAAGCATATGAAAATGGTAATAATTTCCGAGCATTACATGTCAATGTTAAATTACACTGATAAATTCCAGTAGACTACGACTACCTCATTTAAAAGTCTTCAAGGATCAGATAATTTAACTCGGCAGTTTGATTCTGAAGAAGCAAACGTGTATATAATTGCGATGATTTTCTCCAGAACAACGTAACTGTTATAATATACACACTTGGTGTATTCTAAGATACATATTGAATAACGTAATTCTGGACTAGTAAATCGCAAAATATGTAAAAATGGTTGGAATGTTGTGGGTCTGTAGCGTATCATCAACTTTAGCTCTAACAGCTAGCTCGCTAATTATTCATTATGAAAACTTTTGCGATTTTCACCTACTTCCCGTTCGAATTTTTGCTCGAAACTAAGTGTTTTGAAATTTGCACAAAAATTGAGTCGGAAAAGTGGTTTTTCGCGCGCGTAATATGTCAGGGTTTTGAGTTTGCATTTTGTTACTACCAAAGTCTTAGAAACTTTTTTGCTGATCAAACTGTGGAACGCCATGGACTCAGAAAAACTCTGAGTTCCAGACGGGACTCGAAACCGCAACCTTCTGAATGCTAGCCAGACGCTCTAACCATTGAGCCACTAGAACTCAGATGGCAGAACAAGGTTACTTTCGGTATTTAAACCTGGGACGAGCC
>JBAHVQ010000441.1:96978-115158 GCA_036872915.1 Nanipora kamurai | reverse complement strand
GTTTATTGTTCTGTAATAATTTGTTCCCACTTGACTAGTCTTTATACAGCTTAAATACTGTCAGTAGCAGTTTATACCTTGTCAGTCACGATATAAACTATCGATTTCTACGAGATGCAACAAAGTGTTAGATTTTTTTCAGATTGTTTTTATCGCCAAGGTTTTCTTTGTTTATGGGGGAAATTTAATCTCCAAATTACCCAATCAGTAAGCAATTCCGTACTGCCCATCACTACCAGTAGCGGAAGTAGTGGTAGCAGCATATCATTAAATTAAAATATCCAAACAAAATCTATCACAAATAAAATTTTTCTCAAATGCTACAAAATATGTTACTACTATTGAAAATTTATTATCCAGGTCTTAAAAGTAGTAATGTTTTCTATGCCTCTAGTGTCATTATCCAAAGAGTTCCAATATATAGCACCATGATAAGTCATTCATTTCTTTAGAAAATTGGTGCATGTTGATGCGGGAAAATCGGACAAATTTTCCCAGTTCAGAGGGTTAAAACAGTATGCAGTTTAGAGGACGTTTTTCTCAACCCAAGCACACAAGAAAAACTGTTTTTTACCTCACTGTCCTGTATCTCTCTATAGAGAGAGCACTAGTGGTTATACTCATATGTTAATCCTAACAGAACTATTCATAGTTTTAATACAAGGCAATCAAATACTCTAAACCTAAACTGCGACCTTCGGTTTACTAGTCCAATGCTCTACCAACTGAGCTACAGGTCAAGTTGGGAGCTGGTCGAGAAATGATGTTATTTCGGCTCGTCATATTTCGAAACATACACTAGTTTCCTACATATCGGGACATTTAAGTTCTCTGTGATTTTCAAAGTAAGCTATTTTAAAATTTCCTCCACGGTACTGTACATATAGCATAGCTTTATACGGTACATGTATCATTTCATATTTGCCATTTTTCTTGTAATTTTGTATAGTTTAATTCTTATTAATTTTGAATATTTGGTATACTTTGAATACCAGTTTTATTGTTGAATGGGCTAACCTGCTAAATTAAGCCTGTTTAACTTTGATTAAATAATAAATGATTCAACGTCCCCTGAGGCCCCTTGAGGCTTTCTAAAAGCCTTATGGACTTCTAGGACTTCCATAAAGCCTCCCTCAGCTTTTGGGGACATTGAATCATTAATTTCCCTAGTGTCATGGAATTACTTGTTATGAGCAATAGCTGTTGCCACTGTGACCGTTCTTATAAACTTTTAAAGTAGAACTTTTAGATCTGGAGCAATTTGTTATGGCAGTTATATGGAGTTTCTCAAATTCAAGTTTTATTTGCAGGTGCAAAGCATTTTGCACTCACCAGCAAGTGGCCAGGAACCGTCCTGAAGGGTGATAAGCAACACGTGAGACCCGCTTATCATGGCCTTCAATGTTGGCAATTGGAGTATCACTGAAATAAAGATTGTTCACAAACAAGGTTTATGGCAAAGATTAAGTGCATTGCCTGAGGAATTGGACATGCCAAATGGGAGAGGAAAATGAATAAAAGGGATAAACAAAGGAAGGAAAGAAAGTGAAAGACCTGAAATAAGTAAGAAGGGCAGGAAAACAATGGATAGAGGAAAGGGAAGTAGTGGGAAGGGAAAGAAAAGTAACAGATGATAAGGAATGGAAATGAGGGAAGGTAAAGGGAAGGAAATGGAACAGTGGGAGTGGGAAGGACAGGAGAGAGCGTGGAAGGGAAGGGAAGCAAGAGAATAGAAGTTACGGGTAGGGAGGGGAAAGAAAGTGCAGGAAGTGGAAAGAAAGGGTAGGGAGTGGAAAGAAAAGGTGGGGAAGAACAGGAAAGGGTAGGAATGAAATGGAAAGGTCAGTGGGAAAGTAAGTGGAAGGGAAGGAAAGAAAATGAAAGGAAAGCAAATGAAAGGAAAGGAAATGAAAAGAAAGGAAAGGAAAGGAAATGAAAGGAAATGGCAGAAAAGGAAATGAATGGATAGGGATGGGATAAGAAGCAAAGGAAAGGGATGGATTGGGAAGAGAACGGATGGAAAGAACAGTAAAGAGATGGAAATGGAGCAAAAATAAAGGAAAGGAGAGGAGATGGGAGGGAAAGAGAGGGAAAAAGGAAGGGGAAACTGAAGATACATTTAAAAGGTTAAAAAGGTAAAAACTCATTCTACTTACGATTCCAATGACCACAGTCTTACATCACCATCTGCTCCACATGATGCCATACATGGAGAACTGGTGTCAAGGGAAATGGTGGCCTGGGGATGAAATACAATCCCTCCAACCCTTGAATTATGACCTGAAATGAGGTAACATAAAATTTATTTTTCACATGTATGCCCATGTACCAGTGATTGGCACACAAAATGAAAGGTGAGGGCATTAAGTATAATGAGACTGAAACTTTGCATGGCAATGGAAAATACTGCTAAGAAGCACAAGAACTCAATATTGAAGGAAGGCTTCATGAACAATTGAAGAAATTACTGCTGACTTTTAAATGTGGGCACTTCAGTCCATGAGATAAAAATTTCTGTCAAGTCCATGAAATGCAGATAGTGGATGCTGCATACCTCCATAGTCTCTGTACAGCAAACTTAGAGCGCAGCCTTTTCCTACAACACAATAATTTCATACAGTACAAACCTTTTAATGTTCTGATTAAAGAGCAGTCTGGTACTGACCATAACTTGCATAAACCACTCCTGAAAAAATAGAAACCCACACTTCTGTTTAGTAACAGAGTATAAAAATGCATTAAAATGACTAGATCAACAAGGGGGCTTGAACCATAAGGGCTAACAATTGTGAAAAATGCCCTTGAAAAGACTCAACCAGGACATGCAACAAAAAGTTACCTATGGACTTTAGTAGGAACAAATACTGGGATACCACACCTTTGAAAAGATGGAGGGAGACGTTTTGGCCCAGACATGCATTTTCATGGACCCAGATGAAGACAACCATACATATTCCTACATTTGGAAACTTTTTCTTAAAATTTTTGGAAGAAAAATTTACAGAAATTTTTTGAAATTGTCCTATTAAGTACCCATTCCAGATGGAAAGTTTTAGTAGAAAAAAGGAGGTCACCAAATTCTTTTTTGAAGTAAATAATATTATTACATTGAACTATAATTAGATGTCATTTTGGCATGCTATTGTTGCCATAACAACCACTGGGACTGCTTATTTTGTCATATTTTTTATGCCTTGAATTTTCCATTTTTTGGGGAAGCTGTGAGGAGTTACTTTATTTCAGTACAACCATTAAGTTATTGTACTTGTGTACTTTACAATGCCTGAGGTTGAAAAGAGGACTGCTCTTCAATGTGACTGCTGAGTGATCAGCAAACAAGTATCTCCAGTAAACAATTACATAATATGTACCATGAACATGTTGCAAGTATTTGTGAATCAGGAGAAAACTGACAGTATGATAATGGACGGTCATCTCCTATTTGACTGCAAGAGTTGACCAATGCCTGAAGATAGATAAGACAACATTACAAAAGTAATATTATTGCAGGATTATCTAAAATATCTGGTCAATGTGGTCAAGCCATAGATCAGCAATTATTTCCAAAAAGTGCAAATGACTGCACAAATATGTTTGTTGACTGACTCATTAAGGGGCAAGGGTGCACTAAGATATTTTTCTTTGGCCAAAGCCAGGTAATTTTAGTTGTCACAGGGACGAGCCCTGGACATTAAAAGGTTAACGAAGGTGAAGTGTAGTAATTGTAACTTCACTCCTATTTTGTAAGTGGGTATTTCAAGAGTAGGAAAAATGATGCAGTTAATTTAAAACATCATATGTAAATTATAATCAAATAACCACTTTGCTTGCATCTCATCAACAGTGAAAGTTAAATTTTTAAAGGAACAAAGGTGATGCTTATCATGATGCACAGTATGTGAGTAATACCAGCAGATGTTCAAGGGATACAACATTACCCCTGTGCCAATTTTACTCTTTCACATGATCAACATCACTTTGAAAATAACCAAATAGATTGGTTAACCTCATATGTAATCAAGTGATGGGCAGTGAAATAATGAAAGTTCATGGAAGTTATTAGCTTTTCAAACTGTTGTAAAATAAACCCAGACTACAAGATTGTACCCTTAATTTCTTATGAAGCTCTTGTGTTCTGGCTGCCTTCTCAGCATCTGGTTGTGCCTGGTGTATTCTGGCCAGTTTCAGTCTTTCACAAGCTCTAAATTTAACAAACAAAAACAAACAATTAAACCAAACAACTCTCCAGTCAATGAAGAAAAAATCTAACAGTGAAAAGAACACTCCACACCTGTCTGTTATAGTAGTATTTTTTAATTACAGAATAAGAATTGCACTGCTGTGTTATTTACAGTATTTAATCTTTAAATGCACAGGGATTATCCTTACAAAGAGTAAAACATTGGCAATAACAAATGAGAGTAAAATACCAAAGTGCAGCCTTGCCATAAAAAAACCAAATGTGTGTTTTGTTGACAGAACAATTTGATACAAATAATAAAAAAACCCTCTTAAATTATTCATATATCAACATAATGCTTGCCTAGGTAAAGAAAAATTCGCAATCCAAACCCTTGAAACTTGCAACTCTGGCGGTCCTTCATGGTACCAGACTTCTTGAGTAGCATCCTAAATGGAGTAAAATGCTTACAACTATAATGCTTGTATTTTACTTTGACCAATGACCTTCACTCAAACATCAGTTTTTCAATGCCTGCAAGTCTTGGCAGTTAAGCCTTTTTCTACTGAATGAGTGACTGAACATTAGAGCAGCCAACAAACAGACCAAAGATCTACATGGCTGGTCTACATGTTTATGAATTGAACTAATTATATAAATAAAACTGACTGATTGTCTGATAGAGTGATTATAAAACAATCATGATACAATGTACTCAGTCAGCAAACTAATATGTTTATATAAATCCAATTAGAGAGTTAATTATAAATTATACCTAACCTTCTCTTTTACTTTCTCTACAGCTGGTTCTTGTTCTCTTTCAAGTTCATCACCTTCAAAAATTTTTAGAATTTTTTACCATAATTCACCAGTTTACCAGACTACATAATTATGCTATACAGCACAGCCTTTTACAATGGTAAATGCTTCATTGATTTACTCACCAAATTCTACAATAAGTTTTCTTAATCTGTCCCTTCTTTCTACCGGCCCTTCACCAAACAAACCTGTTAAAATTTTTTAAAGAAAGTACTGTACATGTACACGATTGTAATACAATTTTTTCATATTTTGTTGCAAGACAGTCTACATTTACATCATGTAATGATGGTTTGATAACTTGTGGATGCTAATATACTCATTTACAATGTACCTGTACTTACAAATTGGCTGTTCAAGCTCTCTCAGTCTTGCCTTCACTTCTGCATCGTTTGTTGGAATTACAACAGAGCGAGCCTAAAATAAAAATGTGACAGCTGTACTGTAATTGGATCAAAATTGAAATTTCAACTTTTTTTAGTCCTGGTTTCTTGCTAATTGTTGATACGGACCCTGGGCACCAGTATTTTGGTCTTTTTTCCATTTTAGAGTTCCAATATGAATGCACGTACATATAACCAGGTAAGAAAATAGAAAGTTTCACTTGTTTTTAATGTTTCACTCTGACAAAGTGTCTTTGCTTGAAAGGTCAGTTTTCTCCACCCATTAGTTCTTGACAAGTAGTTTCCCAACCCTTTTGGTTTTCTCAACATTGAAGTAAGGGTTTCCATCAAGCACATACCTACACTGTATCAAGTCACTCTACAGCAACATTCACCCTTATTCTGATTAACCCCAATGTTAGTATTTATTTCAGCTTAAAGCTTCTGATCACATCATTTTTGCCTAAACCACTTGTTTACAATTTGTTTAAGATTTAATAATAGTATTTTATCTCATATTCAATGTGTAATATTAACTACACTGTACAATGTACAGTGTACATGTATTCAGTCTTACCTTTTTCCTTTTTTCAAAATCTGCTAAGAGTTGCTGATATCTCTCTGTATTTTTGTCTTCAGAAAGTTCTAGGTACTGGCCTATTTTTTCAAAGTAAATAAGAACATTAGGTTTCTGATACCATTTCTTTTTATTAGATTGAGAGTAAAACTTCCATTTAGGAAATATACTCAGATAACTATATGATTGGCAAGTATCTAAGGCAACTAAAAGAATACTTACTTGGCAGTACTTTAACTAATTAGCATAGAATTCCAAAAGTAGTGGCTCCCATTACTTTTGGATTCAGCAGCTGTTGGAGTGTGCTACTTTTGGAGAGGTGTTAATTTTGAGGAGCCATTATTTTTGGATGATTGAAATACATTAGGAAGCAATAGCAAAAGTCCTTGTTCATCAGTTTATATTTTTTTATCACATTAGCCCTATTTTTTCCCCTCAGTGCAGCTGCAACTTTAACGAATTTCCACTGAATGTTCGGGGCGACTACTTTTGGGGGTGCTATATTTGGCGAGGCCATTACGTTTGAAAGATTTTAAAAGTGTCACAAATCTGAGGATACTTTTGAGGGCCATTACTTTTAGGGAGCCACTACTTTCACAATTCTACAGGATCATACCAAAATTATACTGTTGCAGAGGATTTGTGGTTGCTATTCTAATTAACATTAGTAACAATCAGCAATCAATTGCTGTCTGCTTTTGAACACCCTGCTACCGTATGCACTGTAGGTATTGATAATGCTAGGGCAAAAAATGGGAATATGATTAGAACCTTCCATATTTCATTTTCTGGCACAGCATTACCTTCCTACTTTTTCAATTGGTAACCTTGTACCCAATTTAGTGAAATTTAGAAAATGGAAGTAACTACAAACTCCTTTAAAAACTTCTGTGAAGTCCTTAGTCTAATACCTGCAACTGCAAGATGATAAACTTCAATGGATATCTAGTTGGATCGTTTAGTCTTCCACTGTATTATTTTACTCCGGCTAACACTATGCACTACTTACATGAAAGGAAATTTTTTACTGTTGTACAACATAATGTAAGAAGTATATTGCTAGGCAGTCGACGTACCATCAGAAACGTTGATGTTCTCTGATTTCCTCAAAGTCTCCAATTCAAGTTCTCTAATCGTTGCTTCTAAACTTCCATAGAATATTCGTTGTTTTTTGACAGAAGGTCCTTCGTTCTCATCATCAGACATTGCTATCACATATACTTTTTGGCAAATGCAGCAGATAGTTTACAAAAAATCTGCGCCTTGAAAAAGTTTGCTAGCAAGTTACATTCACTAAGTTTCACAACTGGTTAAATGTGAATTTAAAGTTTCACAAGTGCCACAAGTTCCACATTTTGACTCGTTACCAGTACCTTGCAGGGGCGGGAGTTTTGAAATTATGAATTATTGCTGAATCAATGCCAATTATAGGTATGAATAAAACAAAACACAACCCGAAAACTAACATGTTTTAAAATCCAATGCTCGGATTGAAGACAAGACAATAAATTTAAATGGTGACATATCGTCTTTATTTCATTGTATAGACCTGGCAGTGGTGTACCATGGCAAATTTTTCTTATTTTATTATTATCACCCAGATGCTAACAAAAATTGCTGCTCCAACTTCGGTACAACAATATAATGCACTCCTCGCACTCATACATCACTTGTACTGACCACTGATATGAATGACACGGTTTGCAAGTAAACTACTTTCAATTTAAAGAGCAAGTAATGGGGGACAAGTTAACAGGCCAAAGAAACTTTGGACCTATTAGTTGCTTGAAGAAAAAAAATTATATCACAACTGATTCAATATCTTGTAAAAATTAAATTAATCGTAATTAGATATTCATTTACCCTCAAGATTTTGCATGCGTAGCAACGAAACGTTAGTTTGAGGAATATTTTTATATTTTCAGTATTATGAGTTCATCATGGGTCTACTTAAAATCCTTTGCTTTAATATTAATAATAAGATTGTAAAAATCAAATTTGATGCAAATTACACTAACTCTACTAAACTTCATAGTTTTTAACCCAGCACATGGTTTCCAAATATGATACTAAATTATGGCCCAGGTAGGATAAAGGAAAGTTATGAGCCAGGTATAGGAAATTCAAAGCATATTAATCTCAAGAGTTGCACCAACTTGTGAAGATATACATACAATTTCCACATATTCTATAGCAGAAAAAAATTACATGCTCAAACTGCATACAACAAGAAAGATGGACATAGGAGTACACTGGGGTATGGTACTGTACAAGTTGGGTTATGGCTGGGACATAGGTTCATTTTGTAAATTGAAAAATACAATTAAGTGAACAGGAAAGGAAGAATAATTTCAATGTCTATGTCATATAGTTCTATATACACTATTGTCATTTTTATCATTTATGCTAGTTTACCTTACAAGCTTAATATCTCCTTAAACTTCCTAAATCTGTGATGTGATGCTGGAAGCATCTAAGCTGCACAGGACGGTATGATTTGTAATGGGTTTTGGGACAAAACGCTTCAAGCAATTGATGGGTACCTGATCTTGTTCTCACAATGAAAAAATATTTTCAAACATGTAAATCCAGGTCCATTGCTACTTTCAAAACTTTATCGTTTGTGTCTAACAACATCTGAATGTGTTCAGTCAAACCAATTTCAGATTTCTTAGGACCAGTTGTGTCTAGAGGTTGTTTGGGTCCCTCATCACACTCATTTGAAATCATGTCACTTGTGACACTGGTTCCAGAATAAGAGTTCATCATGTTAACAGTGTCAGGTATGTCTTCAGGATTACAAGAGATCTTCAAGACTTCAGTTGTTGTAATTTCACTCTCATTTTGACACTTCTTGGCTGGTTTGTTGAAGAACTTGGAGATGATCCTTTTGGAAGAGTTAGTGATATCTGCAAGGCTATTGTTTTGGAAACTTTTCAATGAGTCAATCCTTGCCAACTCTGCTTTAGTAAGTCTTTTCGGTCTTGCATGATGTTTTCCATTCTGGAAAGATTGACTTCTTTGGCTTCTTTTTCTGAAGGGATAGAATTAAATCTTGTGATAGTCATTTCATTGCAACTTCAACCATGCACTTTAGAATTCTATTTTGCAAAATACCTGAAGTTTTATTAAGATATTACAGACTCATATTTATTTATAAAACCTCCAACCTTGCAGTAAATTAGAAATGTCAAATCAACAGCTGTTACTTTACCTAGTTTCCTTTAAAAAGCCTGCATTTTCTTCATCATTACTTGCTTGTGAAGGTTTCAGTTTGCTCTTCAGGGAAATCTTTCTGGAATTATGTAATACTGATCCAAAATCTTCACACCCAAATGACTTTAAAGCCTCTAGTCTAGCCCGTTCAACCTAAAAGTTAATTTTGTTGTAAACATCATATTTAGGTAGATTCTGATACACAAGTATACACATATTTAATGATGTATTCTAGAAGTTCATTGACTACATAAGGTGGGCTTGCTTAGCAAAGTAGGTTGACTTATGTCATGAAATTTTTGAAGGTATGGCTGGAAGCAATACTGTATTACAAATTAACTTTCATTGGGCTTTTTCCATGGAGACATCTAACATTTGTGTCACAAAACACTTACCCTGAACTGTAAAATATAATTTTGATTAACTCTAGGCTGTTCATGCAGCCAAACTTAACCAATTCCATTTGGCTATTGTTTAATGACATGTTATGATATTTAGAAAAAGAGTCAGTACTGTATGTATAGGTCATATTGGGTCATTCCAGAAAAACTTTAGACCTCCTCGATGGCAAACATAAAACAAGGGTCTTTTTACCCTCTTCGGACATCCTAGAACAACTGAAGGAAATCTAAAGTCATTTTTAAAGACATTACATATTTCTTCTGTGGGGTGGTCTGCATCTTTTCTGGAATGACCTATTAAATGGAATGAGTGTATATTACCTATGTAGAGGCCAAGTAGCTCAGCCATTTAATATTAACAATTCAGCAACAATCATATTGTTTGGTGTTTCATACCAGATTCATTTGCATTTCCTACTATGAATAATAATTATTAATAATTATTTGCATTTCCTACTATGGATAATAACTACAATAAATTTTATCCACAAGGTTGAAATATTCATGGCTTGTATGCATAATTTACTTCTTTTCACTTAACAAGTACTTTTCTACAAAGTTCTTTATATTCTAAATTGACCTTTGGCAGATAACTGAAAAATGTAAAGCCTTAATTGAATCAAGGTCAAATTTCAAGTCATGTTACTTTACTGTCACCAAACTTGCCATGCTCTGATATGCTAGAATGAATTCTTGTGGGGTGTTCCTTTCCTTTAAATGCTCATTCAGTGTTTAACAACCACCCAAATTACCCAAACCCTAATCCAAACCTACTGTAACTCTAACCTTACCCCAAGAGCCTGTTCACATGAGGCAAGTTATCTCTGTGGATTGGGTTATCCCTATCCCCTGAGATATCTCTGGGCTAGCCCACTTTACATACAGTTTCCCCATTTCAAAACTAAACCTTTCACATGAAATTGAGATAACTTGGGAGATAAGGATAATTCAGTTTGAGCAATAGGGTAACCATGGGAGAAGGGTTGACTAGGCTTCCATGTGGACGCTTCCACCCAGGTTATCTCAGAGGTCAGGGTCATCTTTAGCACAACTACTTGTGCATACCTCAAAACCACTGCTGAGATAACTTGGGGTAAAGCTGTCACATAGGGAGAGTCATCTCAGGCTGTACAGATATCTCAGTGTATGCTTTATAACATATGAAGCAGGGCCAATTGACCCTACACCCCAAGTTATCCCTAACCTCCGAGATAACTCGATCTCATGTGCACAGGCGCTAAGCCTAACCACAATCCTATCCTTTCCTTATCCCAAACCCTTACACAAACTCTAACTGTCGCCATCAGGTTTCGGTGGTGTTCATCTATCAGCAGCCCCTTAAGTAATATTGTTTTAAGTAAATAAGTCGATTTAGTTTTTCATTCAAGCCTACAGTTTTGCTGTCTGAAATGCGGACTGACATAAAAAAGCTCATGATCGGTCAATTCACTTTACTTTTCAGTCTAAAACTCCTAGTAAGAAAGATAAACTTACCCTTGTCAACCGCCTCGGATGTTCTGACGCTGGATCTAGAAATTTGATTCGGAAAAGATTGGAAAGCGGAGCTTTATTTTAAATCGTTACTGTTAAACAATTTATTTGTTGTTTTGGTTGAAGTCTCAGTTCGAGTGATCGTTAAATAAACATAACTTTCAAACCTTAAATATAAGAACATCGCGTTACCTTGGCTCGTATTCCGTTCCATAGTAGTCGATAAAAGTTCAAACTCCTTGTTTTTTTCGTGGATTTACCAAAAATACTCGCAACTGCAGATGTAAAATACCTTCCTTTCGTTATGAACAATTTAAATTTTTCGCGCTTAACACACCATTTACCTGGAAACTAATGCAAAGATCCCAGATTCCTTTGCAGGGTCTAACTACTGTCAGCCATGTTTGCTGTAAGAAAAATGACCATGTAAATAACAGTAACATAATTCGTGCGAAGTCTATGGCTGGTTAGAACTCGTTGGATTTTACCTTACATTATGTATTTTAAATTTTATATAAATATTATTTGCAGATAAAGAGTGAAGAAATTTTTAACTATATATGTAAAAAGGAGATATTGAGTTCAAATTCTACCCAGCATCCCTTGCGATTTTTATCTTCGCCAGACCTGCATTTGTTATCAATTACATGAACTACTGCAATATCCGAAGTCAATGTGTCGCTGCTGTTTTTCGAAAGGATGGATTACAACGAAGTTAGCTGAAAGAATTCTGTGCAATGGACTTGGATCTGATGGTTTTATTGGTTGGAAATATTGCAATGAAGCAATCTTTGCAATTACACTTGGTTGCTTATAATATCAGATGAATCCTTGTTCATAAAGACTAAGTTTTGCAAAGATGTCATTTAAAGTTCGTAGGATAGAAGATCCTGCTATTTACGTTAGGAGGAATAAACCTGATATTTTAGGTTCGTTTGAAAAATAATTATTTGTAAAATATGATCTCTAAAAAATGGAGAAAAGTTAATGTTGCAAGAATGATTAGATTTTTTTCTTTGTTTGAATGTTTTGTTTTATCTTCTCATTTGTTTTAGGTATTTCTAATGCTTGGGATAACATTGTCGACTTCAAAGCTGCTGTAAGTAATGCTGTTCTTCAAAATGTTCCTGAACTTTTTAAAAATATTACAGGCATCTTGTTAATGATCTGATTAACTTTTGTTCTTTGTTGTTTATTTTCTGTATCTGGTACAATTGTTGATTACCTTGCCACACTGTGTAGCTGGCTACACTTTAAGAAGAACTCTAGGAAATGCTATCTACATGTATCTTACATGGTTTCTTTGTTCTTTAAAGGCCCCCAAAAGCTATGAATTTGTGAAATGAGATAAAACATGTTTTATTTTATATTTTTTGAAATTATCAGCTGGCATCTTGTGAAATGATATATACATGTAATTGGTTTTGCTCTTTAGAAACTGAAAGTGCTATGAAATTTATGACTGCCTTATTGGTTCACTGGGTAACCAGATGATGGCATACTGTAGCCAGATCACTGGTTAGCCACATTACTATGTGGCCAGATGCTGCATAACCAGATGATCATGTAACCTGATACAACTGTGTAAGCCAGTTTGATGTGTAGCCATATGGCAATGTTGCCTTTTATGGCTGGGTATTCTGTAATTACTTTATTTATTTATATTTATAATGATATTTAAGCAAGAAGCCAATATCTTGCTTAGTTCTAAGAGTTTTTAACAATTTATTAAGACAAAGGAGTACTGACAACATTAGTTCCATTCTGTATATAGTGATGCCAGTCTACATTTCATCCTGAGAGCATGATATAGTGACATAAATATAAACCACACAAGCTAGTACAATTTACATTCTTTGCTTCTGTTATTTGGTTTCTTGAGGCCTGATTGATAGAGCATGCAGCTAATTATTAAAAGATGACATTTTTACCTATGATAGATGTAACATTTTTTTTCCCAGCTTAACAGGCTTGAAGACAACATTGAAGCAGCAGATACTAGACAGAAAACAGCTAAAAAGCATAGTTCATTGACAGGACCAGTTTTAAAAGAGATCTCAAGCGAGACTCAGCGTTTTGGCAAAGTGACCAGATTTCAACTTCTTGGTGAAAAACCCAGCTATAAAAGTTTGCCGCACCACTCTTCTTCAGCTGTTGAAATTAAGACAAGAAGGAATGATGCTGATTACTCCAAGGTTATTAATAACCATACAATATGCTTAATTTTCAAGATTCAGAATCTATAGTTAATTAATTTAATAGTTTATGATGTTGTGACTTTCAAACGATTGCTTCTAATTGTAAATTTCTATTCATAGTCTGTTTCAGTTCCTAATATGTCAAGTGTTAACAGGGAACCATACCCTAAATCAAGTCAAGGTACAGTATAAGGAGAAAAACTGGGGTTTTAAATGATAACATTGACTTAGAACAACTAGAGGACGTTCGTCAAGGTCGTTTACTCAGAAAAACAATTTCTGAGCCCCAGGTGGGAATCGAACCCGCAACCTTCTAATGACCGCTGAGACGCTCTAACCACTGAGCCACTACCGTACGACTCAAATGGTGAGCTAAGCTGCAGGTTCATCATATGTACTGCCTAAGCGGAAGTCACAATATAATAATAATGATGGAATACTTAAACACTGGACAGTAAGCCTGCTTATGTGGGAGCTTGGTAAATATCAGAACAACTAGAGGACGTTCATCAAGCTCGTTTACTCAGAAAAACGATTTCTGAGCCCTAGATGGGAACTGAACCTGCAGCCTAGCTCGTGATTTGAGTTGTAGTGGCTCAATGGTTAGAGCACCTCACCGGTCATCAGAAGGTTGCGGGTTTGATTCCTGTCTAGGGCTCAGAAATCGTTTTTCTGAGTAAATGAGCTTGACGAATGTCCTCTGGTTGTTCTGATATTTACCAAGCTCCCACATGAGCAGGCTTACTGTTCAGTGTTTAAGTAACATTGACCTATCTGCTTAGAAGGAATGTGTAAAAAACAAAATAGAATTAACAAAAAAACATACTCAGTTATTTTGGGATTCTTCATGAAAATCAAAAACCTTTAAAGTCAGAATACTCTGCTAATAATTTCAAAGCAAGAATAGAGAATGTAATTTCGACTATTAGTTAAAACATAAATTCTGATCAAGGGCTTTCTCTCAAAATATTGTTATCTCATTTTTTCTTCAGTTTTCTCTTTTTTGACAGAAAGGTATGGTGTACCTTCATTTTGAAATTTTTCTGTTTCATTCCCACTGTCAACACATTATAAAGTTAAAAGGTTGGTACAGGTAAACTGCTGATTATATGTACTGTAGCACAATTCTAAATTGGCAGT
This sequence comes from Nanipora kamurai, assembly GCA_036872915.1. Classification (NCBI taxonomy): domain Eukaryota; kingdom Metazoa; phylum Cnidaria; class Anthozoa; order Scleralcyonacea; family Helioporidae; genus Nanipora; species Nanipora kamurai. Next base: position 100,753 of record JBAHVQ010000441.1, on the reverse strand, counting down.
CTACCAACCTTTTGACTTCATATTCTGTTTTATATACTGTCTAATGGCAGCATTTTGTCAACCCATTTTGCTAATTGTTGTTCATGGAAAATCATTCTTTAACTTTGTTTACCATTCTTTCATCTTTTGGATAATTTTATAGTAAGAACTAACAATATGATAAAAAATAGAAATCTTGAGTTAAAGTCTGGCTTTTATACTTGCATTTTAGATGTTCCAGAGGCGAGTAGTTATTCTCCTAGTCGTTACACTGCTAACAAATCAAAAAGAATGAAAAAATCCCACAACGAACTGCCATCTTTTTTCAAGACCACAACCATCAATCCAGTTATCTTAAATGAAACATCAGATGAATCAAACCACACTAAAGATGGTTCTTATGCAAATGTTACTGTTAACAGCTCTGTTAACTCTCAACAGTTTAGCCTTACTTCCTCTCCATCTTTTCATGGAAAAGCTGTCCTGGCCAAAAATGAAGGTACTGTAATGCCATGAAAATCTACATGTAGGCACGAGCACTTGTGTTGACTAGATGATTTGAACTTAGTCAATATAACGATTTAAGTCTTTACAATGAAAAAATTTGAAACTTTTGTATCTTTAATGAGATAAGATTAGGTGTGTGGGCATTTGTCCTAACAGTTTTGTCATAGAAGCAATAATTCCAGGAAGGTTTGGTGGTATAGAGTAGATGAATTGTTTACAAAAAATAACTATGGCTTACAACTTCAGCCAGATACAGGTAACATTTTTGCATAGTAATTTCTTAAAAGTCACGATGCATTGCAAATTGAGGTATGGTAATATAAATGCTGCTGCTACTCTCTCCCTATGCAATTTGAGAAAACATTTTATATTGTATTTAACAAATAGACTTTATTTTTCTGTTTTCTGTTCAGTTATAGATGCAACAATGATGTCAGAACCTGGTAAGAACAAAAAATTGCCCAGCAGGTCACTGATGTTCTTACCACATTGTTAAGTCTTCTATGCATCTATAACTGAACTTACAACAGAAAAATGAAATCTATTTGTTTTACACAATAAGCAAATAAAGCGTTAGAAGAAAAAGATTTGAAACTTTAATTGAAAACTTACAGAGGGGGCAATTTTGAGGCATCCAAAAACATGAAAACAGCAGCCGTACATGATCCATGATTAATACAAATGAATCAATGTTATTGGTTCATGATATCACATGCAAGGTTGTGACGGATTCACAGTTTTAGAGAGGCCATTTCTGTGTTGATCCTTTAACAGATCATGGATAGGGACCCCCCTCAGTTTCTTACCCACAGCAACTCCATCGAAAACCCTCATTATGCTCCTATTTTTCATGCTTTTTGTTTCATGGCTTCAAATATATTAAAGGCTAGCATGTTTAATTTGGCCTTTCACAGTGCAATTACTGTAGTAGGCAATTGTCATTTCTTAACCCATCTGTTAAATTTGTAGCTGCACTTCAAAAAATTAAAGAGAAGGTTCAAAAGCAAAAGGCAATGTTATCAAAGCAAGATGAAGAAATCAACAGTAATCCAGGTAGGAGAAAACCAATGAAAACACAAAGAAGTCTCAATATTAGGTTAAAACCGTACGAGTTCTGTAAAACATCCTGTGAAGGACCAAGGCCATAGATGCGGAGGAAAAATGAAAGTCTGTGACTGACATTAAAGAAAAGATGGAACAAGGTTACAGAAATCACTTACAATGTACTAGAGTAAAGCAAAGAGCAAATAAATTTAAATGCTTTTGAAAACAGCTTTACCTAGGCCAAGTCAAAAAAACTTGACATACAGTACGTGTCATTTCATTTACAGAATTATTTTGGGCTTTTTTTTTTTTATCAGCTGATCGAAAACTTCATGACAGCAAAGACCGAGTGACAATATCAACTGAACCTCCCAAGAAAAATGAAATGGTTCAAGTACCACTAAAAAGGAAAGTTGGTACCACTTCATCATCTGGTCCTGCGTATAGAGGCAAGATACCATTATGTATATATTATGACTTTTCCCCCTGTAATTCTTGGTCATAATTACTTGTGTATACAATTCTCTCAATCTCTTGCATGAATGAGGGATTAAGTGTTTATTTCTAAGCAGAACTTGTGGCAAGAACTTGCTGGTATTGGGAAAACTAACTGAATGCATTTAGAGTCAGTTATTGCAATAAGTTATGGTTTAACCATGCTAATTTTAGCAGTTTCCTAAAAAAAAGCTTAAAATCCTAAGGTTAGCTAGTGTTTACCATTGATGCTTTATGACAAATAGATTAAGGGTCAAATTCTTATTGCTGTACCTTGATTTTCTTAAAGGCACCATTCTTTTCTGCCTTAAGAAAATGTTATGACAAATTCTTGATTATAGATATTGTAAAAGAATTCCATAAATTAGCATACTGGTACTAAAATATGCCACTAATTGCTCAGCTTAGCTGCACAAAGAAAAGGCCAGTGAGATACCAGTACTGTATGCAAGGTACAGTATAGACATTGATGAAAATGATGGGAAATTCTTTTATAAAACTAGAGTGTTGGATAGGCAGATAGGAGTGTCCAACAATGTGTATAAAGCCAAAAGGTTGGGAGAACTGCCAAAATTTTTGATAGTGAAATTGACTTCCAAGCAATGGCTGTTTGTTGTTTCACTCTGACAATGGGACTTCACTCAAAATGCTGGTTTTACCATAAAATATTTTGGCAGCTTACTTGGAAGAAGGGCTTTGCCTAGAAATCTCAGCTTTACATTGACTTTAAAGATTTCAGCAGTCCCCTGACCCAGATGGAAATCCTACTTACAGTACTGTACATGTACTTTTACAACCTCTGCAGGTTTTAATCCTGTTTCAACCCAGAAGATCAGAAAATATGAACAGAAAAAACCTAAATTACAGCAAAGTACCAAAAAGACTTCAAAAGAAGATAGCAACAAAGGGTTTCCTAAACCTTCAAATAAGCAAGAAACAAAACTAAAAAAAGGCAAGAAATTTGTTGATATACTGTATTCTCAACTAAATGTACCCAATCTGATAACCATCACATTGTTGATTTAGCAGGACATTGTTCAGATTTACTTTTCAGTACTGGAAATTAATCAACTGGGGTCTTGGCAGTGATATAACATTTCCTAACATTGACCTTTTTTCCGTGACCTTGTTAGGGAAAATGAATAGAATTATTGGTCCAAAATGCCCGAAGGAGGTGATCAGCACTACATCTTGGAGGGATGGCCAAGCAACTGTGAAGAGGATACTGGGTGTAAGGAAGGCTAAACCAAAGAAAGTCTCAGGCAGTGAGGTAGAGAAGACTGATACAACATACAGGGTTAGTTCACCCTCCCATGAAGAACTTAGTGAAGGCAAGTTAACTGATGAAGATGACAAAGTTGATCCTGGATGTAGACCTAAGGCTGAAAAGGTTGAAGATGAGAAAAATACTCCTGAAGTACATGAACTTGATAGACCCTCAGGTTAGTGTGATAATCTATGAAATATTTCTTGGCTACTGTTCTGCCTAGACAACCTGCTGCTACATTAGTCCAAAAATGTCGCTGTGTGTGTGACAAAGGAGTGAGGTCTGAGGTGAGGGCAAATACTTTCCTGCACAGACTGAACAAACAAGGTTAATTTGAATTTAGAGTTACAGTTTGATACTGTTAAAGTCTTAGGAAAGTTTTGCTGATCAAACTGAGGAACGCCATGGACTCAGAAAAACTCTGAGTTCCAGACAGGACTCGAACCCGCAACCTTCTGAATGCTAGCCAGACGCTCTAACCAT